>JAODJU010000014.1:18365416-18401136 GCA_026776725.1 Gnathonemus echidnorhynchus | reverse complement strand
GGGGTACAGCCATGACAGTCACAGGTACAACATATATGTCATACAGTCATCACCCGGGGTACAGCCATGACAGTCACAGGTACAACATATATGTCATACAGTCATCACCCGGGGTACAGCCATGACAGTCACTGGTACAACATGCACGCCTCTTGCAGGGGGACGGTCAGTAAGACCCTCTCACCGGCTTCTTTGGCAGTGGTGGTGAGTATGTGGATGGACCCAGAGTCATTTCGAACACCTGATCTGAATAGGGGACAGACTTCTCGATGTTTGCTCTGAACTTGGGGTCCCATTTGGCGTACAGGATGGTGCCGCCAACACCCCCACCTAAAAACAGAAGACCAGCTCCCACGATCTTGCCTGCAGAAGCCCTGAAATCAGAAAGTGGTTGTATTAAAAGCTATTACCAAGAAATTAAGGACAATGAAGGTGTATAATGATAAAATTGTCAGTCTTTGGACATTAGTCTATGTTAACACCCCTTTGAATGTACACAGAGAGGGAGGGAGATCAAACCTTCCCTTTGGATAAATATATAGTGCGATATCCAGCCTCACCCAATCAATCCTCCCCTTTAAATCAATACAGAGTCAGAGATCAGAATTTACCCAGTAAAACCTTCCCTTTAAATACATACCCTGAGCTTCCCGCCGTAGTATAGAGGCGACAGGGCTGTCGGGGGGAGAGGGGTACACTGCCATGCAGGCACTTCTGCAGAAGAAACAGACGACACAGTGTCACACCGAGGGTCACCCACAGCAGCCAGGGAGAGATCAGAGAGTACAGCCCAGAATTACATGTCTGACGCTAGAGAAAAATAAAAAAGGCTCAACTTTAAGAGGAACCCAAGGCTTGATCAAACAGGAAATGGTGAAGAGGCTCGTCTTTAGTGACGTGTTTAGAGCAGCTTACAGGTCAAGGTCATCACCGAGGACGGAGCCAATGGAGTCACAGCTGGTGCCAACCCCATCAACGTGTTAGACACATATCACAGCAGAATTTACGTTCAGGGGAAATTCTGGTAATTAGGGATGTTTATCCTAGAAAAACAGACACATTCTGTGCTGAACGTCTCAAAATTACTTTTTAAATTGGCGCCTATTTGAACCAGCAGGCGAGATGCGCTTCCATTCAGAAACCACCTTACTGACGCAGGTAGGAGCAGAGCAAGAGACCGACGACTCGGAATTTACTGACCCCTAGTGAATCATTTAATAATCGTCTCACACATTAAAAATGCACGTTCTGCTCACAATCGCATGATCTGTCCATCTGTACAAATCCAGCGATATACAAGTGCATGAAAAGAGACAGAATTTACTGCAAAGGTAGAACCATTCCTGAAGTCACCTTCATCCTTTAAAAAGGAATGGTGCTCCTCCTCCTGTACTGTTTGAGGGGACAAGCTTAGCAAAGACGCAAAACCAGAGATGAGCACCAAAAAAAAAAAAAAAAGAACTGGCAAACGTGGCTGACTCACTTTCAGGATGGTTTAAACACCAGAGGCAGGATGTGACAAGCATCTTAATGGCCGACAAAATGGGTTTTTAAAAAATAAAAAAAGCACGCTTGAGCAGTCATCCTGCCAGTGCGGAGGCATTTCCATTAATGACACATTACTGGAGTTGCTCGCACATAAATGTAAGTACAGTGTAAGATCTACAGCTTAGGTCTTGGTTATAATAATAGGGTCACATGACAGGGGACCAGACTCTGCATCGTCCCACTGAGGGGAGGGGGCGAGGCACTGCAGTGCTGCCCAGTTCCTTGGCTCCCTCATACCAGTCAGGTGACTGACTGTTACTTACGATCTGCCTGAAATGCCCCACCCTGCCGTAAAGCCAGAAGATGGTAGTGGGCATCCAGGCAGAAGCCCAGAGCTCACCCAGGAACATGATCCCTGCTAGTCACTCCATAGCAGGATAATACTGTACTCATCACTGCTTTGCTGTCAACCTGACTCATTACGACCCACAACACCACAGACTCACTGTAACTCGATTTCTACAACAAAATGATATTTACACCAAAACTGACCAAAGACATGGCTAACAGCCTGGAGAAAATGACAAAAGCAAGCATTCTGAGTTAAAGCTAAAAGCTGAAACCGCTGTGAGATTCTGGCTGGATGCTTACACTAACTGATTCCCCCCCCAGCCTTCCCTAACTGCCCAGAGCAGAACAGGATACACAAGAAACAAGCTTTACAAACTGCTCTGAAACAGCATCTTCACCATCTCATGTTACATTGTCTGATAAGAGTAAAGAAAAGTACACTAGGCCAAAACAGGCAGTAAGCCAATACACCCTGCGTCCATAAAGAAAGCGCCCAATAACATACTCCGTCCACAAAGAAAGCGCCCAATAACATACTCCGTCCACAAAGAAAGCGCCAAATAACATACTCCGTCCACAAAGAAAGCGCCCAATAACATACTCCGTCCACAAAGAAAGCGCCCAATAACATACTCCGTCCATACAGTCTCCCTTCATGAAAGAACACTGCATTAACAGCTTAAATATTTAATTTAACAACTGTGTCAGAACCAGAGTAAGCTGATAAATTGTGGTCAGAATGATTAATAGCCTCTTGTTTTGCAAACAATGACGACACTTATATTATACTTTATATACTGGATATGTTATTCTGCTTTAACATTGTCCTGCCACCCCCTTGAAAGGGTGGGGGGGTTACACCGCTGAAAAAGCTTAAATAAACAAAAGGCCTATATTAAACACTACCATTAGTTACATGTCACTTTCTCCAATGTGCAATACTGGTGCTTGCACTACACCCACCTACCCCCCCCCCCCACATAAACACACATATACATTTCCTTATTTATGACTTTTAAAATTTTTTATGTCCTAAGTTCGTTTATTCATTCAGTTATTGATTGATTTGAATGTTTCTATACTTTTAAACATCTGCAGGTCTCCAATGCTGAGAGACATGTTTCTTCTCTCGCCCAACGCATTTCATTGTAATGTTGACCGTGTGTTAACATATGTATGACAAATAACCAAAACTAAAATAAGAAATTAAACGAAACGTAACTTCACTTGACAGGGCACAAATACTTAGAAATAACTCTGACTACTGAAGTACAAATCATGAGTCGCTACTTGAGATAAAAGATGCGTCACGATTCATCAATGATCATGAGATCAGTATTTCATGTCATTCATGACTTGTTCCTTCAGTGGTTCACAAAGATTTATAGAATTAACTGATATAGTAAAAAAATATAGTAACGGCTTGAGATAAAACATGCATCACGATTCATTAATGATGAATTGACTTGAGATCAGTATGTAACAAAGACTTTGTTTGTGGTTAATTAATACATAAGTAATAGCATAATACTATATTACTATATTCATGCCCTGTCAACAGGGGCGGATTAAGGTGTACAGAGGTCCCTAGGCTACAGTAGTCTGTGGACCCCCCAACCCCGCCCCCCTATATTTTTTACTGCCCAATGGGGGGCCCCTTGCAGGCTGGCACACGTGGGGCCCCTAGGCTTAAGCCATATCTAGCCTGTGCGTTAATCCGCCCCTGCCTGTCAAGTAAAGTGTTACCACTAAACTAAACATACATACACTGCAAAAACAGACACCATAGTCTTCCTGTGCAAAGTGAGTTGATAAAGGTATATTATAAACCAGTCATGCATATTACAAAAGCCTTGAATAGGAAAACCCTGTCACGGGGAGAAATGTGTGGCCATAGATAAAAAAGGGGGGGGGGGGGGTTACGCTGGAACAAAAGTGAGAAACCATGTCAAATAAAGATAGCCACGTTTGTAGTTTCTGGCCTTCATTTTCAGAGTGTCACTTTGGTAAACCGAATCCAATAAGTCAGCAGGTTAATATGCACGCACAAGGTCATTATGTTATGAGGAATAACCGTGGGCATTTGACCAGATGCGACCATGACACGAAGCTCGCGTCCTTTAAACATGATCGGACTGCCCACGTTACGTTACAGCCTCCCTTCTATGTCAAGGTCACGTCCAGGACCTTACCATTCCTGCTCAAATCGCACATTAAAACACGCTTAGGACCACATTCGAGAAAAACACCTGCAGTTTTGCATAATGACCCACGGACGCTACTATATCAATATACCCTGCAAGTAAATAGTCCTTGTAGCATGCTAGGCAGCTAAGTGACCGACAACACGCTGACCCCCAGCTCAGCTACGTGAGACTACGTCAAATAACCGGGATTTTGGCGAACGTCTAGAAAAATATCCGCCACGGACGTGCTTATTTGTGTACTCCCATGGAAACCCAATCTTAAACCGAACCAAAATCCCAGAAAGAATGAAACTGCTTCACTTCACGTGCTTGACTTAGCAAAACCAGCCGCTAACTAGCTACGTATTTTGCGTAGAACTGCCAAACCTTAATATGTACGCCTGCGTACATTCACGCTTATTGTACGTTTGTTGCGTAGCGTAACCACCACTGCAAACTTTATTCGCTCATTTGTGCCCCTATACATTTTAGATCACATTATATCACATATCCTCACACCAACACACCGTTCCCTAAAAACAAATCCAAACGGTTATTAAACAATCTTTATTGTAACGAAAGCGCAACAGGCCTCATTGAACCGGGTCAGTGAATGACAGTACAGAGGACCGGAGAACTCATTGAGCCACAGATACGTGCTCGCCCTTACCTGAGCTGCTGCACCAGCCGCTTTCCTACAGACACGCAGCATTATTGCTAGTACACTTTCAACGACTTATTACACGTGACAGAGCCCCTCTGTTCAGAAAAACATTATAAACACTTGATTTCTACAGGCAAATTTTTCCCCAGGACACAGAATACGTCTCTCCCCGGTTTAGACCAGTAACAGCGGGAAATGCGAGCACGCATGTGCGATGACACGCCCGTTGCGTAAAAAACGTCACTGGTCACAGAAATGACAACAGTAGGTCATGGAGCAGCCTGAACAACCTCACTAAAATACGGTACTTCAGGAGATTCTCCAAGGGATTTTCTTGGTGAAGTTTGATATATAATAAATTGGTTATGTCATTAGATGTTGCAGCCACGATAAACTTCTGACAGTATTTCAGGCTCTCCTCTGACCAGCACATCAAACTTCCTGTAAGTGCGCGATGACACCGGAAGTCCATCCTGCAGTTTGACGGAATATTGCAAAATAAAAGTCACCCGTAGCCTACAGCTGAACTATAATTGGACATTGACTGGTCTCTCGTTCAGTGCTAGAAGTTCTTACATAACCCAGTTTCACTACTGTTAAACATATGTACATATGTAAATATATACATTAAATTTGTGTGTCAGAGCGTGTGTTTGTGCTGAATAATCAGTGACATATGTGGAACGTGTATCTTGCATGTTTAAAGAGGTAATGTGCTAATTTCACACACAGCTAGAGCACAGTTGGGATTGAAATTGCCAGTTCCTAAAGTGTAAGATGTACTCTGCTAGCCACCACTCTACTATTCTTCCATTGGAGCCATTTCAGTAAAAAAAAAAAAAAAAATGTAATCCAACATGCAATTTTATACTGTCCAGCGGCTACAGTTAAGTGTTTGTCAGTCTTCGTCTAAATTACTTGCCTCAGGTGAGTGGGCGAGCTTAATTTCCAGCCCTGCTTATATGTGTACATGGTTGCTATCAGTTTTGTTCAGAGCAATGATGAAACTTTGATAAATTCTCTGATAAGATCTTTTTTCGTGTACGAACAAAAGCTTTCATCAGTTAATTACTAAGTGCTTCCTTGTACTGTAGATGTGAGACTACTTTCAGTGAGGACTTCCTTATAGGTTTAATTTGTGCAGTTACTGGAGGGCTGCTGACTCTGGATGCTTTTGCTTGTCTCAGCCCCGACGCTGCTTCACCTTCAGTCTCAGCCCCGATGCCGCATCTCTGACTGGTTTCCTCTCTGGAAGGACGGGCTGAGGCATCACTTTCAGTTTTCATTTAGAAATATGGACTGAACACTGTCATTTATACTGAAATATCTGACAGAAATGTTGCTAGTCATTAAATTGTTCAGTTGCTGAACTTTAAATTACTTAAATTTATTTAAAAAGCTGTAAAAATCTATCCATCCATTTTCTAGCCACTTATACTGGTCAGATTTGCAGAGGCATAAACATCTTATCATAATTAGTGAATAAAATGGTGAATATAATATTGAACTAATAATGGACTAATCGTGGTCACGGAATATCTGGGGTTTGTATGTAACTCCATTCTCTTACCATCAAGGTGTTTTTTCTAAAATCTCATGTTTTTCACAGTACATACGGGGACCCAAACATGTATTAGTGAGATACATTGTCAGCGCTCACTTGTGTTGTTTTATGCTGGACTTACACCAAATGAGATTTCAAGTGATTTCACTGTCACAGACAAATTTCGAATGTCGTAATAATATCATAAGAGTTTTGCTACAGTTGTGATGTACTCACATCATCTCAAATGTTTTATGTACGGTGGTCGGCATAGCCGTCTCAAGTCAGTCATTCTCTTTCTTGACATTCCAATATATATAAAGCGTGTTTAATATTATCATGGGTCTTTAGTCTTGGCTCATGCCAACTGTGATGTGGACACTGTTAACAATTGATGAGTGACATCTCTCCAGCTCCAAACAGGAAGCAGCAAAGCAGTTACACGATCTCAAGTAGAGTAGACAGACATGGAGGATGGTCAGACCTTGTTGTCTCCATTCATGCAACCAGGGTCATGTCCACATTCTGCCACGTCTTCTCTTTTTCATTGTTTTTGCACATTGCTCAAATGTTTTTCTCTTCCTGTAAATTTCCACCAGAAGCATTGTGGGAAATATTCTTAATAGGAATCTAGTTGCAATCTTGCAAATAGTGACCCTGCAAGATCCATAGTTGTTGCAAAATCATTTTGTGGTTATTGATGCCTTGTCTTTAGATGTGAGTCAATGTTGTAGTGTATGGTTAGCATTAATCATGTGAGCTTTATGTGAAGGCCATAAACATGCCCAAAAACCAGCACAAGACAGGACCCCACACACAAGTTCATCTTTCCTTTTAATGGTTGTGGCTGACAAACAGGTCTTAAATGGGAATATTCATAACACAGTTTAAGCACTTTGTGAAATCCATTCCATAACTCTCACAGTCTCTATATCCTTCCTATGCTACAGTGCTAAGATACGGGGGATTGACAACAGAGGGGGAGGGGGTTTCAATACAAAATTTCTGGCCAGCCAGACAAAATATGACAAATGTTTCAAAACCGAAGATAACCTGGAGCCAGAGGGAAATGAGAAACATGGGAAGATCCACGAAAACAAACCTTAAGACAGATTTTCACAGAAAGCTGTCAGACATACAGAGTCCTTTTTTCCATCAAATATATTCCACATACGATGGTACTGCTAAAAAAAATGCATGCTTTTTATGCTACGAACCACAAACTTTACAAATAATTGTAATATATACACAGGAAAACGGTGAGCCTCCTTTCGCTGTGTCTCAGCTGGCGGGAGTGCGTAACACCCTCAATGCCGTCACCGTGGAGACGTGACTCACTCGCTTCGTTACACTCCTCACAATAATTTATCAGCCTTGTGTGTGTTTCCCGGTTGACCGTATCACAAAACACAGTCACACCTACAACACAGCATTATTCATTAAGTAATACTGCAACTCATTTAAAAGAACAATCAGTAACAGTGCTACAAGTCAACAATTTAACAGTTTGATTAAAATAAACACATACTGACCTAGAAAGATGTTTATCTGAAGTACACTCAGGTAAAAACTCTATGCCTCTCAATATGTGTTTGTCTGTCTTAAGGAAGTGATCCATCCTTATTTCAATTATTATTTATCATGTAATCAGCTAGTTTGGATTATTAACATTTAAGCACTACCTTCTCACTCCCCTTTATTTATTAATTACCATAGCAACGGTTTTTAGTTGTGTCACAGTATGATTTAATATTCATACCCATCGATTCCATAATGTATCACTTTCTTGTATAGGACATCCTTGGGATTTGACTTGAGTATCGTCGTTTGGTTCAGTATGAGCCAATTCCAAACCGCAGGCGAGACGTGGCCTTATCTCAAAGTCCCTGGTGCTCAGTGAAGATGCGCTCATGCTCAGCCTACCACAAATTATTTACATTTAGTGCAACACAGTATATTACTGGCTCCTTCACATTAAAGTGTTAATCTCCATGCCATAAGACACACATTTGCTATTCTGCCATAGATCTACGCCACTGTTTACGGCAAAAACTAGAATCACCCTGGGTGGTTGAGGGCCAGTGTGTGCTCAATACAGAAATGTACAGAAAACTTGAAGTGTTGATGAACACCTACAAATGAATGACTGTTTAGTTAACAAACTAGCACTAAATTCAATTTGGCGGTTAAAGACAGACCACGACATTGGACCTTGTGGTCCTCGGTCCATCTCCTTTGCCAATATTCTACCTGCCAGTAAAAGACTCCGAAAAGTTTAAAGCTGACCTCCGTAGTGCTGGAACTGCATTAGTTTCAGCAAATTATCTATTGATGAATTCCAGGACAGTCAAGTGCTGGTTTCATTGCTCTTGCGGGTTTTGGTGCTGCTGACAATACTACTACTTGTCTTAATTTGTTTCTCAATGGCAGAAAACTGTAATTTTGCTCTTGTTAATAATCATGCATGCATTAAACAAACCAGTGTTTATGTACATTTTTGAGTCAATCCAATACTGTTTTAGCACGTAGGTAGGTCAGCTGAAGTATTATGTTGAATGTGAAAGCCCAAATGAATCTATCTGAAATGAGGAAAAGCGTTAGCGTGCTCCTGTGCAGACAGTTTTTGACGGCTTTTAGTCCTTCCAGTGTAATCTACTCGTAAAAATCAGCCGCAGGCATTTATCTCTGTCTGAAACATTTTTAAAAGAGAAAAATGACACCTCCCACAGAATGTGAGTTCAGAATAGACGACCAGAAAGATTCTAATGCCTCTGACAGTACGTGCAGCAAATCAGCTAAAAGCAGGTTCCTCGCTCTGCTAAATCCTCAGATAACCTCAGTGTTGTCATATTCCAATGAAAGTCCTGATACTTCTGTTCAGCCAGGACAGAAGCTGCTGCATTCTGTGCCTGATTTTACTTCACTTTGGTTATGCCAAGTTCTTTTAAACTATGAATGCACATTACTCATAGCATGGCGTCAGTTTGCCCTCTGGATGTTTTCCCCTCTCTTCTGCTCAGACCCAGGTAAGAGTCCAAGGAGGATAAAGCCTTATTAATCTTAGGGTTCACAAGCATGCAGGCTTTCTGAATGCAGAGCATGGTGGCTTTGGATCAGAATCACGTACACGTGTTTCTGAGCCAAGAAATATTTTCTACTATGTTCAGTGATGCATAGACAGATCTTCAGATATAGAGTGCTAAGTGCCAGATATTTTGCCAGTGAGCTAGTCTTTGACATCACTAAATTTCTACATTTTCATTACATTCACTAGCTGTAGATAAAGCAATTTCTCACACAATAGGCTTAAAGTCTTAAACACAGACCCTTCAAGTTCAAATGTGATTTGTTGAGGTGGCACATATTTGATCACTGTAAAGTTTAACTGTTCAGAAGGTCCTTAGCTAGGCATCAGTACAGTTATCACACACACCTTAGCCATAAAATATACTTCCTGCCTTTAAATCTGCATCCATCCATTTTCTATACCTGCTTGTCCTATGCAGGGTCATGTGGGCCTAGAACCTATCCTGGACACAATGGACAGAAGGCAGGGAACAACCCAGGATGGGGTGCCAGCCCATCACAGGCATTTAAATCTTCCTGTAGTTAATTAGTCCTTATATACTTTTAAACATCTTTATTCTCATACTTATTATATTATATTGTATTATATTCAGTCTGACTTCTCTGGTATTAGCTAGATAGGTTTTCTCCTAAATGCTATACTGTAATTTTTGGATAATAACAAAAAAAAAATAACATATTAAACCATACCGTATAATTTTTTGCAAACCATTTTCTGTTCTTAAATTCCACAGCCAACACCCCTGGTACAGCGGCTCTTGTAATACTTTCAAAATGCAGGATATAAGCATATATTGGTATCCTCACCATTTAGCACAGAAACGTCACTGTTAATGATGTGACAAGCCACTTATTTGTATGTGTTATGGTCATTCCCACATTGCTTGCAGCCAAAGTAAATGAAAGTGTACGACATAAGGCTTTGCCGCAGAAATGTACTGTTACGTAACGTGTTTTAAGGGAGAGGCCGGACAGAGAGAGAGAAGCGAAATGATGGCACACTCAAAGTGAACAGGAGGTGAGTTATGGGAGGCCAGCCGGGACGATCACTCCCCAGATAACTGAGTATCATGTAAACCACGCGTCGTTACTTTGGCTCATTCCTGATCAGATCCAGCCACGGTCTTCTGCAATCCTCCTTTTTTTCAGACTTCAGTTAAGGCAGCTAAGCGATCCAGGAGTGATTTTTTTTGTTTTCTTTTGCCAGCGTCCGGTGGCTCGTACTGTCACATGGTGTCGCTGTCTGGAGACGAGGTACTCTTAGATCTGGGGCGGGGCCTCAGGACTCTAGGAGGAGGCTGGGGTTCAAAGTGGGGAGGGACAGAAAAGGAGAGATATGGATTAACCACAGCTGAGCACGTTTTGTGGAACTGTGACCACGGACTGTAAAAACTCAGAGAAGACGATAACCACAGCTGGGATTATTCTGTGTATTAATAATGACCAGACTCCACAGCACAATTTTGAATTTAGTAATCAACAGTCATTGTTGACACACCACAGTGCACAACAACGAAACGCGTCCTCTACATTTAACCCATGCGTGACATAGTAGGGGGCAGCTAATTCAGCGCCCGGGGAAGCAGTGCTTGGGGGCGGTACCTTGCTCAAGGTACCTCAGTGCTGCCTTGCTGGTTGGGGATTTGAACCAGCAACCTTTCAATTACAAGTACACTTCCCTAACCGTCAAGCCACCAGTGTTCCCTTTTAGAGCGACACATCACGCCTTTATTCTAGACTCTCCACAGTGAAAGCTTTCCCTGTATTCATTCACCTCAATTAATTTTTTTCCTTGACAAAGCAGTCTTCACAAAATACCTTTGAAATACCTTTGAAGCACTACTTTGTTGTTTTTTTAATTTCGTAATAGTTTCTAAGAATGCCATGCTTATAAGAATCTATGAACACAATTATAGCACATTATAATGCATCCATAAAGCATTATAAACATTGTTATAAATATTTATAAAAAGACATTACACATTATACCCATGTTTATTATACATTATGAATGCTTGAATCTATAATTATGCATTATGAATCTATAATGCACTATAGATACCTTTATAATGCAGTACAAAGCATCCTTAATTCTTATACCACATTATAATGCATTATATTTGCATGTTTCCCCCCCTCCCAGAGCAGATTCCCTCTGATACTCTGACCCTCCCCCCAGTCCTAAGACATGCAGTTAGGCTAATTTCCATATCTCACTTCCCCATAGTATATGATTGTGTATATGTGTATGTTCCCTACGATGGACTGGAATAGAAATGAAATGTATTTTCATTAAGATCAGTTTGTCTCAAACACAATGCAGTGCCAAAGGACCCAGAGGCATGCTATCATGGACACGTTCATTAGTACAGGCCAACCACACACCTTGCTGCGAAAGGCTGGTTAACAGCAAAGGGCACATAGGGGAATAAACACTGCAGTGCAAAGAGCAGCTAAAGGCCTGGTCCAGCCTGCACAGAACCGGCACTCACCCGGAGAGCACGCGGCCTGCACAGAACCGGCACTCACCCGGAGAACACGGCGGCCTGCACAGAACCGGGCTTTACCACCGGAAACAGCAAACCACCATACAGCCAAACAAAGGCCAGGAAGAGGGCCTGATCCCAGCCGGGGTGGGGGGTACGTGTGAGAGGCCTAAAGTCCTAAGACTGAACCCTAGGGGCTGTTCCTTCTGGGTGGGGGGGGGGGTTAGTCGCCTCACTCACAAGCTTGCAGCCAATGCCAGCCGGGGGCGGTACCTCAGGAGCCCTCCTCTTTGCCAGCCTGATCGCCGCGATCCCCACCGAGCTGTCCTCGTCCTCCTGCTCCTGGGGGGGGCTGGGCACCTGGTCGGTGACAGGGGGCGTGGGGCACGCAAAGAATTGCGCCTGGGGTGTGTCACACGGCTCGGGGCTCAGGAGCTCATACTCAGCCAAGTCAAAGTCCCCCCCTGGGTGTCCTGTGCCATGGGCAAGATGGCGTCAGACACAGCAGGCCCCCGACGCAACTGAAAATCGGATTTTCTGAGCAATCTGAGTCATTTGGTTCCCCCGTGCTGCTCGTGACCACGCCCTCAGATCCTCCCTCTGCTTTCCGCAGCTCTGTGCCTGTTACTTATAAGCCGTTCTGGCTGGCAGTCAGGTGATCAAAGCCAGCGCCGGGCATCACTGTTCCACCGACGCACAAGGAATGAATCACAGGGTGTTTTACATCAAGGACTTATTTGACTTTTAGCATCTGCTTTCATAGCACATATTATTCATGGGTAAAAAGTACCTTTACCCCATTTGACATCAAATTTTTCGCAATTTTGAATGTTTTAGCTAGCTTATAACAAGGAAACAGAACATTTTTAAATCCACCCATATTCCAAACTCCATATGCGGTACAGGGTCACAGGGAGGATGTGAAAAGCCAAATACAAACATAAGGTTCTACCCAGTGTCAGTGCTACTGGAAATATTAAAAGCATTCTACAATTGAATTTCCATTTTAGGGAGTTACTGTTTTATTTGGCACTGGGCAAAGAAAATGACACAAAACCTGTTCCAGTGCTCAAATTATGCTGAAATCACACAAATTCGGTCAGAGTGAGTCACCGTCCATCATGCTCTCAGCTACCGAATGAGCGTGTGCACTGCAGTGTTTCAGCAGACGTCTGAGTGCAGAGCCCAGCATGACCACCGGGGCACAATTACACAGCTCACAGCTACATAAAAAGCATGAAAGCACCCAGAGAAACACGTGGACTGAAACATCACATTATGGAGCGCAAAGCCTGCAGCTTCATATCACCAATGGCTGGCAGTTTCACTAATCATCAGTATTATCGTTCACCTACTTAGCAGGTGCTAATGTCCAAAGCAGCACACAGCAAACTGGTTTTTATACAGATAGATCTTTTCCTGGCTCTAAGGTCCAACAGTGAGCACCCGAAGATTTTACTAAATTCCATCAAGTCCCAAATGACACAGGGGAGGGAAACAAACACCAGTGACTTAAATGAAATTCCAGCTTTAACCAACATTTAAACATTTAACAATGGCTCAAAATAGAAACAGTTCCTTCTGTCGGCCTTTAGGTGCCAGTCACCCATGCTGAGGGCAGAGTGATCATCGCGCCTGGTCCCTGCTGGCCCAGACGCTGTTTCTTCTCTCATTCATTATTTGACTTAATAGCTGCTTTGCTGTCCATTCATTCAGTTTTGGAGGAGAGAGTCCGGAGTCTCAGCCAGAGTCAGTATGGGAATGGAACACGGAGTCTGTATTAACCCAGGAGAAAATGAAACCGTCTATCTCAGTCCTGGATTCAGTACAGGAATAGAACAGAGAGTATTTCTCCCAACTCATGAGTCACAGTATGAGAGTGGAACAGAGAGTCTCTCTCTTAGCCTTCGAGTCAGTTTGAGAGTGGAACAGAGAGTCTCTCTCTTAGTCTTTGAGTCAGTATGAGAGTGGAACAGAGAGTCTCTCTCTTAGTCTTTGAGTCAGTATGAGAGTGGAACAGAGAGTCTCTCTCAATCCTGGAGTTAGAAACCCTACCACCGCTTACCATTACTGCTATTTCTGCCTCTAATAACATCTTCATAATGCAGAGTTTTCAGTATGCGATGAGGGAATCCCAGATCCCACCAGGCGCTATTCTGACTGCCTCTGAGGTGTAACCGCCTGCATCCGTCACAGCCATCCAAGTACACAGGGATAAGTCACGGTGAGCTAAGCAGAAGATCACACCGATGGGACTTCCCCATCTCTAAAGCAGCAACACCTCCAGCCTCGAGTGCCTCAGCCTGGGAACACGGAGCTCGGTAGCTGATGCATGCAAACTGAGCTAACACCCCATAGCAAAGCATGAGGTTCACATGCAGCAGCTATAAGCTGCCACTCACCGGCCTGGATGTTACAGTGGCTGCAGTGTGTACACCCTGGCGGGGGGGGACACCATACACAGAGCAAATGAGGATGTTCCCAGTGCTAAGCGAGGCCACAATGTCCCCTGCAGCCATTGAGTTAAAGGCACTGAGTGACCGCCCCAAACACACAGAGTGACATCCAACGTATTCCAACCATTTTTCTGTCCATGGGGATCTTAATCTAGCTGGAATGTTAAAACACAGTGTGCATCATCCTACTCAAGGTAGGATTCATGCTTGTATCCTTCCATAGATGAATCCATCCTTTAAGTATTTTGCATACAGGGGTTTGTAGAGGCGTGGAGTCTATGGGAGGCAGCACAAAGCAGGGCAACACCCTGGTCTCAACGCCACTGCACACCACATTTACCATATTACAATACACCACATTTACCATATTATAATACACCACATTTACCATATTACAATACACCACATTTACCATATTATAATACACCACATTTTAGTTAAATATAATATTACAGTCATTAGAAATTTGGTAATACTTTACTTGAGGGGGCACAATGTATTAATTAACCAGAAGCTAAGTGTTAGTTACATACTGATCCTTTGATCGTTCATCATTTTTCAATCCTAACAGTTCATGCATTTCATGCAGTAATTATGCCTGTTCATGATCTGTACTTAGGTAATAACTGGGTTATCAATTTGCTGCCCCCTCATGTAAAGTGTTACCAAAAGTTCGAACAAATTAAAGGATAATTAAAGGACTTCAAAATGTACAAATGTTTTAAAGTTATGATGGTGTGAAAACATTTGTAACATAAACTGTATTAAGCTGAGTGAATTATTGATACATTTGGAAAGTTCTGCCATTATAGACAGAGGGGCCCTTTTAATAACATTCGTTCATCCAGATTAGAAGTAACAGAGAACAGCATCACAGCTTCATGTTTCCTACATGTCCGTGACAGGAAGACCAAGATGGCTGCTTTTAATGAGCCATCAGCCCGATTGGCTTTCCTGGGTCATGTGCCTGGATGATCACAGACTATCAGTGCTGCCTGCATGTTACTGGCTGCCAATGCTGATGGACACACCGATTGTCCAATGGGAGCTGGATGAGCTGTTACATTGGCTAAGAAGGCATGGACTAAGTGATACGATCACACACCTTTTGGGTGATCAAAATTTATTAATATAAAATATATTAGTGAATGAAGTAAACAAATTATACAAGTGAAAAATACCAGTTTGAAATAAATAAAATGGGCATATCTATTTTAGGATTCTGGTGATGGTTCCTTCCTTCATTTACAATATCTGTTTTCCCAGTCAGATTTTAAATGTTTCTGAAAATGATTTTATGGGCGCACAGAATTACATCACTCTCTGATAGCTTAAATATGCCGTGATGAGTCACTGAGATTGTGAATGTGGTCCAGATTGGACTTGGTCCATCTCAAAGCGACTTGTTTTCCTCAGCAAAGCTTCAGCCGTTACAGTGACAGGAACAGCGTGAACACTAACTCGGAAGCCCAGGCTGCTAGCGATGTAGCCAGAAAAGTGTGAATATGTCTTGTTGATGGTAATAGAGCATTTCCAAGTCCCAGACTCCCAGTACACAATGCTGGCTATGTGATTTAGCTGCCAACACTGGGACTGCCTTAACTCCCAGAAATGACAACTATGAGAACTACTTTTCGTTTTGCTCTTGACTATGTATCGAGATGTAGATCCGAACCAAGCCCGAAGAGGAGAGGAGCTGCGTTACACTTTGAGAAAAAGTGCACAGCCCCCGCTATGGTTTGGTCCCCCAAGGTACAAACAATATATATAAAAGCATGTAGGACCAATTTTTTTCAGTCTGATTTTTATGGTCCAAGTTCTGTTAGATGGATGCAAGGTCTCAGTAAAGTGGGCGGATAGATATGTAATGCTGGGTTCTGAAGGGTCTAATTTTGTTGTTATTAACAGTAATTAATAGGCGAAATCACCACTCCAGAAACTGGATTTTCAGGGCCGTGAATGGCACAGTTGACCCAGAATTCTCTAGAACCCACTTTGGTCTTTTTGCGTTTATGGGATGACATTTAAGTCTGATTTCTTTCTAAATTTTTGACATTTAATACGCAATTTCGCTGATTAAATAATTAGTGTCAATAATTGGTAGTTCTTCCTTAGAAAAGAACTCTTTCCTTATTGAATTATGGGCTAAAAGATACAGAGCATTGTCCTCTAATGGCAGATATATTTTCATCTAAAGATGGTGGGGGCAGTTATTCGTCTGGGCTTGGGGGGTCCTTACTTTTAGACGTGGCCGCCTCCGAGTTGCTGCGGGCAGTCATCCTGGCCCTGGGGTGGCCCGTGGCGGACCGGGTCACCCCCGGGCTGACGCCAGGTGGAGAGGCATCTCTCTGGATGACAGACAGGTCCTGCATGCTGAAGCTCCTCAGCCGCTCAGACAGCGCCCCCTGGCCCTGGTGACATGCAAACGCAAAAGGCAGGTGATGTAGGACGGCGAGCGCGTTCTTCGTGGCAACCGCGAGAATATGCATATTCAGTGGGAGGGGTTTGTATTTAACGAGGCAGCCCTTCGTTAAACAGGCTGTGGTTTCATACCTGAACATAAAAACTAGCATTGAAGCTACACCAATCTGTGCTATGCAGTCAACTTTTGTTCTGATCTATTTTATCTTTAATATTAAAGTCTTATTTATGAGCATTTTGCGGGATGCAATAATGACCATGTACACTGTTGACATCAGTATCAATCTCCATTCAAAATGTGGATACTAGGAGATATTTTGGTAAACTTTCACTGAATGCACTCTTGCAGCTCGGGTAGGATGGGATTTTGCCCGGCGTATGTTTTGAAGGAAAAACAGGTATGAAATCATGTCTGTTTCCCAGCACTCTGTGGAAATGCAAAGACCAGCCGCCCAAGTCTGTTAGAGGCCGGTAACCTCAACACTGGTAAAAGAGATGCAGTTAGTGACTGCAGACTTTGGTCTGGCTCGGTGCTCCCAGATGGTGGATGACTTGTGTCTGGGAGATTCAGATACAGGAGGGGGTTAGTGCCCTCTCAGCCTGAGGGGGGCGCCCCACAGTAGAGGCAGTTAGTTTCTCTTTTTTTCATGCTAGGAATTACCTGCCAGTGTGTGAGTTCCCTGTAAATGCTTACATCACACAGGTGGGAAACCTGATGGAGATGAGAAGGCCTTTCATTAAACTCTCGCAGCTTAATAAGGAAAACTTTCCAGGCTGAATAACTAAAGTGGGGATTTTAAATGCCTAAAGCTACTCTCAGTTAAGGAGTTTTTTAAGGAGATTTTCTGCTGAAACATCCGGATTCTGTCAATTATTATACGTGTGAGATATTAAGTTTAAGCCTTTGAATGCCAAGCCATCATCTGTTTGCACCTTTACCATCCGGCAAGCGGTACAGTGCAATCAGATCCTGGACAAACAGAGTGAGACACTCCTTATTTCCCAGAGCTGTTTGCTCCCCTCTGCACTCTGCAAACTGATCAGCATTGTCACTTCGTAGGAAATATGGTGGATACAGCTGAAAATACCAAGTCAATACACAGAAACAAATTTCACTGCATAATCGTAAACTCCTCAAATTGTTTACTGCTTCCTATATGTTTATTCTCATATGACCAATTTTAACCTATATTTCATTTTTTACAATCTGTTTTTTTCTTGTGAAAGGTCTGCAAAAAGTAAGAGATGTTAACTAATTTTCATCATATGGAAGTATGACAACAGTAAAGCTTTTTATCTTGTTGTATCTTATGTTATCGTATCTTATCTTACCTCATCTTATCTCATCTCATGTTATCTTATGCTGCAAGGTAACATCATCCCATAACCTTTACTAACTATAACCATAACGGGGCAGGAATCTCAGAAGAGACTAAACCTTGTTAGTTGCATGCTGGACGACTGATGAGCTGCAAACACGTTATGATGACCTCACCGCCGGGAAGATGCAGACCTGCCTCTGTGGTCTTTTAGTGACACTTAAATACCTGTTTTTAATGAGAGCTGTCAGCACCTGATTCTAATAGACCTGTATTTACATGTCATTTTACATAATGTCTTTATGCTAAAATTAGCGAATGCGTGTGTGTGTGTCTGTGTGTGCGAGTGTGTGTGTGTGTGGATTAGGTTTATATTACGGGGACCAAATGTCTCCCACAATGTGATTAAAACCTGCTATTTTGACATTGTGGTGACCATTTTTCAGGTCCCCACAAAGATCTGTGAATACAATCAAAAAACTAACTTTTGTTTGGTTACTTATGGTTAAGGTTTGGTAGGGGTTAAGGTTGTCATGTCGGGATTAGAGATTTCCCCATAGAAATGAATGGAGAGTCCCCACAAAGATAAGTACAAACCTGGCAGCAGCTCTACGGATGCTCACTGACCACAAGCTTTCCTCAATTGTGTGTCACTTGGGAGAAAGAGTGTCTGCTAAAAATGTAAGGTAATAAAGTTTACGCACAGCTAATCAGGGAGAACGGAAATAACTGCAGCGTCACCTCAAAATGGAGGTGAATCGATCTGAAAGGCTTGGAAGGGCCTGTATTCAACCAAGCAGAGACAGATGCTTTAAAGCTAACAAAGCCCTTTATGGGGCCATAGGAAGGGCGTTAGGAGACGGTACCGGAGCCTATACAGGCTTAATCAGTGACAGAACCAGCTGTCAAGTCCTTCCTCTGTTTCTAGCGGTTAACCCTATCCCCAGGATGAGTATGGGAACCTCCTCTGGGAACAGCGCATTCAGTCATTAAGGAGGGGAAGGATGTAGGTCCACCCAGACTGTGCCAAGATCAGCTCTCCTTCCAAATCAGGCCACTGTGTAAACACTTGTGAGGGTTCAGGGGCTACTGAGTCAACAAAAGGACGCCAATGAGTCAGCAAGATCTCAGTCACCTCGCAACGCTGTGGTACACCTAGAAGGAGGAGGCCATTACCGCTGAGAAAATCCTCTTGGATGGACAGTAGGGATGGAGGCAGCCATAGATCAGTTTCAAAAAATGAACAGTGTTAAAAACTGGTGTGATGACTGGACAGGTTTTTAAAGAGCTTAGTTAAAGTCAGACAGGAGCATAACAGCAGAAGATAGCCCAGATGAACTTACAAATAGAAATTCCTAGAAATCCCTTCAAAACAGTTATTCATCAACTATTTCACAGGAGAACACCCATCCAACTTTCTTACAACTGCTTACCCTGGTCAAAGATGTGGTCAAGTACCTTTCAGCTTCTAATTTTACTAATCAAATACTGCGAGCAACCACTGGATTCCACTCCGGTTACTCAAGTTCTGAAATGTTTACTTTATAAAAATGCATCCCTGTGGTCATTGTTTGTAGGAACAAAAGAGCCTGGTTCTAGGGGGAATGACTGCTTTTTACAAGATGAACAACTGACACAGTAAAGCCTTGTACTCACACCCACTGAAATGTTCTCCTATGATCTTGGGGCATTTGGCGATTCAGCTGATGGAACCTGATTAATCACTCAATTCGATGCCCATTCTGGCAAGGCTGCTATTGATGTATAAGTCCATTCATCTTCCAGTGTAGGATCTCTCTGAGACGGAAGCGTATGCCGAGGAGGACAGGGCACAAAGCAGGAAACACTGTGGCTGGGATGCCAGTCCGTCACAGGGCAAAGGAACATTCAGAGAAGCCCAAAGGCATACACACACAGCCAGGATGGCTATCAAGTGTCCCATTGTAGAGATGTGAGGCCACAGCCTTTCCCAGCAACACAGCAATGTGTAGCCAACTCAACTATCTGCTGCACCACTGCCAGTGTTAAACATAGCTTTTAGTGTCCTGTCCTCAGGTTAACTTGCATTGATATAATATATTTATATATATTGATAACGACATGCGATGGAGGGAGCTCATTGAAGCCTTATGTCCCACAAGGGACGAAGAGGATTGATTGAATACATATTGATATATCATATATTTTTTTCTAATTTATTTATTTATTTACTTTTTCCCCTGACATATGAATTTGAAACTTGTTTAAAAGCAAATGAATTGCTTTAACGTTTCACAAAATGGCCACTGAGTGCCGCCCACAGATTCGCATGTATCCTAAGCAAGAGCATGCCGGTGCTTTGGTCATCGGTTGGTGCGAGATAGATACCTTGGCGGCGGCCGTCACTGCAGCCGTGGCGGCGACGTTGAGCCCCTTTCTCCCAAAATGCACCAGGGCATCGTAGCTCTTGTCCTTCGCTTGGCAGAGATAGTCGTCGATATCCTAAAAACCACGAACGCACGTGTGAAACGTTAGGGATGAATTTACAGGTGTCTGCATCGGCAGCTAACACGCTCCTTCCTAAAGAGTAGGAAATGATGGGAAACATACTTAATGTCTCAAGTTCAAGTACAGGATAATAATTATTAAGCTCTCAGCAGTCCGGTGTCAGGAATTCACTCTATGGGCACAAAAATGGGCACTTCTCTTTGGAGTAAATAAGGGCGTCGCTGAGGTGGCACTTGGATGCTTTCTGCCGATTTACTTATTTATCAGACACTTCTGGGGTCAGTGAGGGGGGGGCAGCAGAGTGCCTCTCTAGAACTTGGGGCTACCGGCCCAGCAGTTATACGATTACTGTGCCAGCCACGGCATTTGAAACTTACGGACATGAGCACAGATGCCATCGCCCTGAGTTATACACTGCTCCTTATACCTGTCCGTATCATGTACACCAGACACAGAGACGTGCATCAATCTCCCACTGGCCAACACTGGCACTGACGCAGAGTAAATGCCAGGGGCACTGCTTCCTGGGAGATAGTAAGGACCTCACTCTCATAGTGCTTATTAGAAGAAGTGGAAAGTTCAGATCCAGAAAGATCCAGAAAGCACAAATCCAGACCACGGTTTTGTTTCAACCAAGTAGTTGAGCATAAAGATTCACAGTTACAAAGAACTCAGCAGGCTGGTTGAAACAAAGACCCTGGTCTGGATTTGTACTTTCTGTACCTGAACTTTCCACCTCTCCTTGTTAGATATGAAAAACCTCAGCTTAGACTCTTCACATTAAATGATGCAGAATCCTCTGTAAAAATTAATTCAGTAGCTGACGGTAGGGTAGAGTGCTGTTTTAGTACACTAAATGTTGCATCATTGATATCCATATTCCCAGTCACTTATTCAATGCAGGCCCCCACTAGAGGAAGCCTTAAGAACAAAAGATATAAAATTTAAAAGTCAAAAGCCCTTTCAGTCAACCATGATGTCTGAAAGACCTCAGCTGAAACTGTATGATTTAACACTAAAACCTCCAGAGCAGGGAAAAAGTAATTACATTTAAAGCAATTGTGAGTATGTGAAAATAGGTCTTCGTTCCATTATTAATCACCCACAGACACAGTGGACAGGGGTTGTACCTTTTCCTTGGAGGACAGGGTCGGGTGAACGAACTTCCTGTAAAGCACGCTGGAGCCTTTAGTGTACGGGGATAGTAGCCACACCACAAAGGCGATCTTCAGCTCGTAGTAAAATGGAAGCCTGTTATCAAACGGAGAGGACGATTAACATACCCTACTGCCACCATAAGGGATGAGAAAGAAATGTGTGTGTGCTTATATACAAGTTTTACGGTAAAGAGACAAGAGCCCTTGAGTGGGGCAGATTCATTCAGGGAGCAGAGCAGGGGGGGTGTAACCTGGTGACAGCCCATGGAGGGCAGTGTTCCTCTAGTGTTCCCGAGCCAATAAGAGGCATCAGTCCCTTCAGGACAGTCATCCTCAAAGCACCTTCCCTTTAAGGGAAGACTGTCTCACCCTCTGATTGGGTCAATCAGTTACCAGCCATACCCCACTGGCTCCTCTTGAGGCTGGTTACCATGGTTACCACTGCTCTGCATGGTGCTGATCGCCCCCTATTGGTGCACAGCAGCTTCTCAACAGGCCATCATGTCACAATAGATGCACACCCATAAATCATAACCTTATCAACATGTCATTTAATGTAGCTTCTGGGCAGATACCGCTCAAATATGCAACTGCCTAATGTTTGTAATTGTCAAGCCTCAACATAATTATGATTGAGATTCTTTAATTTTATTTGTATTTATCGGCTCAGATGTTGGGACTATGAATAAATTTTAACTTTAAACAAGTCAACCAAGGACATATAGGAGGTGAGAAGCATACTATTCAGAGAAGAGTTTGGGAACGTGATTTCAATGCTCACCAGCAAAGAAAGATGTCTGTGATTGTTTCTGCTGTGGTGAACAGAGCGAATATGATCCAGTACATCATCCATTTTACCTGCGGGTGGAAGATTGTAAGCATTATTTTACAGCTCTGAAGAGGTGAAAAGTCCAGGGCCTTTTCTGATAGGGACACGCGTGATACTCACATACTCCTTCACGTCTTTCGACTTGACGGCTTTATATGATGAATAGGCCGGGTACAGTGTGCCAAAAACAAGCCTGACAAGAGAGGAAGGAAAGGTCACTCGCATCACACATACACAGAAGTCATGTGACTTCGAAAACAATGGCCGTTTGGAAAAAGTGCTATTACTATAAAAAAGGGGGAACTTTTCCATTTTATTAACAGTGACTGGAGGACAGTATTTGATCCAACCAAATGGTTTCAGTTCACACTGGTAAAAAAACAAAGGTTTTAATGTGGTCTTTTATCATTGCCTGCTTTCTAATTATTAATATGAAGAATTCACAATGATCAGCTGTGAAACTGGAGGGCCCAAATACCATCAAAATCTGTATAAAATTCTAAAACACCGAAATGCATTTTTTTAATAACTGTTGCTGGTATTACTATCCAATCTCAACCGCTTATCCTGGTATGGGCCAGGGAGCCTGTCCCAGGTTGCACAGGGTACAAAGCTTAGAGAATACAGTCATTCGCTATGGGCAACTTACAACTAGCATAATTTTGGGCGGCCATATCGGACCGCCATTTTGGAGGTGTGCTTCCGACAAAGCCGTCAATCGCTCTGGCTCCGCCTGACCGTCAGCCCCAGAAACTGGGCTACCGGGTCAAGCGGGTGCTAGACATTTGTTCCCGGGGCTATTAGAAACAACAGGTGTTACATACGGATTTAAAATTAGCACCACCATTTGCCTGACCTACACGCAGCGAGAGGGATTATTCCTGCTCCTCCGAAAATGCTGAGTGAAGGATGTGGGTGCTGTCCCGCCCCGTCTCGCCTTACTAGAGACTCACACGCCGTATCTGCCCGTCTTTATTCTGGACGTACGCGGAACAAGCACCTCGCTGACACGCGGAAGTGTACGCACTCTCGCAAGGTTACATTTGGTCGCGCTCACGGGACAACACAGCGCTTGTCAGCAGAGACAAAGGAAAGGGTCTCATCTGTTTCTAAACGTGGCCGCATGAGTGTGTGCTGAGCAAGGAGGAATGCCAGCGCTGTGGGAAATAAGAATAGCCGAATTATATGGCGTGAGCTGGGGCTCGCTTACTGACTAAGGGTTTTCAGCGTTTAAACCAGTCATCTCATCACAATGTGTCATTTACATAATGAGGGAGTCGTAAAAGAGCAAATAATGCACTTAGGCTTATCTAATGCTTATGAAGTATTTACAGATAGGCATGATAGTTTTTCCTTTAATTAGTTTAATTTCTCTGAATACGCTCGTCCAGGCCAAAAGATTTCTTCAAACATTTATTAAAGAGAAACATTTATTGAAAAAATGAAAACTCCTATAATACCTAATATCTTTAAAGTAAGATGAAAATAATTGTACATGTAAAAAAATTGAATACAGGCAAATATACATTTCACTTGTTTGGTCATGTGACTTTACACAGACGTTGCATCACCAGGGAGAGGACAAAGTGCCCAGAATTCTCGTCAACTCTCACTCACTCACTCTCTCTGTCTGCACCTTTGATATTTGTCTAATAATTTATCTTACAAAACAATGGACTACATCTGTGAGAAATGTCTGTTAAAAAGAGGTTTGCAACAACTTTGAGAGACAGTTGTCTTTTTAAAGTAATGTGTGTACTGCAAATTCTTCATAAAAACCTAGCATTCACTTTCATTCTTTATAACCGTTCAAGAGACCTGCAAAGTTTGACATGCTACTTCTTATCCTTCAAATATTGCAGGACACACTGGCTAACACTGCAATGTGACCTCCAACTTGCTCATACATATGTGTCTGTTTCTCATGCTGAGCATGATGGGATTTGTGAAAAGTTAACTTCCCCACAGGCATGAATAAAGTATTACAATTCTATTCTATTTTATTCTATTCTATTCTTCAATTTAGTGACGTTTTAGATGTAAACTGCCTCGTTTAAGAATGAAATTCAAACTGACGTCAATCGTGCAGTCTCACAATTTGACTTGATTTTGAAGCAAGTCACATACCATCTTACAGTATTTTTGCCAGTCTTCTGACTGACTGAATTTTCCGTGCGATTGAATTTGAGTCAAATAAAAAGTATGTCTTCATACAATGATAAATGATGGGAAGAGACAGAAAAGTCTTTCTTTATTAGATAAACTCACCATCTTATGAGCCCCAAAGCAAATCACACCTGACAATCTTAATATCGTGGTGCTGTCTGCAAGTCCAAATTAGATTTTCCTATTGACCTTGTGAGCAAAGGATGTCTCACTTCTTGTAATGTTTTTATTGGACAGTAGTTGTTGCTGACGAATAAGGTACTACATAACCCTTCAATAAAAACAAAATAGAAAGTTAGGGGAAACTTTGAACTCCAAGGACACATCTGGGCAGTTACAGTCTGGATTGAACATCTGCTTACATCTGGTACCAGCAGTCCCAGCCGTTACGTGACTCCCAGTCGCCTGCACAAGCTGCACATTGCTCCTCACTTCCCGTGACTGAAAATCTCGCTTCCTACATATCTCCTCTCACTTCCTGCACATCCAGTTCTCACCTATCTCGCTCCAAACAAACACACTGGGATCTTGATCTGCGGGGACACAGACCGCAACGTGATGAATACCAGGAAGTTACCTGCCCTACTCTAAAAGATGGTGTTTAGGTCAACTAATCAAGCATGCTTTTCTTCTACACCAACTTCCTGTTTGGTACAATTGACAAGCTCTCAGTAATGCCTTTAAGCTGAAAATGTCATCAAAATAAATATATGCTGATGTAAGAAATCAGAGTGCCAGAAAGGTCATGCCTCTCGTCAGCACTGAAGATCCTCAGATTTGGCCCCTGTTTAGTTCTGTTTTCTGCTGTAATGGTGACCTGGGATCAGTCACAGTGCAGCTTCCTGTCCCTGGTCACCGTGGGATGCCTTTGCAAAAAAACTAACCTTGAATGCAGTAATAAGCAGACTGTCAACAAGGATGCCCTTCTAGCTAAACTCAGCACAGGCGTACATGTAACAAAACGAAATTCTACACTTAGGCACTATTGGTTCAGCTAGTAACTTACCCAGTTTTTCGACTTGGCTTACTTGGTGCACGACGCAGTGTTAAACCCTGATATTAGCCCCAATTTCCTCATTTTCATATAGGTTCTAAATTATATTAACTAAATGAACCAGTTTGTCTTTGTTCTCATTTCATGATATTGATTTATATAAACTGGTATCTCATCTGGGACGTGATCCTAGCTTGTGCCCTTACTGCCCTGTCTGGGATAGGCTCCAGGCCCCCCTGGAACCCCGATCGGCACAAGTGCTCTGAAGACGGATGGATGTGTGAATGGTTTATACGACTTGTAAGCATCTGCGCTGGGTTATGCTGCTCTGCAGCGTGTCATTGATACAGCTTATGTTGCCGATCCACAGCCGTAAAATGATACCAGGCTCCAGTTTGTGTACCTAGCCTGTAACCCAGACCCTGGGAACAAACCCACACTACAGGCTCAACGCGCTGTGGCAGTGGTGCAGAAGCTAATGGCGTTCTGGTCCAGCACCATCCACAGACCAAAAAGACATCCTGACGAGCCTTTTGTGGGCCTGAACTGCACCTCATCTTGTCTACAGTAGACGACAGTAGTGAAGGTCGCCCTAACTCTGTCTGGGTTACGCTGAACAAACACGTGTCATCAGACAGTAAATAACAGTGAGAGTACTGAAGATTAGACTTAGTTACTCTGACCTGTAAGATTAGCTATTTTGGGGATGCCTGACATATCTGTGGCTGCTGCCTGTCAGTCTGACTTTTAGAACTACATCTATCCCTTCACCACAGCACATTAAAGCTGATTTTCGTGGCTGGATTTCTCACATGGCAGCTAAAGCAAGTGTGTAGCTGATATTCTGATGTGTAAATCGGATTTGGATATTAAACTCCTGAGACCCCGATCGGGATAACTGTGTAGAAGACGGATTGATACTGAAGGTAGGTTTGTGACATTTCTCTTTTTTGACCTTCAAGCTATAATAAAGTCAGTACTGGGAACTGACACAAACAGAGATTTTACTGAGAATAAACTTGTTGCCCAATGCAACATAGTGAGGAATGTTTGGCGTCAGAGCTCAAGACCCCCCAGGGCCCCCACAGCAGCAGAGGATTGAGGGCCTCGCTCAAGGGTCCAACAGCGATATGATTACTCTGCTGACCACAGGATTTGAACCCATGCCTGACTGGACACGAGCAAAAACTCTTAACCCGCTAAGCTACACATTGCCCCAAAATGCAGGTGTGGACGGTGTAAGGTGGTAAGAATCATGACATTTCATCGCTTACAGCTTCCTGTGTTTCCCATTACCGACACTCTGCTGGCTTTTATCAAACTGAGCTCACTTACTGGCCCTTATAATAGACCAGCTAAATTGAACAAGGCTGAACAGGCAGAATCCCCCTCAGCAGAGACTAATTATTGATTTATTGCCTACTGTAGGATACGGGTTACAGTTCTAGGACAATCCACTTAAGTATCATGTCTTAAGGGTCCATTTTTTGTTCAGGTTTAGTAGCAAAAATCTTTGAGACTTTTCCCACATTTGACTTGCTGACAAACATAACCCGCCCGTCTCAGAAACCTTCATCCAAGAACATGGGGCATCCATTGCCTATGATGCATTGCATTGTTTATTTAAATATGCATTAGATTTTTCTGCTTGGGGGATCTTACATGGCAGGAGAGAAGCGGAAAGCTTGGCCCGTCCTGTTTGTGTGGTGTGGGGACCATTTGCGTTACCCTGCTGAAGCTCACGGGAATCTCCGTGCGGACTGTAACGGCCCAGCTTCAGCTGCTGCACTCTAACCCCTACATGAGTTATTTTTAAATGTGTCTGTGTGCCAACAGAGAGGATAAAGCAGTAAACTGTTCCAGTTTATGGTACGACTTCATCGAATATCGTATTACTCACTGATTACCCGGTGCCCAAGGAGCCAATGTCACAGGATCCGTGCAATGTAAGACGCTTCTGGATGCTAATGTCGTCTTTGACTAGGTGGGAAGTACATTCCATCACAATCTTCACCTACACAATTCATTTCTTGGCTGGTTTTTTAAAAAAAAAATAAACCTACATTTTGATTAGCGCCGGTTACTTTGATGTAAATTCCTTGGGCCCAACAACATTTGTATCTCCCAGGATTTCGCCCTGTAGGTCCCTGTTGCTTTACTCCCTAATGGTGACCTGTGTAGTGTGTGGTACAAGGGCATTTTGACAACCAAAAGGAACAGAGATCCTAAAGACGCTTAGCCATCTAGGGAAGGGAGGGGAACATCTGGAGGAAGCCTGACAGTTTTTATGGACAGACAGACAGACAGACGGATAGAGATTCTGACAAACACAGTGCTTATAGGTTACCTAAGTACGGCTCCTGTAGCCCTGAATTCCAGCAGAGAATGCATGATGCATTGCTACCCTTTTGAACTTCCTACAGAACTAGGATAAGAAAACAAAGCAGGAAATAGCTTTTAGCAGTTTACGCTAATTTCAGTTTACCTACAGCCTGGTAACCCAAAACCAGGGCTAACATTTCTGCTCATTATTCATCACATTGTACCCCATAATAAGTGCCGATTTAACACCGGGGATGACAGGGCTACAGGTTCCAGGCCCTGCTTTACTATATGCTATAGGTTCCAGGCCCTGCTTTACTATATGCTATAGATTCCAGGCCCTGCTTTACAATATGCTGTTTCCCAACCTGCCAAGGCCAGTTACTTCATCTGAAGTCTCCCCTCATAAACATATGACACACGGCAGCTTGGGGGGGGTGAGGACTAGTACACACCCCCCCAGTGGGTCAGCTGTCATCCACCTGCCCCCCTTCAGTCTACAGGCTGCGGGTGTCACCAAGCGACGCACTCAGAGCCACGTAGACGCCTGGTCAGTGTCGCTGTGGAGCACTGAGCAGGGTGGGGCCACCAAAATGGGGCTCCACTCTCTGGGTCTCTGTACCCCCGCAGCTAACGCAGCCTCAAAGGAGGGTTACCAAGGCAGCACACAGTCTAATTCATATCTGGCTCGAGAGTATGAAGTTTTCAAAGCTAATATCAGGCTATATCAATGGTTTGGGTCCGCTATCCTGCTGCTTTGACACTGAACGTTCCCTTAAATCAGTGTTACTCAACCCGATCCTCAGGGACACCCAGACGGTCCATGTTTTTTCTCCCTCCCTGCCAGACAATCCACATTTTTGGAGGCCTGATTTAAGAAAGACTGCTCTGTATGGTCAGACGCAGAAATGCATGCTAACATCAGTGCTACATACAGGAAATGAAGCATGAAAGGGGACGAGCTCAGCTTACACCTGGTGAGCTTCCTCACGCTCCACCCATGGATGAGCCTCGTCAAGCCGTTCGAATCGGCTAAATGATGTTAAATTGATCCACTGGGCTTCTGCTGACCCAAGACTTAAACCAGCAGAATCAGACCACAGATTTACATGGCAGCTCCATGTATTTCTGCTTTAGAATATGACAAGCAGTAAGAAATACTTCTGGACTTGTTACAATTTATAATTTATTTGGATTAATTACAAAGACATTTTCTGAAAGGTACGAATGAAGGTAGTTTTACATAAATCCATGGACAGAGATGGAGTAGCGTTTGCACAGGACTTCAGGTCTTCCATGGGACTCAGAAAAAGGAGAGAAAAACCCTAAATTATAGGATAAGAACAGACACACATGTGACAATCAACTATGGGCTTGATCATTTTCATGAAAGAATGTTGCAGTTTAAAAACGAAATTAATATGGGTGTCAGCCATGTTAGCTGGAATGTTGCTGCATAGAAAGAGACAAAGCATCTGGCTCATTTCCAGCTGGCTGAGGGCTGCTCTGTACATATAAGGCCCTGGGACACCTCTGATTGGTCCTTTCTTTTATCTGGTCAAAGCATGTATGTGTGAAAAAGTAATGAGAGAAACAGATTTTCTCGTTTTAAATACTGGATATCAAACCACAGTAAACAGGCATAAATGGCTCGATGTTTAAGGTTCTTACCCAGAAGTGTCACTCTGTAGACTATGGGTACAGGTTACATTGTTCCCTTAATATTTATTTCAATGTTTATTGTCATATACAAAAAATATTAGCATAATAACATGCAATAACTAAGCATCTTTTAACAACAAATAATGTTTAGAAGTAATATTTATTCATTCTACAATTGCGTCAGTGGTCCATTAAATAAGGCTAAAATGAATCATTTTGTGTACATTTTAATAAAAAGCATTAATCACAAGTTAATAAAATATCAGATGTGCTATTAAACTTAATTTAAGATGTCAGACATCTTGACAGAGAGATGAGAACTAACTAATGCTGTTAACAAACAGTCCCCCATACCCTCCATAATCAACACAATAGGATGAGATGCTCTGTATGCGCTATGCAAATATGTTTGAGGTAATACAAATATTTCAGTGACTTGTATCATGACCAGGAGTGTGGAAATAAACATTTCTTATTACTAATGATAAAACGATATCCTGCTTGTTAGTAAACGGTGTAACATATCTTCAGTTATTTTCAAAGTACTTATGAAGCATATAGTGAAGTACTTATGAAGTATATATTACGTTATACTGTATACTTAAACTGCATGCGCATGAAACAGGAATATCTTCAAAATCATTCTCAACTGGTTAACTACGCATGACTCATCAGATTCTTTTATTCCTATGTTATTTATTTATTTTTCAAGCACTTGGAAGGAGATTTAGATGCAGGAGACGTCTTTCTTTCCGGTTTTACCTTTGGGCCCTTGTTCTATAAACGGCACGGTATTCCGACTCCTGATCGAAGAGCCATATGGCTGCACAGAAAGCGGCCTGTCTGATATACTTCATGACAGCTACTGTATGCCCTCGATATAGGCCTTAATGGGAACAACAATCCTCAATGCTAAGATGCCAGTAAGACATCAACATTGGGGTATCGCTATGATCCCCTTAATGGAATATAGCATCTGATTCAAACTGGATAGCTTAATGAGAAAATCCACTTTAGCGATAGTTCAAAAAGAGGAATCGTCTACAATGTCATAAATGATATTTTAAGGTTTCCATTCTGGTAGAAAAACTAGATTAACTGATATCTCATATTAATGCAGGAGAGATTATATGGTTTCGCAATTGTTCTCAGGGCAGAAGATATATAACATTTAGAACCTTCTTTTCAGTGATCGCTTCGGTTAAGCTAAAGCTTTATAAATTCAGAAAAACACGTTACTATCTAAACGGCAATTATGGTATTGTTTTGGCATGTAAGGTTTTCTTGTACATAACAAATAAAATGAGTGCGTTATAAAACCCATACGCTGACAATGTCAATAGAACTCCTTATATGCATTTCATATTATAAACACAATAAATCTAGAGTCCTGGCGGTAGGCGGCGAGCATGAAAGAGACAATACGTCAGCTCTTCGTGTCTGCAAGGACAGCGCCTATATCGTCATTATTGGGAATCATGTTATGATTTATTTATTATTCAAACCTAATAATACACGCATTCGTTTTTATATACATTAGTTTATGCGTTACACCGCATGCAGATATTTGTTCCCGAAGAAGCTTGGATGTTGCCAGAAATCACGACAAAGACACAGCAACAAATCTCGGAAACCAAACAAAAGGCTCCCAATTGGAAACAAGGGCGACAGAAATCCTACAACCCAGCTTCTCCGGGCATCATAGGGAAATGATCAGAATAAACCACAATACATCTCAAAATCCCCAGTATATCAGTCAAGCCGACGGAAATTATAATTAGGCTATTTATCCCTCGACATTTTGCAGAGATGAAACATGCAGAAAGCTTGCTGATTTGCTTTAATGCGCAACGTTGAAAGCCCTGCTTTACCCTGTAGCAGGCATCTGACATATGAACATCTGCATGTGTCAAAGCAAGTCAGCCCTAATCCATTAACGCCAAAGCCGCGCCTGCACTGCAACTACCGCTTAGCTTTTAATGCAAGTGAGGGGGAAAAAGATGAGCATGTTACTTACACCACAAGTCTAGAGATAATCCATGAGACCATCGCGATTAGATGGCAGTGTGCGTATGTTGAGCAAAGAGGAGTTTCCAATGCATTTATGTAGGGACGGCCGCGCGAGCGGATCTCTCTCCTGCCATTTGACAGGCGCTTCAGCGCAGGCGTCGGGTTCTCAGAGTTGCCGCTAGTGGCCACTAGTGAGGCCGGACAAAAACCGTGTCGGATGTTTGGTTCATAAAACAATACAATACATATCTGATAATCCTATGGGCACATAAATAATATTTCGGATAAAGAACACAAAAAATAAATAAACAAAAATGGCGAAATAAACAAACAAAACTAAAAAGAGACAATTATGTTATTTCTGATTTAATTAAATCGTAAAATACATTTGATGTACAGTGGTACCTCATTTCTCGAACTCACTAGAACTCGAATTTCTTGAAAGTCGAACAAACCAGTTTGACCTAGAACTCGATCTGAATATCAGAAGTCGAACTGTGAACGCTGACCTCACTCACAGAAGTAGAAAAGTGAAAGAGCAATTCTTGGTCACAGCTGGGAAGGGGCGTGGCCCCAAACAAGGTCCATCGGCGAGTTAGGAAGCAGACAGGATGGGGCTTCCTTAGTCGGGCGGTTCTAACAAACTGGGATTCCCTGGGAGGCGTGGTAGTTGTTACACAAAGTGTCTACGTGACATCACTGGGGTTCCTCTGGGCTGGTCTGTGACACCAGACTTGGAGAGCTATTCATAATCTCATAATTCACATCTGAGAACAATCCCATTGATTATTATTATTATTATTATTATTATTATTATTACTACTGCTACTGCACACTTTCACATTGGTTCTCTGTCGCTCCCCCTCTGGCACTTTTGCACGCTGCCTTGCACATCTGCAGCACTCACATTGTGCTCTGTTATTGTTTTTGTCTTACTTTTTTTTTGGAATTTTCAGATTTAGTATATAGTTTATTATAGTCTTTTATTCTTAGATAAATTACATGTACTATAATGTATTTGCTATCTGTACAGGCGGGGAATCTGCCAGAACAAACATTTCACTGTTCACTGTATGTTGCAGAAGTAGAGCACCCTGTGACAAATGCAGAATTTGTACTCAAGTTTGTACTAAAAAAAAAAAAAATGTAATCACTGGACATTGGCGAAAGAAAGAAAGAAAGAAAGAAAGAAAGAAAGAAAGAAAGAAAGAAAGAAAAGGAGAGGAAACATGAACCCCAAGTTGGAAGAAAAAAATCCTCTGGAGGTCCAAGGTCAACTAGCTGCCCAACCGCCTGCTAACATTATAGAAAAAGACCAAGTGGGCTTCCTAGCTGAAATCAAAACTGTGGTCAAGGTCAAAGCCAGAGTCCATCAATGAGTCAGTTCTCCGTGCCGGAGTAGCAGATTGAAGGCTGCACCCACAGTGTTATGGCTCAGAAGTCGCACCCACACACTATATCACTCTTCCAAGGGACTGAACCAGCATTCCAGCTCAGATGGTGTTCACTTCTTGGTTGGATATGCCCAAAACACCTCAACTGGCTCCTGTCAATGCAGATGAGCAGCGGCTCTATTTTGAGCCCCTCTCGAATGTCCGAGCTCATCACCCTCTCTCTAAGGCTGAGCCCAGGCACCCTGCAGGGGAAACTCATTTCTGCCGCTTATATTCGTGATTTCAGTCTTAATGATCATAGGTACACACACAGATTCCAATCGAGCAGGCCATTCCAATCAATCACACCCTTCCAGCTTTCACTGTTATTACCTACGTGAGCATTAAAGTCCCCCAGCAGAACAATGGAGTCCCCAGAAGGAGCGCCTTCCAAAACCCCTTCCAAGGTGTCCAGCAATGCTAAATACTTTGAACTGGTGCTTGGCGCACGTGCACAGACGACAGTCAGAGTCTGTCCCCTGACTTGAAGTTGAAGGGAGGCGACCGTCTCATTCACCAGGGTGAACTCCAACGTGCTGGCAGCGAACCAGGAGGCTATAAGTAGACCTACACCTGCCGGGTGCTGCTCACTAAGGGCAACTACGGAGTGGAGCAGAGTGCAGCCTCTCTCCAGGAGAGCCCAAGTAGTGAGTTGAGATGAGCAGAACTATATCTAGCCAGTATCTCTTTACTTCCTGCACCATCTCAGGCTGCTTTCCCACCAGAGAGCTTGCATTCTATGTGCCAAGAGCCAGATTTGGTGACCCACGATTGGTCCATTTATATTCATCCAGATTTGGTGGCCCACGATTGGTCCATTTATATTCCTCCAGATTTGGTGGCCCACGATTGGTCCGTTTATATTCATCCAGATTTGGTGGCCCACGATTGGTCCGTTTATATTCATCCAGATTTGCATTCATTTCTCACCGAGATCTTGTACTGATGACGGGAGTTGACCCACTCGTTAAGTCTTCTTCAGCATATTCTAAAGACTTTCAAGGGGTTTACGGTCAAGACCCTGTGGTTGCCATGTCATGTGTGAAAATGACTCCTCATGCTCCTGAACCACTCTTTCACAATTTGAGCCTGATGAATCTTGGCATTCTTGTCCTAGGATATGCCTGTGCCACTGATGATAGATGGAGGTGTAACCTGGTCATTGAGTGGATTCAGGTACTCAGCTGACTTCACTTTACTGCTGTATAATGTCGCTGAGCTATAATGGTGATATAGTCATCGCCTTTGCTGATTTAAATTGAAACGGTGACTTTCTTTTTGGCCAGGTACTACATTATTCTTCATGGGGTTTTTTGGAATCCCACTTAATTTGGCCACTAACCTAGGCGCAGTTTGCCTTGGGAGACCCTACCAGGGGTAAATACAGCGTGCTTGTCTGCAAAGCAGAGTGATTAACCACATTTCACCATTCAAAACACGAGTTCAGCCATCAGGCACGATAAAGTCACTTGTTTGCCAATATTCCTTGTGATTTTGTGGGGAAGGAATTGCAGACCTTAAGTGAAAAAGCCACGGGTTAAAATACCTTGATTTGTAAAAGCTGTTCAGTGGCCTGTACTACTAAGCGGGGTTACTGGCTTATCGGGGTAACTTGTCGGATTTAAGGTAGTCTGGGCAAAATGTAGGTGAACGAATATGAAGTCCATTTAAACGGTGCTACCTTAAATCTGACAAGTTACCCCGATAAGCCAGTAACTCCGCTTCATAGTAGAGGCCACTGGATGATCGTAGCTAAGTTCTTGTATGAATGTTCTTTTGTTTGTTCAGTTTATTCTTGAAATCTGTCCCGTGTGTTGCCACATCACCCCGTATTGAAAAATAAAATTCTATGCTCCATTTTGAATGGTTGAAGCAGTTCACCAACACTCTCTGAGTAGTTCAACATTTTGGTGAGTTTGGTTCAAGCAGTTTTTTCACCAGTCTCATGAGACTGAAAACTCACGCAGTGACCTGTTCCGATTGTGCCAGAAATCTACTGGAGAGTTAATAGAAATGGTTAGTAAATGTGCCCATCCCAATAGCCTTTGCGAGCAACATTTTTTGTACGTATGTTGTGGCTTTGGTGTTGATTTTATCCTTTAGTAAAAGATTTTTAGACATTATGTTTGCAAATTTGTTAATATTTTGAACACTAAAGCCTGCTTATGTGATTGTTTTTCATTTTAATTAGACCTGAAGGAATTGTTATACAATAACAAGACTCGAGAAGATGAATATTTCAATAAAAATAAGATTTTAATAAACATGCAGTTTCACTAAAAATACTAGGACAAAGTCCAGCAGCACGTACTCCCCCCAATCGAACATAAATTGAACCGAATTTTCAATCACTAGAATTCTATCCTGCTCTGTCCTGACTGTCCCAACAACACACGGTGGGCTCATACACACACATTCTTTCTTCCTTTTGCTGCCATTGAAGATGTTTCTTTTTGGTCACACCGTTCTCCTGACCCAATATTGCGACACCAGGGCATCTTCTGGCCAAGACAGTGAAATTAGCTAGCAAGTCACATTCATCCAGGCCATATGTATTACTCGCCCCCAACCAGTTTCTAAAATTTTGTCATTGGGGACACCCCTGCCACTTGGGATATTTATTTTGTGCCCCCCCCCCCCCCCCCCCCCCCCGCCCCCC
>JAODJU010000014.1:18343388-18365021 GCA_026776725.1 Gnathonemus echidnorhynchus | reverse complement strand
GGTGTGTATGCAGGTTTTTGGGATAACCTGTAGGTCAGCTGTTCAAACCCAGGTGTGAGGACTCTTCAGCCAATCAGGAGAAAAAAATGGAGAAAAAAGTTCCCCTTAAAAACAGCACCACAACATACATAAACGCTTAGTTTTTAAGAGTTTTAGCTAGTTATCAAAGATGACAATTAATAAAACATCCACACAAAACATGTTAGAATTACATTTTTTATTGAGTGGTCAGCATCAAGTTTTATTGTATATACACATACATATATATATAACTCTCGGATTTGGCTCCCAATTGGCAGGTCTCCTTCAAAAAAAAACCCACTTTCTATTTTATTGGGTAAATTTAGTAAACACTAACAAATTTCCACAATATAAATATGTCTTCATGTTTTGATCCGGTTATAAATAGGAATAGGTATTGCAGAACATAATACAATCACATGTTCACAGGCTTCAATTAGCAGTGGGATGAGACCTTATTAAGTTACCTTGCAGATCCTAAGGTCTTTTACTTTTCTGCACTGCTTAACATTTTTACTCAAAGCAGTTCAGTATAACCACTTCACTCAGGGGTACAAAGTTCGGCTAGTCCTTAACCAGTTCAGCACAATGACACTCTTCGCCAGAAATGGGTTTGACAAAACCATTTTGTTTGGGTTCCATTTCCCGTTTTATCTACATGGTGAACGAACTGGTCCTCTTCTAACTGACTTGCAGCTTACGTTTAACTCCCATAGAGATGCAACAGGATACATTAGAGACACAAAAACAGGCAGAAAAAAGAAACTAATATTATTATTTTGGGAAGAGTCACCCAATGCATTTAAGTGTTAGCATTTCTCAGAGTCTGGATCAGCTTACCACAAGTTAGGTTTAAAAAACTTTTAAAAATAAATAAGATCAGACACAAAGTAGTGTGTTGATTTGGTTCCTTTTACCAGGTCAGGTGGGTAGAGGGGGTTCCCAGTGTCACACACGGGGGGGCGGATCTCTTCTCTACATCCTTGCCCAGACCTGTTGTCCAACTGCTACCATTTACAAGGTTAGCTGCCTTTTTCTGGAATGGGTGACATGTTCAAAGTGCTCAGCTTAAAGACTACAGCCCTGCTTTGGAGGCCAAGAGATGACATTAAACATTTATGTTGAACACTAATTGATGGTTCAGTCTGCAGCCTAGAAGACAGACTGCTGGCCGTGTAGGTTTATGCAGGACATCCTGTTCCAATGAGCAGATCTACAGACTAGGCCAGATGTGGAAGTACCATACACTACTATTTTACTGCCTTTTCGAAATTTTATGTAAATAATATTCCTTAGGCTTTCAGAGGTACTTAAGGGTTAATGATTTTTTTTACTGGTATTTTCCATTGTATGCCTCTATTTTGCAATTTGCAACACAAAGAATGAACAAATTTAGTTGCCATTACTGTAAATTTACATGTTTTTCCGACACTCCAAAAGGTCTAATTTTTTGTTTTTTAAATGAATAAGGCAACTGAAAGCAATGATGATGTCACACCAAAGACCTGCTTTCTAAACTGATCTGCCCCAAAAAAGGAAATAAACCCTTAAAGTTCTAAGGACTAACACTGACACATTGAGATCAGAGATAGGTTAGGCACGGGGACCTGCTACCCAGCCAGCACACACACGCACGCGCACACACACACACACACACACACACACACACACACACACACACACACACACACAGCCGCACCCCAGTGATGTGCTCCACCCCCCCACTAGTACTGTTCCCTCCCATGCATCACATGCCCCTCCCTGTCCGCCTTTTTCTTGAAGGAGGGCCACCGGCAAACAGGGCAACAATGGCGGCCACCCACCAGCCAGACTACAATGCACTGCTGGTGGAACACATGGCTGCAGGGCAGTCCCATGAGGAGGCAGCCGTCCTCGAAGTTCTCCAGGCACACGACGCACTCCGTGCACTGCATCATGTCCGGGGGCCAAGAGGACCAGTCAGCCTCCCTAACCGGTGCTTCAGAGCAGATCGAGTGGCACCTGCCTCCCCTCCCGAAGCTGCAGCCCGGGCCCTCGCATGAACTCCCAGATGCGTCTCCTGTTCCCGTACCAAGGTGATCGCCGTCTGTCAGATCCTCCTGCGTGCTCCCTGGTTTGTTCTGCAGCTCCCCACTTGCAGTGCCACCTCCGTCTTCTTCACCAGTCGCCTTCGAACTCCGTCTCCCACTGAACCTGCCCGCAGACCCCAACTTCCACGTGGGGAGGTTCTTGATGTAGTCAGTGGGGACAAGTGGGCGAAGCCAGAGGTCAGGGAAGGCCAACCTCTGCAGGAGCAGGTCCGGGTCGTCGTCCCAGTCTGACTCGTTGGGGAAGTTGTGGAAGGAGGCAATGGGATGGATAAGGTAGCTGGTGTACCAGTCCCACAAACTGGACAACCACTCCAGGTTGTTGGCATTGAGCTCATCGTCGTTGTTGCTGCTGCGACGCTTCTTCTTCTCAAAGTAATCGACGAGAAGCCCGTGCCCCAGGTAGGTGCTCAGGAACAGTGCAGGATGGGATGAGTAGAAGGTCCAGTCTGCCCTCACCCAAGAGGCGATGGTGGTGGTGTCTGCATATCGCAGGAGCTTCAGGCTGTATTCGTAGAAGCTGTCCAGATATGGGAGCTGGAGGAACCCCAGGATGGGCAACCAGGAAATGATCAACAGAGAGTTGTAGGTTCCCAGGGTGCTTATGAGGACGACGAAACGTTTGATGGTGGCACCTTGCGTTATAAACAGGTCCATCCAGGCCATGAGGTTGATCATAACCAAGCTCAGCACAAATAGGTCATTGACCTCTGGCTGAACAGAGCGCAAGAACGTGTCCATGGCATGGAGGGAGATGTACTCTCCCGTACTATTCCCATACCTGTAAGTGCCTTCCGGGGTCTTGAGGATATATGAAGGAACCTGACGCACCCCGATATCTTCCATGCACCGGTCGCTGTCCCAGTCCTGCACGTCCACAAAGATGAACTCAATGCGACCCGTGAACTTAACGCTGAGTGCTGAGAAGAAGGCGGGAGGCTGTACCAGCTTGGCAAACAGGAACATCTTTACTGGGTGCTGGTCGCTCCGGTTCCATTCCTGCAGGAGTTGCTGGGGTACGCGGATGGTCTTGATCCGGGACGCCACGAGTGCGGTCATCCACTTGAAAATGTGCTCGGTTTCGATGCGGCTGCCGTTATACTCCTTCAGCATCACCTTCCCCTTTGACGTGCTCGTTTGCGGCACAGACATGATGAGAGTGGATTTCAGCCAGCCCCGCTTACGACAATACCTGGGAAAGAAGGAACACTTCATCAAGAATACCGGCGAGGGCTTAGCCTTCAAACGATGATGCTCACAGACTGCACACCAAGCCCAATGGCCCAACACTCGCCATTCAGGCAAAAAAATGTTACATTAACAGCTCTTGAAAGTAAAAGAAGAAGATAAGAGAGAACCCTGCAGATAAACATTAGCAATTCGTTAAGGCTGATTTGGGTACTAGTCACTGAATTTGTATGCATTTTCTTCAAACTCTATTTTATGCTGATGTTCTTGAATCGTGCTTTAGATCACAGTGAAGCGCCTTCTGGATTCGCTTCACAAGCTTCTCCTTCCGGCTACAGGATTTATGAAAACAAAGGGTTTGTCACCCCGGGTTTTTTCAGACCCCTTCCGACATTCGTGGCCTCCTGTCCCACAGCCCATCTGCTAATCCTGCCACTTACGGCCTCCGCACCATTTCTAAAAATGGCGTCGTACCCACTTCTGATAATTCTATAAATAGCGCAAACTCATTCCCTCCAGCTGACCGCTGTAGCTTCAGTATCCCGCCCTGCGAGGGAACAACAAGCAGACTGACGTCACTTGAACGCAGGTGTGACCCCCGAGGAACACCTGCATTCTGCCTGCACTCCGCAGCACGAGGTCACTCCCTGTCCCAAGCGTACTGCCAGGAGCAGGAGGGTGACACTCACTCAAACCGCAGCAGAACAGCACAATAGTTACACACTTAGCAGGACCGCTGCGCTGTGGAGGTAAAAGTAACCAGCTAGCTAAATAAAAAATAGGCTCACTTCTGTTAGCCACAAACAATGAGCATACCCCCATTTTTTGGAGATTAAAAACAGGCTTAGAAAAAAGACTAAACAAAAAAAGAAGATTATTTTGGTGGAAAACCTGTAGTTTACTTAAACATGAAAAACACCTTCAAATGGACAGTTCAAGAACTTTCTAACTGCTCTGTCGGGTTGCTCCTGACGAGGCCCCCTCTGGTCATTTCGGGCACCAGCATAAATCAATACTAATTCTCTTTAAATTATTAAACTTTTCATCTGCAAAGCTAACACTGATCTTTTTGGCTTAAAATTCTAATTCTTTGAGACATTTGAGAATTATCTCAGCAATAAAAAGTGAACCTTGAATAAACATGTATGAGAGCACCTGCTGTTTACTTTTTCTAATTATCATTTCCTGTGTGGAGGCAAAAGTGGTGAAATTTGCATTCAGTGTGTTTATCGAAAACAGGTCTCACCTTGGGTCACTGGAGCAGTTGAAAGTACCAGTTCGGATGCCGAACTTTGAGACCTTTTGGACCATTTTCCCCCAGTTGGCTTTAGTGAGCAGCGGCTCTCGGTCTTTCGCGATCACCTGCGAAGGAGATAGGAAGCTTAAGACAGAGAAGCAGCATTTAAATCTAATCATGATCAGCTGTTTGTACTGTCATTTTTGCACATCACTTGTTCACGATCAGCAGTTTGTACTGTCGTTTTTGCACATCACTTATTTCTCTCCATGCAACACAGACACAGGCGAGAATTAAGCTTGGGGTCACAGTACAGAATCAGCCATTTTTCCAGTTTTGGGGCTTAAAGGCCTCACTGAAGAACCCAGCAGTGATATAATCACTCGGCCAGCCAAGGGATTTAAACCGTCAACCTCCTGCACATGGACACAGATCCCTACTCTGCAGGGCCAGACTGTCCCACATCGCTGTCGAAACCAGGGACCCCAGTGGAGACTCGCTTCACCTGAAGCATCTCCTTTATGCAGAGATTGACCAGCGCCTGTGAGCATGCTCCCAACTCGTGTTGCCGATCTGCCTCACACTAACAAGACAGATGGACCGTGTTTAATTACCACCTGGGCAGAGGTACAGAGAGGCAAATGATTCCCCAAAATAACACAGCAACCAATGCTTTGCTAAATAATCTTTCTGTTATGTGCATGTCGCTTTGTAAACTACAAGAAGTCACATAGTAAGCTTTTGCAGCAAAACTTTTACCAAATAATTAGTTAAGACTGGGCAATATCATATCGATATTACATCAGGCATGCGCAATAATCACCAGGGCTTCAGATGACGGGCGAAACATTTGGCTGGATGCCAGCTTTTTGGTTCTATATGTACGTTTATTTACACCCATTATTTGATAAGCAGATTAGTAGTACAGCTAAAATATTAATGAGGCATATTATGATGCCCAAAAGTTAGTAATCAGTATAAATTCGACATATTCTTATGTTTAATAATCATGTTGGACTTTAAACTGCAAAAAGTATCACCACACCACGACGTCTTTTCATCTTGTTTATCCACAATATTCCCTCTTTTAAAAGATGTTGTGGCTGCTGAGCTATTCCTTTCTTCACCGCCACTTCAGTGCATATCACACTGAAACTATAGTACACCAAAACAGTACTACGTGGTGTGCTTAAGGGCCTTGCTCAAGGGCCCACAAACATGTTACTGATCTGCCCAGGCTGGGCCTCAGACCGACAACCTTCCGATCACAGGCACAGAGATTTAGCCCACTGAGGTAGCAGCAGTGCTCACCAAAGGCGTTATACTTAGGAGGTGGGAATAACTACCTACTAGGGAATAAAAGCATCTGTAACTACGCTGCCAAGACCCCAAAGTCCCGAAACACGATCTGACGCGATGCCTAAAATGTAGCCAACAGCAAAGTCAGTCTTGCTCACCAGGAACGTCTCACACAACTCTGACATCTAAACTTGGGCGCGGGAACATTGCAAATAAAGACCAGGCAGCACTTCAACGTTACCAATTAGCGGCTTTAGAACTCAGACCTTTTAAATAAGTGCCTTTGTAAACTGTAAATCAAATGTTAGGATCCTGGTCAGGTAGAGCATCCAAGGCCTACAGCATCCACTCAGCAAAGCTTCTGTCATCATGATGATTAGAATAAAATGAGTAAGTGTCAGGTTTCTATGAATACTTCATATCTTATCATCGTAATTATTTCCCCATTATGTTCTCATTATTGATATTTCAAATAATACATAATGTATGGATCTCTTTGGTTGAGGTTCCACTGAAGGGTTTGGCTGCATTATACTCCATACGGTTTATTAAACCTCCTGCTGTAAATGAAATTTTATGGTTTCAGTTTAAAAAAAAAAAAATTAAATCACTGCCAAATCCATTGTGGCAAAACTTGATACAAAAAAAGAATGAAAGATAAACTAAGGAAGGAAAGGAAAGTGACCAAGCAAATGCGAAAGAATATTTCTTATGTGATAAGAAATGAAAGCTTAGAGCTTTCTGCATTAATTACACAACATCCAGCCATTTTAAAGGCTTCGAAGGAAAGGAGTGGGGCCAGGCTTAAACCATCTGGGTCCAGGGGGATCCCTGTGTTTATCGGTAATCATTCCAGCTACCTCAGGATTTATCAGACTCGACTGGGTTGTAACCGAGAACTGACCTCAATGTCAAACACATTTATAAATATGGTGGAGAACAGCCACCTGAGTTGTGCACCAACCAAAGCTGGGGTTCGATCCAGACTTTGTTTTGTTAGCAGTCTTTAGGCAATAACATTGTTTAGGAACCAGGTCCCCCCTCCCAGTAAAGACACTGGGCTTTTTAAAATAAATAACTGGCAGTTTGATTTTTAAAAAATCATTCATCAGAGTCTTTATGCATATAGCGGAAAAAAAGTCAGTCAGCTTGATTCCCTTGAGCCCCTCAATGTAAATACAATAATTCAAATAGTCAATCTGTTACTTAAGTCTTCAGGATTTAATTCACCTTAAAAATGATTGATTCAACTGATCACATTATTTTGCAAGTATAGCATTCGGCACCTACTACTGTAAGATAATGTGAACACACATCTGAATTCAGCTCTCAACACTGTTTTTTACAACATGACACTTCCACATAAATTTCCCACATAAAGTAAATATTAGTACAACCCATCCCAGTAGCCGACTTCGGAATGCCAAACACACTCCGTCCCGAAGCGGTCCAAAGGGGCGCTGTGCACGAAGCAACCCAACCAGCACAAGGACACAAACACCCAAGGGCTCGACAGACTACCACAGACCATTCGTTCTGGACGCCCGCGTTTGGTCCCACCGAATGTTTTCCTGGCACTTGCTCAGCCAGGCCTGGTGCAGCTTCGCTCCACCCTGCTTCCAAGCAAAACCGGAGCCAAAACCTATCCATTCAAGGGAAAGTCATCTGGATCGCACAATAAGCCCCGCCTACCACAATCTGCAGCCAATTACATAACTAGTTATGGCAACAGAACGTCTGCCGGCAGGAAGTGCCTATGTGATACTGAGCAGTCATAGGTTTGGCGTTGACGTGTCGGCCTGCTTGCTGTGCTGCTCATATGTATACCTACCCGCCAAGCATGAACGCAGCCAGACGAGGCCAGATTTGTTTTTTCAATCAGAAAGCAGGATGGGGGAGCTGACTGTAAGGCATCAACAAAATAAAAGAATAAAAGCAATAATCATATGTTTAAAATTAAGGTAGGTATCATCAATTCCAGCATGGATCACGCAGAGACCATCAGATTAAAGCTTCTTAATACAAGAAAAGCTGCTACCCACATTTATATATTAGCTAAATACAAAGCAGCCCAACTAGACCATTCACACAGAGCAGCGTGTGGCTCAGTGAGCTAAGCCTGTGTGCCTGTAATCACAAGGTTGCTGGTTCAAACCCAGCCTCAGCACGTCTGTGGGTCCTTGAGCAAGGCCCTTAACCCCCAGCTCCCTGGACACCCCAAAAGGTGGCTGCCCATCGTGGACAGCTTACGCTACAAAGAGCAAATTGTAAAGACAATTTCCCTATGGGATCAATCTATTATTATTAATATATGCAGCTACCATTCATGGGCTGCAGACCACAAATGCAGATGTTATTTAGGCTCGATCCTGTTGGAGACATATGACCGGACATGTGAACTTTAGACAACATCTACATGAAAACAAAGGCATGAAGAAGAAATGATGCAGCGTATAAGATTAAGCAGCAAAATTTGGTCACATATCTTAACAGAGAAAAGTTTCCATTTTCAAGCCCTGCCGCTATATATAAAATAAAAGGATAAGCAAACAAAACTGCCATGTGCAGAAAGGGTGTGACCATATAAAAAAGGTAAATAAAGTAACTGGGGGCGGGACATTAACTCCCAGCCAATAGGGATGGAGAATACTGAGTCACACTTGCGGGAAGACAGACGTGCCCAGAACAATCTTAAGGAGAACCTGGAAACTCCACAAACAAGGAGCTCGGGTTCCAACCTGCAGCCATTCTGACTGGAGATGACAGAACTAGCCAGCGAGAACCATCCTAAAGACAGAGTATAACACTCTTTGAAACACTAGCTACATTTTCCTCCTTAAACTCACCCAAGTTCCTTTCTTTTCTACACTGACATTTCTACGAGGTCCAGGGGACTCGACATGTTATTTTTTCAGCGCTGATTCAGCACCATCAGGCCGGTTATATAAATGAGGTTCTGAGAACCTGCTTATGAACTGTGTTATTGTAATTTTGGGGAGATTTCTTCTTTTTTATCTTTGCATTAATAAAACACAAAGCCGTCACAGTGACTTGATACCAGTGTCTACATACCTGAGTCCTCTTACTGTAATTTAATTCAGCAGTAACGTATTTTCATACAACTATATATTGGAGAGATGATCTGCTCTTTATAGCTGAACTGGCAATGATTACCACCAATTATTTGCTATGGACGATTTCCATTTCCACAGCTATCTAGTTTCAGCAAAAGCTTGGGGCATCCATTGAAACACTTTTTCTACTGGACAACTATTCATCTGGACAATTATTCACCCTTGCCCCTTAAGAATCATTCAGAAAAAAAGTATTGTGTTTCAGAACTTAATTGGCTGAGATTCTAGTGAAAAGCTGTATTTTTACCTGCACCAACCAAATGCCATCCTTGGTGTCCTCAACCAGCTCATAAAAGTGCACCTCTCCACTGAAGCTGGTGCTGGATGCTGGTTCTGCGTCCTCCTCTTCATTCTTCAGGGCAGAGTACAGCTCCCCTTGCATCAGGGTGCCTGCAAACCCAAACAATTAATCATACTGCTGTCTAGACTTGAACTACCAAATAGAGGCACCTATTTTTGTATGTGTAAATACAAATTATAGGCCTGTTCATGCATGTTTACATATTATTCCTCAAAAAACGTTCATACTTGCGCATAAAAAAAAAAAAAAACATATTTAAAGAGGAACTGTCTTGCCACGTCAGAGATGCGGTGTGTTGAGCCCACCTGATCTCTCCACCAGCTCCCTGACATCCTTCTTCTCGGGTAGACCGGAGTATCCCAGACCCCGACACTCCAGGATTGTCTTCAGCTTCTTGAAGCTTAGAGCCACGGGATCCACCAGCTGAGTAGCTAAAATCCCGGTCTCATACCAGACGATAGCTTCAAAAAACCGGGCCAGAACGAACAGCAAGAAGAAATAGAGTAGCAGGAAAAATAACTTCAGCCACATCTTTCGCGATCGGACGAATACGGCTGGTGCGTCTGAAATATCCGGGTCCGAACCAGCAAATATGCATGGACTGCTCGTCTACAACTGTGTAACTCTTTAGATTATTACTGTCAGCTAAATAACGATCTCCGATTATTATTACTGTTACTATTTTACTATTATTGCTGCTGAACGCAACAGCCAGGCCTTAAGGCCAGATGTAAGGTCCCTGCCTGTCCACCATTTGCAAAGTTGTTTCTGTTGGGGGAAACGCACGACAGCGTAGAGATAATATCAACAGTCGCCTCAGTCAGCTCTAGCGAGTCGTTGAACTATTCTTTCCTGCTTTTAAGAAGCATGTGGATGCCATCATGCCACAGTGCAACTTTCCGATCGCAGACATTAGACCGCCGCATCTAGGACAGATACCACAGTCGCCCCCCGAGTCGGTGACGCTTTGTCGCTCCGTCAGAACAGATCAGCTGATATCCACAACATATGACGTAACCGCACTCTTCTTCTTTAGATCATGGGACGCTTAGTCGAAAAAAAAAAAAAAAAATGGGACGCTTAGTCGACATTTCTATGCTGCCACCTAAGGCCGGGAGGTATAACTGGCGCGTAAAGAATCGAGAAACTGTGTCGGGATGGGATGAAAATGCATCAAAGGGCACATATAAGAAGATATTCACACACAGAATGACGTATGAATGGAAATTTCACCTAGTACGTCTCTTTCAAATTCGGAAGGAAAGCCGCACAGAGGGAGGATACACAACCACTTTAAAATAACATTTCCGCAGAAAATAATAAACACACCGCATGCTTTGCGCTTACATAATTATTACCATAAATTATCGAAAGTTACACTTGAGGTAGAAGAAATGATGGTGGAATAGTTATAATATTATAATACTTTGTTGAAACTTAATGAGAACAGGACCAGTTAGCAACATTGATGGACTGGTGCCCCATCCTAGGTTGTTCCCTGCCTTGCACCCATAGGCTATGGACTTCCACAACCCTGAATAGGACAAGTGGGCACAGAAGATGGATGTGTGGATGGACGGATGGATAGATACATCCGCTAAATTTAGTATACATCACAGCTGAAGTTATATAGTCTATCACTATAAAACTAAATTAATTTGTATCAAATAGTACAACTTCAAGGTGACTGTCTCAAAGCATTGAAAGGCTTATTACATTAGGTTAAATTTTACAACCTGATTATAATATACCCTGCAACCCTGGCCAGGATAAGCAGTTGGAAGATGGATGGGTGGATGGATCGATGGATGGATAATAGTGTAGGAGAAAAGCAAGAATCAGGGAAATATTGCTTGACCCTGTATAAAAATGAAACAATATTGTTCAGCTGGCCTCATTTACATTTGATATCTTCTGTCAGATGAGCAGCTATCATTTTCTTAATACATTACAGTTGTTTTATACATTTACTTTACTGATATTGAATAAAATCACGCGTTATCTATGAGAATTAGCTGCTGAACTCCATGTGCAAGCACTTGTTAGCATATCAATGATAGATTGCTATAATTCGTTACTGACAGGGCTTCAAGCATGTGCCATAAAACCATGGCAGACCATTCTAAATACAGCAGTACTCCTGGTATTCAGTTAGACGAAATGCTCTCACGTAACGTCCGTCCTTGTCTCTCATCATTGGCTCCCTTTAAGTGCTTGCATAAAGATCAAGTCCTTATTGCTGGCTTTCAGAGCCGTTAATGGAAGGGCGCCCCCTTTTAACAAGTTGCTTATTTGGACCACATGCTGTCTCTTCCTCCTCGGTCAGCATGCTAGCGCCACCTAGTGATCCCTCCACAATGTGTAAATGAGTCTCACTCGACATTTATCGTATGTTATTCCTCAATGGTGGAATGAGCTACCCATGCACATCTGGACAGTAGGGACTCGTGAACCATCTTTTCTAGGAACAGTCCAATTAACCTTATCCAACCACTGACCTGGATGCTCTTTTATTTTGCACATATCAAGCAGGAACCTCATGCCTTATGGCATAAATTATGGGGGGGTTGTAATGCTTCCAATAATAAAAACCAGCCAATACAGCCCACTGGACCCTTAAATGGATGGAGACCTTAACCCCGCACTGCTCAACCCAAAGTTATGCCCTTGCTTTATGGCATTTTGATTCGATTGGCTAGAAATATGTCTGCTAAATAAATGAATGCAAATAATTATTTAGAAAAAACGTCTATTGGGTTATTACTGCGAAGAAAATAATTACCAGACATGTCTGGATTTGACTGTCGAATTATTAATATGTCTTATGTGTGTTACATATTTATATTCTATTTATTACGTTTTTACTATAAATACTTTTTTGATCTATTGAGGAGCGATATTTATTCTCAATGTTTGTCCCATGCGTCATAGAAGTGAGATAACTTTGAAGAGAAAAGGGTAAGAAAAAGATCAAATATACACATATCTACTCCAAAATTAAGCTGTTCAAAATTCTTTTAGGCGTTTAAATTTGAGAATCGACTTAATTACTTATATATGGTCTCTGTCAAGCGTTAATAGTGAGGTTTAAATTTAAAGTGATGTTACACTGTTTTAGCTGCTTTTTCAGATAATAGGGACAGTAGTTATAAAATTGTTTCAAAGTAATTAATACAAAATAACGTTTTAGGTTTACTGAACATATATTTATGTGTGTGGACTTGACCCATAAAATCAGTTAAGGATTAAAGCCAATGCCACAATAAAGAACAATCACACTGTAGCATTAAATCGAATTGATTTGTGAAAAAATGTGAGAATTAACTGTGAGGGCGTAGAGCTGAATGGGGAGAGGGGCGGACTCTTTAGTGGGGGAGGGGGCGACGGATAACTTATATGTCATGTAAAAAGCTATTCATGACTAAATAAATACACATTTATTGGGGAGAGGCTATAAAGTATTTCTGGACTGCTAAAGCCCCCCTAAAATAGGCCTAAGTGCGCCCCTGATATTTCTTCAGAAATGCACTGTGTGTAAACACGTGTGTAATGGTATCCAATTCGAACAAGTACAAATATTTACTGATATTCGACAACATCATGTCCATACACACCAGAGGGGAAAAATAACTTTACAGTGTTTTTATATCAGCCCGGATTATATCTACATTACTTTAATTCTCACATAAGCCGTATATTGCTGTATCAAATGTTTCACAACAATTGTTTGCGATATCATTTATTATTCATTATAATCATCATATGAAAGGTATTACTCATAAATTATGCTAATTTATTAATCTGACGAATTCTTATATGATACACTTTTCACCTTTTTTAATTTTTAATTTTACACAAGGAAAGCGCATACTTTTATTTTGAAATGTACAGTCCCACCCCCGGAAGTACATTTTCTACACCTTGTTGTCGTTCCCTTCACGTTACTAAAAATATGGCAAGGGAAGTTGTAGATGTTGGGAGGTACGCTCAGAAATAAATAAGAGCTGCGTTGCACACTTAGTGGACGGGTTAGCATTGGCTCTACACTGTTTCCTTTACAAAGGGCATTTTGCTATGTTGCTAGTAAACCGATCTGAGCTGGAACAGCTTTTCTTTATTTAATTTTGCAGTTCATGCCGACACCAGATAACACAAGTCAGCAAATTCGACAGCAGTCGTTATTTACGCGGATCGTGTGTGAAGTTGTTAGGTAGCAAACGGTCACCTTTAACAATATATTGAAATCGCATTGTTAAAAGCGTGTTGGTTGGTACGTATTTACTATTTTAAGAAGCTGTAATTGATCAGAGTGCTCTGGGTCTGTCAAGCCTATGGATCAATGTGTAAACGTGGAGCGAGAGTTGGAGAAAGTGCTTCAGAATTTCTCCAGCTATGGACAACATTGCGATAAAGTGCTACAGGAACTTGTCGATTACACAAGTGGACTGAAAGACGAAATTGTACAGGCTGGTGGTAAGTATTTTTTTGATGCGGTTTTTGGGGAAACATTTTTTTTTACTTGATATAAAATAAATACTCAGATGCGCTGCAAGTAATGCTTAAAAACTGGTTGGTAGGACAAAGATTTCCCTTCTGTTGACAAATGCATTCATCTGTTTAAAGCGAATATATGACATGACTCGAACTTTTCTGCTATAATAATCAACTATAGTCAGCAAATTATCTGATATGGGTTAAGTCTATACCATTAAATATGTTCTTTGTACTAGGCGTATTTAATATGCTAAACGATTTGTCACTGAAATATTACGTGCAGTCGGTTTAATGGCTTAGTTTAATGCTTGAAATCCTAATACAAATCTTCATGCTCTTAGATCGCTCCCAAACTTTGGGTGCATTTCCAGCATACGAATGAATCAACGGCGCCATTAATGCCTACAAACGTGGAGAATCGGTTTTAAGTGAAGAAAAACCAAAACAAAGGCTAAAAGGACTACTTTGACTTGATATCAGTTATATATCTGTAACACATAAATAGATTTTAAACGTTTCCACTGATTTCGACCTTGTTTATAACCTTTTAGAAATGTTGGGGTAGGTGTCTGCAAAACAAAACTGCGATAGCACTGCGAAGAGGGGGAATCGTTTCGCTCCGTTTGATAAATCCCGAAATTCACCTGGATTATCTTTGCATCCAGTAATAAGATGTGCAATTAATTTATTTAGATACATTTATCAAAATTATTTTTATAGATCGCTTTTAATGAAAATAATAGGGATCATTTGAAAGCTACCAAATGTCTTTCCGTGTTTTCTGCTTAGAATTAGAGCTGTCAGGCACCCTGTCGCTGGTTCTGTCTCAGTGCTGCAAGCGAATAAAAGACACGGTGCAGAAACTGGCCGTGCACCATAAGGACATCCACAGCAGCGTGTCCAGGGTGGGAAAAGCCATCGACAAGGTACGTCTGCCTTCGCACCATCACTATGAGCGCATTTTTCTATCCGCAAAGACGAGTTGAGCTTGTCCTGGCATGGAAGTGGACAGAAGGCAGCGGTACCCGATGTTAATACTGTGTCGTCAGTAACACTGTTAACATGTTAAGGACATTTTTAAGCCGCCCTTTTTAAAAACTAACATTGTCAGTTTGTTGGAATATTGTAATATAAACCTAAACCACACACACACAAAGACATATATTTGCAAGGATTAAAATGCTTTAGCTATTATGCCTTTTGTTAAAACATCTTTGCTTTTTTATGGTTTACAGTAGCAATAACTATATATCAAACAGGTATTTTTGTAGTTTATAATATGTGTTCATGGTGTGGCATAACTTTTTTTGTGCAGAGTATGTCAGAGGCACGCAGGCAATCTCAGCTCAAGAAAAAGCTGTTTCCCATTTGCAGACTGTTGACATGATCACACTACTCATAATCACGCTACTCATAACAGCCAAGAGCACAGTTTAATGTCAGACAGCATTGTGTTTCTGCTTTAGTGTGTTGTTTTAAATTAGTCCCAAAGTGGGCTGCATAGACAATTGCCAATTCTTTTTTGAGAAATTAGTCATATGGTCTTAGAGCAGTTGGGGGTTCGGGGCCTTGCTGAAGGGCCCAGTCACTCTGCTGACCACAGGATTCGAACCAGCGACCTTCTGATCAGTCACAGCGGCTTAACTGGCTGAGCCACACAGCACCCCCATTATGTGAGTCTATGTGAGCCTTTCTTTCGAGCGTCACTGACTTGTTCTCTGTCCGGGTCAGAACCTGGACTCGGACCTGGGCAGCGTGGGCATCGAGGGATGTTGGCAGGCTGATAGCCAGCGGCTGCTCAGTGAGGTCATGGTTGAGCATTTCTTCAGGCAAGGTGTGCTGGACGTGGCGGAGGAGCTGTGTCAGGTGGGCTACGCACCAGCTGGGGGGGTTCAGGGGGGCCGGGTGCTGGGTTCATCAGGTAAGGACACAGCTGGGTGGGGTATATGGCCCCCGGAGGGCACACTCACTCCGAATGTGCCAGGGGACATTCGTGTGTGTATATATAAGGCACTTAATAAGATTGTGTGGCAGTATATTATTAGAACTTACGAATCAAATGGTTTTTGGTAGAGGGAAAGATCCCAAAAGGAGATGATCAAAAAGGCCCCCCGGACATGCTAACGTAAAAATTCATGTCTGTGTGTGTGTTTGTGACGTAGACGGAGGGTGAGAAAAGCTAAAAGCTGTTTGTCGTCTCTCTTGTAGGAAGCTGGACTTTGCATTGACCCAAACCAAAGGGAACCTTTCATAGAATTAAACAGGATATTAGAAGCACTTAAACTCAGAGATTTAAGACCTGCTTTAGAGTAAGTGCCACATGTTAATTCTCATGTCTTTGTATGTATCAGCACAAACCTACTTTCCTCATCTGCTCTCTGGTTCCTGGTCTTATGGGGGAATCCAGGTAGTGATTGGCAGTTCATGATACCCCCCCGCCCACACTGGCTTTTAAAGATAGTTCATTTAAATTCATTCTTAATACTTTTGCAGGACACTTTGCATGGTTTTAAAACAAAACTGACTTTGAGAGCCTCCTAATTTAAGAAACTTTTTCCCTTATATCCTTGTAGATATTTTTAGGTTTTTGGATACATAAGCCACACCCCACCTACATCCTATAGATTCCACAGGCAGCTTCTGGAAATATATAACAGTCATGGTATTTCATTCAGTTCAGAGATATATTTTTCGTAGTTGTGCTTAATATAAACACTCAAATGGGAAAAAAGTAGCAAAGTAATTCTCACTTTATGAGTGGTAAGAAAATTTTTACATTTTATGAATATGTAACAACATACTGTATTTGTTTGATTGTTTTTGCCAAAGCCAGTGGTCCCTGCCAGAACTCCCCTGCCCTTTAGTCACCTGACCGAAAGGGTCAGATGTCTTCTTTGGTGTCACTTGTGTCATTGACTTTTGTGCTGCTATTGCACTTGGTCGCCACCTGCAGGTGGGCAGTGGAGAACCGCGAGATGCTTATGGCCCAAAACAGCTCCCTGGAGTTCAAACTTCACCGCCTCAGCTTTATCAGGCTGCTGATGGGAGGAACAGCCAATCAGAGAGAAGCCCTACAGTATGCAAGGAACTTTCAACCTTTTGCCGTCAACCATCAGAAAGGTACACAGATTTCAAGTGAATATTTTAATTAAATTTCACTGATGAATGTTCCCCTTTAGACTTTTTCTCCCCTGTTTGGGCAATTACTATCCACATAATAAAGTATAATTTCACCCCTGTCAGGGCCTGCTTGCAATATTACTCTTTGGTCTTCTAAGCCCTTAAGTCTATATTGAGTGGGAAAAACAGGAGTCCCTTTTATTTCATCGCACTTTTGAATATTGAACAGGAATATGGGTCCTCTTGAATTTTTAGCTGAATCTGGTGTGTTTTTAATACTCTTGCCTGGGAGAGTTTGCCATTCAGAGAGTTTGTCTGAAGGGTGCTGGTGCTGAACAACCCTGCAGATGCGGGACGACGCCTGGAGCATCATGAGTGATTGGGTTTGAACCGGGCCGCGTTCTGCCAGCCAGGGACCCTGTCTGTGCTTCACCACCTGACCTGGCAAGGATGTGTCAGGAAATGTAATGGGTTTGTCTAGACAGGATCCGAAGACTGCAGGTCCTGGACAGTACATGAGTCTGCTTTCGTTTTCCAAGTTTTTTTAATTGATTTATTTGGATCAGCGTTCACACAACAAAACATTGTTTGCTTTGTTACCAGAGCGATTCCATTACACTGAGATGCATCTGCGTAGCTTCCTGTGTTTGCGTTTTTATACATTTTTAGTGACACAGTGACTGGTAAGTTTTGTCTTTGGTGAAGAAATTTAATCTCAGTATAATTTCAGAGATTTTTTGGAGAACAGAAATGTGCGTTAGTATGCCCTTAAACTTCATTTTTAGAACAACAAAAGCATAAACTAGCAAACGGGCAGGTTCTCGTATTTGTGCGTTTGAGGGGGTCTTTGTCGACTGATTGGGAAATTCTGTTTTTAAAGAAAAGGAGATTATTTCGGAGGTGATAAGTATTTAACTGCTGAAATCTGTCATTTAATTTGTGCGTCAAGGGCCTTCAGAGTCGATTTTGACATCCGTGTTTGAATTTTATCCAGCTTTAAAACCTAATTGTTTCCTTCTGTGGTAGCTGATCATCCATCCATCCATCCATACTCTATCTGCTTTTTAATTAATAAAAATGTTAACTTTAATTTATGGTAATAAACTGAGGAACTGGAGAAGAAAGCTATAGTGCTTTCAGGGTACAGGTCGACGGTTTGTTGAGGAAATGATCGGCCGTTTGTGATTAAAAGCACATCAGATAGTTTAATGAAATAAATGAGCAGATCGGGTCAGATAAATGGGGCTTTTCTGAAGACTCGCATTCTGCTCTTTTACAGACATACAGGTGCTCATGGGTAGCTTAGTGTACCTGCGCCAGGGAATAGAGAACTCGCCCTACGTCCACCTGCTCGACTCCAACCAGTGGTCTGACATCTGCGACATCTTCACCCGCGACGCCTGCTCACTGCTGGGCCTCTCCGTCGAGTCTCCCCTGAGCGTCAGGTGAGGGGGCGGGGCCTCCGTGAGGAAATCCAATTAAACTGCCCCGTGTTGGTGTGCTCCGCTTCGATTGGCCCATCGCCTTATGGGGCGTTTCCTCATTGCAGTTTCTCGGCTGGCTGCGTCGCTCTGCCCGCCCTCATTAACATCAAGGCGGTCATTGAGCAGAGGCAGTGCATAGGGGTGTGGACCCAGAAGGATGAGCTCCCGGTAAGAACAGCCCCTTTAGCACAGCCACGTCTGTTTGCTCTTAGAGGCCTGAGGTATTTATTGTCTTGTGGAAAATAAACTGTCCAGATCAGGGGCCTGTTTCACAAAGCAGGATTACTTGCTTAGCCAGATAACTTGCCAGATTTAAGGTAGCCTGGGCTAAATGTAAGTTGATGAAAATAAGGTCTATTTAGCCCAGACTACCTTAAATCTGGCAAGTTATCTGGCTAAGCAAGTAATCCTGTTTTGTGAAACAGGCCACAGGAGTGGCCAGTCTTATCCGCAAAGGGTCGTTGGGTATGCAGGTTTAGCTGCATCTCCCTAATTAAATTACTAATTGGAGGACTGACTGGCTGAAGAATCCTCACACCTGGGTTTGAACAGCTGACCTACAGGTTATCCCAAAAACCTGCACACATACTGGCCCTTTGTGGATAAGACTGGCTAACTCTGGTGTAGATGTAGCATAACTATGTTAAGAAAACATATAAAGGCCACTGCAGCTCTAATTTCCACGAAGAAAAGGCTTGGTCTAGAAAAAGCATAACTACAGAATGATCTAATCCTGTTTGCTCTTAAACTGTTTCCTCTGTAATGTTTTACTGCCATTGGTAGCTTGACATCTGCATATGTTTATTGTTCCTGAAGTTATTTATAGGATTATTGCATAATGTAGACACTGCCTTGCTCTGGAGTGAATACTCTCCGAGTAATCACTGAGTACTTCATTCCGCTTACGGCGGCCTGTGGGAGTGAATACTCTGAGTAATCACTGAGTACTTCATTCCGCTTACGGCGGCCTGTGGGAGTGAATACTCTCTGAGTAATCACTGAGTACTTCATTCCGCTTACGGCGGCCTGTGGTGTGACTGCTCTGTCTTCTCCGTCTCTGCATGTGGAGATCGAGGTGGACCTGGGTAAGCGCTGCTGGTACCACTCGGTGTTCGCTTGCCCCATCCTCAGGCAGCAGACCACGGACAGCAACCCCCCCATGAAGCTGGTGTGCGGCCACATTATCTCCAAAGACGCCCTCAACAAAATGATCAACGGCAGCAAGTAAGACCCACGGTCAGGGACAGACTTAGGGCTCCCAGCTGGGAGCCGTATCTCCATGATTTTTACATTTTTAAAAAACAAGTATTAAGATTATTAAATTAAAGCACATTTTTAGAGGTCAGACTATTAAAGGCAACAAGAAAATACCTGGGGGACTGAAAGAAGTCTAGCTTCTCCAAGACCATCAAATTATGTGGTTTTACATACTTATACTCAATGAATGTGTATTTATTCAAAGTTAAGCTTATCTATGTATCCAAGCAAGATGTTTGTCCTTGGTACAGTCTTTGCATGTAATGGATGACAATTCTAAGTATATAGGATAGGATAGGATAGGATAGGATAGGATAGGATAGGATAGGACTTTATTGATCCCACACTGGGGAAATTTACTCGTTGCTACAGCCAGTGAATAAAAAGCAACAGAAAAGAAACAGACCAAAAAATACAGTAACAAATACAATAAAATATGTTGTAAAATAAATAAAGAAAATAAAAATATGTTGTACGGGTCTAATATAACGCCCAGCGATGGGTTGGCGCCCCATCCTGAACGCAGCTTTTAAAATAGTGAGGGATTTTAAACATGGAAATTATTCCTGATCACTCAAAAGATTTCTGAGGTTATTAGTCTGCGGGGTCGCTGTCCTGTCTGGCTTTTTAGTCCTTGAGACAGTAGCTAGCAGCTGTTATGTAGATGGAATTGACCATTCGTGTCTCTCCTAAGGTTGAAGTGCCCGTACTGTCCTATGGAGCAGGTGCCATCGGACGCCAAGCAGATCTACTTCTGAGGGGACGACGCCAAGCAGGGGACTCGCCATTAAGTCTGTAGCGAAGCCTCTAGTTTGGCCAGGAGCTGACGAGCCGAGAAGCTCTGCTGTGTTCATGTAAGAGTGAAGCATAGTGTTCCTTATTTGAGAGAGTTGGGTTTCACAAGCCATTACTGTTCGAGTTTGTAGGCGTGATGACAGATACTCATTTTTAATAAAACCCACCTGAAGAGCTTCGAATTTTGAGATCTGCATCACTTTGCATGCCATCTAATGTTACCACTGTCGAATGTTTCTGATTTTTCTGAGGAATTGTATATATGAAATCGATGTTTAGGTTTCTTAGGTTAGATTAAGGGTGTTGGATTCCTGTTATTTTGGGTGATGTTAAAAGCCAAATGACAAACTGGGTATAAAAGACTCAGATATTTAAGATTAAGGTTCATTGCTAATTTTTACCTGTTTTACTTAAAAGGTGTTAATTGAGAATATTTTAGTTTTATTGCTTCTGAAGGAGATCTTTGAAGATAGTTTATTTAAAAAGATAAACTACTGAACTGAGAGATTTATATATGTTATATTGTGTCTGGACAGACAGGTTCTAAAATGAAACCTTTCCAGTGTTGTTCATGCTGCCTGTGACTATATTGTGCTGACAATAAGCTGAAATACTTTTTTATATTTGAAATATAAGGTTTGGTATAATTTGCGGGGGAATATTTTGTAATTGTTCCTGGGTCTGTTTTTTTTTTTTTTTTTTAATTATTATTAAAAAGTTGTCCTGGGAACCAGTTGTGGTCAATAGGGGTCACTGGCGTTCACTTTATTAAGCAGACTTCGCTAGCAGAGAAAATAGAGCTACGCCATCAGCGGAGCAGCCAGCCTGTGGATGACGCTTTGTTTTGGGCCGCTAGGTGGTGCTGTTGAGCTTGTTCCAGATCATGTATGTTTGTTTACGTACTACAATGTGTCAAATATTAGATATCGACTGAAGTACGACCTTATGTTCTTGTCATGTACTGCTATTTCTATGAATGATTTGGAAATAAAGACAAGGATAAGATTAATTGTTCTCAGCTCTTGGTGGTTCTGGATCTGTTTAAAGTTCATTCATTAATTCAGGGGTGCCCAACTCCAGTCCTGGGGGGCCGCAGTCCTGTGTATCTTAGTTCTTTCCCTGTTCCATCATAAATGATCCAGCTCAAGAGCTGTATGGTAATTAGCACAAGGAGTTGAATCAGGTGTGTTAAATGAGGGGAAACCCAAAAATGTGC
>JAODJU010000014.1:18327593-18341735 GCA_026776725.1 Gnathonemus echidnorhynchus | reverse complement strand
AGGACTGATTGGCTGAAGAGTCCTCACACCTGGGTTTGAACAGCTGACCTACAGGTTATCCCAAAAACCTGCACACATACCGGCCCTTTGCGGGTAAGATTGGCCACCCCTGTACTATACCAAACATTTACAGAATCAAACAAGATCCATCAGCACCATCAGATATGTCGTGTCAAATGTTTGACGTTGAGATTTTTCCCAAATTTACCCAAGATGAGGCGGAATCAGGAATCTGTCAGGAAAGTTAGTGGTCGTTCTTCAAACTTATCGCGTGACGTTCAGCTTCCCGGTGAGCATCCCCCAGTCCTGGAAGGTGTCAGTCCGTTAGCAGCTTCTGGGATGGGGATGCCACGGGGGCGTGGCTATTCCCGCACCCTCCCCACGGGGGCGTGGCTATTCCCGCACCCTCCCCACAGGGGCGTGGCTATTCCCGCACCCTCCCGTAGCGCACGGAGAAGGCGATGAGGCGGCGGTAGGTGCCCAGCAGGAGCAACATGGCCGCCAGCATGATCCCGCAGATGAGGCTGAAGGCCCAGCGTGGGCCCAGGTTGGTGTAGAACTGGGACACGAACACGGGGCCCAGCGTCCTGGCTCCGCTTCCCGAGGCAGTGAGCCAGCCCATGTAGACGCCCTGGAGGTGGAAGGTGGAGGTCAATGCCTTTAGGTCACGGACCCCTGCAGCACTGTTAGCCGGCTTGGCTCCTGAGAAGCCATGTGTTGATGGAAAAGTGCCGGAGTAGACACTGAATTCTGTACTATTACATCAAACAAAAACACACCACCATACCATCAAGGTTGTATCGCTGCCAGGAGATTCATTTGGAAGATGGACAGAGGAACAGAAACACACACACACAGCACACTGGGTACTTTGAGCTGAAAACGGAGGCAGAGTGGCAGGCGTGTGCCGGTGGAGCGTCACCTGTCGCAGTGACATCTTCCCATGCCCTGTCACACAGGGTGACCTCCTAACCCATTGGGGGACCAATTGGGGTCTTACAAACTACCTTAAAGCTGAAAGACTCCTGTGCTCGGCTAATAGTTCAGTTCTTCTTGTACTTTGGTTTGTTTCCTTGACTGAAAGTCTCATCCAGCTGTTTCACATTAACATCAGTGACACATGCATGGTTACAGGAGACTGACCAATCAGCACACAGCAGGAGCTCAGTGCTAATGCGGAATCCAGGTCTTTTTAACTGAAATGGTAGTTTGCAAACCCTGTCCCAGCTCACAGTGCCCCCCCTACCATGGATCAGGTGGTCACCCTCCTGTCACGCAAGCAGATCCGGTCGCTGAACTCCCAGGTCCTGCTGGTGGCTGACAGAACCCCAGCCATTAGCATGAAGCTCACTCTGCTGACAAAGCTCTCTGGCAGCTTCATGGAAAATGCACAACCAGCACCTTCCACGGACACCCAACTCATTTTACCAAAACGCACATCCCGGAGACCTGCATTTTTGTCCTTCTAGTGCAGGGGTGCCCAACTCCAGTCCTGGGGGGCCGGAGCCCTGCACATTTTTGGGTATCCCCTCATTTAACACACCTGATTCATCTCCTTGTGCTAATTACCGCACAGCTCTTGAGCTGAATCATTTATGGTGGAACAGGGAAAGAACTAAGATACACAGGGCTGCGGCCCCCCAGGACTGGAGTCTGACACCCCTGTTCTAGAGTAAAGACAGAAAGGCAATATTGATATATGCGGTCAGTATGTGACACTACCTGCGTTAATATGAATAGGGTGTTTTAGCCCCAGGTTGCCTAGGTGATACATCCCTTGGGTAGACATGTAAGTAGATGGTAAAAGTATGACCAAACCTGGGGCTTTGGGCCGAGTATCTTGGAGTAGAGGGTGTAGGACATGACGTTGCAGGCGGGATACCCCACCCCGATGAGGATATCGGATACGATGTATTGTGCCAGCTGGATGGCAGGGGTGAACTGGCACCAAGTCTGTTCGGGGGGGCAGCCTACTGGATCCTCGGATGAGTTAGAGACTCTCCTCAGAGTGGGGAGACCGTGGTGGGAGGAGCTGTTCTGGAGGTCTGCGTCCAATTGGAGGAAATTGGACCGGACAGGAAGACAAGGCAACAAGTACTCAGGCCTCCGATTGTTTGGTGATCACATGACATCCTGCTTGAATATAATTATATAACATACGATTACAGACTGGTGGCACGATGGAAGCTCATCATAGCAACAGGGTGAAACCATTTCAAGATAATTTCAAAAGGATACAGTAAAACCCGTTATAGTGGACTCGCTTATAACGGAATATCGTATATAACGGACGAGGTCCGCTGGTCCCGGCTATGTGCCTTTAAGAACATGCAGAAAAAGAATCGGATATAGCGGACTCGCATATAACGGAATTTCACTTATAACGGACAAACAATTTGGTCCCCAGGGCCGCATTTAGCTGTAGTTTCGTTCGCTATAACGGACATGCAGGCTCCGCCTACAAGGTGCGTGGCGTGCCGGTGATATCCAGCACAGATACGTACGTAGTCGGAATTATTAATAGTCACGCATCAGGTAAAGCTGGATTACTACATGTACAATATAATAATCTATACCACAAGTGTGTCTGCTGAGGTGTGGCATGAGTAAATGGTGTCCTGTAGTTGTGTTCTGGGCATACAGCAACTCTAGATATAACGGACTTTGGATATAAGGGACTGTTTTGCCAGGTCCCTTGAAGTCCGTTATAACGGGATTTTACTGTATCACCCTTTCCCCAAGGTCTCCTAGAAATGTTCAATTCTAACCTAGCAGTTATGTTGCTATACTGAATACACCTTCAAACCCCATCCCCAGACAGCAGTACCTGACCACTGGATCTTGGGGTACTCGTTTCCCCAGGGTAGCAAGATGAAGAACCCGCAGAATATTATGATTAATCCACCCAGCAGCACTGGCCGCTCTCCAATCCTGAAAGAAAAACACCAGAATCCTCAGATGCCAAGATTCACATACGACTTTCCTTCATCCATCACTCTAGCATCCACAGCGTTTGTCCATACAGAGCCCTGGTGGCCGGTACTTACCTCACAGATATGATCTTGACTAACAGAAACACCAAGATGGACTCAAAGCCAGTGCAGGCCAGGATGATGCCGTTGTAGAGGACAGCCTGTTTCCTGGTCCAGGCAAACATGTCCATGGACAAAGGCGTGGCGATCCTGCAGCGCCGGGACAAGAAAGACAAAAATTATAGCTAAACAAATTAACTTTGAAACCTGACTGCACCTCTGTATACTACATGAATTTGGAGACTAACGTGAAATATGACTTACGTCTCAAAAACAGCAAAGATGAACAGAATTATGAAGAAGAGGATGTTTGAGGTCACCACAGCGATTTGGTCGATGCTCCCTTCTTCATTCACCAGATCCACTCTCTCTGAGAAAGAGACAGATGGAGAATCTGGTCAGGCTTCCTTTGTACTTTTCACGCAACTGAATGCAATTTCTCGTACTAAACTAATTTGTTACGTATTTCGTGTTCTTCCTGTATCACACTAGGGCTTCTCGATCATGGCAAAAATCATATTCAAGCCAAAATTGTAACTCGATTAATTTATCATGTGGTCCAAAGGCATGTGGCTAGACTAACTGATATATGATACGAATATGATATGATATACGATACGAATATGATATGATATATGATACGAATATGATATGATATACGATACAAATATATGATATACGATACGAATATGATATGATATACGATACGAATATGATATGATATACGATACGAATATGATATGAATATGATACGTGCCCCGCGATGGGCCAGCATCCCTTTCCAGAGGCACCCCTGCCCAGTGCCCTATGTGGCCTTGGAAGGCTTTCACTAAAACCAACCTACCGGCGGTAAAACCCTCGATCGGTGACTGGCGTACCTTCGGAGGTGTAGTTGATGGCGCCGATCTGTCGTCCGTCGTCGTCCACACTGTGCTCCCTAAGACACACAGGACACACCCAGGATCTGCAGCGAATCCACGGACCTGCACGGCTGAGGGGGATCAGCGGAACGTCCCGGCCCCTCACCTCAGAATGAGGATGACACACAGAATATTGATGACCCCGAAAAAGGCAGCCAGCAGAGCGGGGGTCGTGTACATGTTCAGCTGCAGGTCGATGGCCCTAATGCACACACCGGCTTCTCCAATGAAGGACAACGCGGCCTGCAGGGCTGCAATGCAAGAGGGGGCCATTTTCAGTTCCCTTATTGGGGTCTAATGGCTCTGATGGAAACACCCTAACCCATTTTACTCCATACAAAAAACTGGCTGCTGTGGCTTTACACCTCTGGGGGGGGGGGTTCAAATCCCACCTCTGCTCTGTATGTGTGCACACGGCATGGTCCATGTCTCTGCATGGTCCAATCATATGTAGTTAGGCTATTTTGTGTCTTTAAATCGCCCTCTTTGTCGTCTGTGATGAACATCTAGGATGTTGCTCTGTGCCACATGGGATGGGCTCCTGGGGACCCCAGATCAGGAAAACTCACCGTAGTATTACAGGGCTTTAACCATGCATCATAAGCAAAAAATACCCTGCTTTGCTGTTCAACTGAAATTTCTGTCTCTTAAACAGTAAAACCTACAGGGAGGCTTTTCAGTCCCCACAACTTTGCAGCTGGGTTTCTGTTAAAACAAAACAAAAAACAAAACAAAACAAAACAAAAAAACACAACCAACCAACCAACCATCCATCCATCCATCCATCATGGTCATGAGGTGTTACATGTACATTTCCACTCAAATTTCTATAAATGAGTAGAAAAGGCTGAGTGACAGTGCTTCTCCCAGGCCACAGAGGTCAGGTGCACCCTGACAAGAGCCATTTCTTCCCCATGAATATGCAGAGGCATGACGTGCCAATGTGAGCGGCGCCCGGGGCCTTACCTGGGCCCAGAATAAAGCCCAGGGCCTGGCAGGCGCTCATGTTGGCCATGGCGCTCGTCCTCTCCTTCAGGGACGTGGCTCCGGCTACGTAGGATCGAACAACAGCCACGTTTCCTAAGCGCACAGAGACAAGGGCGTCACAGGTGGGGTCTGCTCCACACAGCCTAGATTAATCACCTTGCTTTTCCCTGAGACCTCAAAAGGCAAAACCCAGTTCACAGCGTAATATCAGATCAGACAAAATGCCACCCTTGGGAGGGCACTGTGGGTGTTTACATAGCCATCACACGAAGGCAGAGGTGTCACATAAACTGGCCCGTTATACGACCTCAAAGCTGCCAACCCAACAGAAAGCAGTCGTTACCTGCACCAAAGCCAACGAGGACCCGGGAAATAAGCATGTAGTACTTCCTGTTGGAATGGAATAAGTGCACGTAGGCATACAGAAGGTTGGCGGCCACGTTGATGAATATGGAGCACATCAGGGGCTCTTTCCGGGGCCTTCTATTCGACCACCAGCCAAAGATGGGCGACGCCACCATCTGGCCAAGGCTGTAAGCAGCGACCACCCAGCCCAGGAAACTGGCATTAGAACTGTCATCTATCTGGACAGGAGACAGAGACGGAGAAACATCAACAGCCAAGCTCATCTCTGGAGATGCGCCGTAACACTGACAAACACAACATTCAGTTCAGAGACTTGAACACATACCCAGAATGTCATGGGTTCAAATCCTGTAACTGGCAGTGTAATCATCTCATACTGAAAGGCCCTTAACCCGAAAATTTTAAGATGTAATTCTTAAAAAAGAGGGAGGGGGTTTAAATCTCCTGTCTGAAAAGTCCGAAATCCCTTAAGATCGAGTTAAACGTTGAGGATTTCAGGTGGGGGGGGGGGGGGGGGCCAATAAATCCATCCAGGCCAAAGAAAGGAACCTTAAAGTTAACTCAACTCCTTTTGGGAGGGAGTGGAGTATGTTTTGAGTATAACACGTTATACTATCTTAAATGTAGTGTCTATGAATAAAGATACTTTGATACTTTGCAAATTTATTTTAAAGGCAATGTTACTCCTAAATGATACAACCATAATTCTTAGTTGGAACGCCTTTTCATTTGAGCTTAAGGTTGAACTATGCTACCATGTGGAAAAGGCTCCTGTTGACCCATGAAGAATAGCCAGACTCATTACAGCTAACAGCAAAACACAGGTGCAAAATAACAGCTCACTGGTGTGCAGTGGCGTGCAAAGTGGGTACTCGATGAACTCACTGAAGCTGATCCGGAGCCACGAGATGGGCCACCTCAATACCAGCTTGGCGTATCTAACACATTAGCCACTGAGGGTATGTTTCGATTATATTTTTATAAGTAAAAATCTTTGTTTTGTTCCTGTTTTCACAGTGACTTTTCGCCTGCAATGCAGTTGATGCATGTGACGTTAATGAGGAACAAAGAAGTCGGTCGAGGTTTCATAAAGCAGGCGACCGTTTCACAAATAAAAAGGGTAAAATGGACACAAAACGTACATCCAGGAAGAGTGACACATGCCTGTATGCACTTTGAAGAAGTTCTGTAAACGGTTCTCTCACAGACGTTTTCGGTGGTATGATAGAGGAAACGAATGAGGCCAGGCGTGCAATTTCTAAAAACTGAACTTTTCCGGTTTATTATTACTCTTTTCCCATTTCCTACAAAACATGATATACTTCTCACTGCTTACATGTTACGATTTGTGCTGCACTGCTCACTGAGTTTGCTTGCTGTGACGTCTGCAGGCAGGGCCTTTGCCACAGGCTGGACAGTGCCCTTGTGTTTCCACACAAATGGATCCCCGATGGACTTCAGCCTGTTACCCTATCTGCTCCATTCTGAGCCACTCGTACGGCGGCATGTCAGGGTACGAGGACAGAGGTCGGGAAGTATAACAGTAACATGAGTAAATCTCGCCCCAAACAGCACGACTGGATGACACTGAAGGGGGGGGGGGGGGAGAATTTAGTGTTTGGGAGGGGAAAAACCAGGAAATAAATGGGACAAAAGACCTCAAAACCAATGTGTGAAAAGGATGTTAAGCTGGCCCCCTTTTTTAATAGCGTATCTGACCCAGCAAGACATTCACCTGAAAAACAGTCAACAGACCTGCAGATCAAAGGAAGACCTATATGTCAAGACATTTAGAGAGACAAAAGAAGAAATTCGGTATAGACTGAATAGGATATTTTATTTTACTTTTTATTTTAAAACCTCATTTTTTCCATTGGTGTTAGTCAGTTAGTTAGTATACTTCACATTATCAAAAGAAAATAATAAAACCTAGATGGAAAATATACCATATTTAGGTATTTTGAAGTATTTCATGGCAAAATCAACACAAAAGCAGGAATGTAGCACTTACCTTTTGTAGATAGGGCCATATGGAGGTTATTACAATAGAGAATCCTGAAAAATCATGGGGGGAAAAGGAAGTATTGGCATCATTACAGTAGAGAACATGACATGAATTCATTTCTAAGTTGTAAATGGGGATGATTCAGGGGCCCCAGATGTGGGTGGGGGGCCTGAAATGTGGGGGGCCAGCAACGTGGGGAGGGCTTTTCTCTGAAGTCGCTCCTGCCTGGGTGCAGTGGGGCCCCCAGTGCTGAATGAGAGACGGCCAAACCAAATGGGGCAAAAGGCCTTACACCAAGGTGAAATGAAACATCTATGTCTCAGACGGGCAGACTGCAGACATGAGGAGTGAGGAAAATAATGAAGTTACTGTAAAAACACTCACCAACACTACTAAGGAACATCGTGAAGTACATGATTCGGATAGACTTCCATCGGCTGCTGTACTCAGCCAAATCTTCAGCGATATCATCACTGGAAATGACAGAGAGAAGCTGCAGGTCTCATGGTTTTCACACTTCTTTCAACTGCATGTGGTTAATCAGTGAAATACTACATGTATTGGGTAATTCATATGTGATGCGTTTGAAAAGAGGCTCAACTATAAGCCCGTGTTTGACACTACAGCAATGTCAGTGACAGCAGAGTATCAGCGGAGCATTTTATGTTTAAATGTATTTATTTAGCAGATGCTTTTGTCCAAAGCTGTCAAGGGGCTGCTATAGGCTGCTATGTTGAGCTTCCAATGAGCGACCAGAAATCAACGCAAGACAGCTATGTGGAAAAGAACTATACAAACATTTTTGGAATCAGAAATGCCATTAACTTGTCACTAAGTGTGCAGACTCAGATGCAACATGCAGTCAATGCACAAATATCTTCAAAATCCGGGCGAGAACCTTGTAAGACTGCATTCTAAGGGCGACATATAAAAACTGCCAATAGGTCAACTCAGGTTTACCTATTAAATCTACCCATCCAGTATTCAGGAGAAATTTTAAACGACTCTCTGTGTAATGACATTTACTTTGGTACATTTATAGAATACCACTATTTACTGTTCTTGTTCCTCATTAGACACTTCTCTGCCTGAAGTTACAGCCTGCATGCAGATAAAAAGTACCCGTGTGTTTATTCACATTATTTTCTGAGGTTGATCTCATACTCGGAATTAAACTGCTGCGCCATCTGTAAAAGTAATTTGTGTGAAAATACCGGGAAAATACCACTGCCAAAAGGGGAAGTTTTTCTTTTTCTGAGCACCAGAACTAACCATAAACCTGCTTTTGATAGAATTAAGACAATTCGCATAAAGCCACGCTACCTTGCAAAGGCAGAGGTGGTGTAATATTAGTACGATCGACATTAATGGCAGAAAGATCATTTTTAGGAAGTGAAACACAGTAATCAATAGGAAATGTTTATAACATAGTATTGCTATATCGCCAAGTGCTTCGTTAAGTTTTCCACCATATAATTAGTTAGATATTATTTACATATCCTGAAAGTTAAATTTAGTCAAAATGAAGCGATGCTTATCAAACTGCAATCGTCCTTTTTATAAAAATCCACAGCTTTTCGAGCCTTTTACAAATAAACTGGCAAAACATGTCGGTTTAAAACAATAAAATTAAAATAATATTGCAAACACTTAAGTATGACAACAGACTGCCCTATAGATGATTACGTACTGAGAAATCGTCATACAGATGATATATGAATAGTATGTCATTTTACACTTTTTAAGTGTTGTATTATGTGTTGTGAATGGATGTGGTTATAGGATACCATGCAATATTTTAAGTAGAAAAAACCTGGATTCACCTACCTCCCAACATCACCTTTTAGTAAAGGTGTGCTCTCATCAGACTCCAGTGACTGAGACATTATTCCTGAAATCAAATTTGATCTCTTGCGAATAACCCAGATCTTACACCTCAGGGATATGTGATTGTCACTGCATAATGCTGCAGTTGTGCAATAACATACAGTTTAAAAGAAAAAAATAAGAAATTTCTACAGAGTCGATGAATGACAGCTCTGCTATCTAGTTGAGTAACAGCTCTGTTTATCTCGAAGGCTCTGGTGTTAGTCAGCACATTTCGTCACTAGTAGGAAAGCTTCTATCTACGAAATTGGACTTTCAAAACCGCCATTAAGCTTACCCGTGTCACGTGGTATACTTCCGGGAAAGCATATCTGTGACGCACTTCCGGGAGCCGACCGGTTCCGTGTTCCCATTGGTTCGTTGTTGCCCACCGGGGTCAGGGTAAGTTGTGAATATGGTTGATAGTTCGTCCTTAGTGACGGACACACCTTATGGGAGTCTTAAATGAATAATCGTGCGGTACGCTGTGCTTTCTAGATATTTCAACCTAGCGATTAGGATCACGGTGGCTGAATGAGAAAGGTAGCGATCTGACCATACTAGCTGGCGCTGTAAGTATCAGTACATCGGACAACTTCTGAAGGCAGGGAACTGAGGTCGTTCCAGTTTATGCTGTCAAGTGTCCACTGATTAAACACCAAAGGTGACCCGATCCGGGTCTCCAGGATTACACCTTTAAATAAACATGATGATTAGAGGAAGAATGGTTTTAAGTTTTTTTAGTGGGAAATAGACTTGTTCTTTTTATGTAAAAGTCAACTCTATAACGTTATTTTTCATGTAAAACAGTTTGTGTCCATAAATGGCGGAGGTCTTTGAGAGTTGCTCTGTTCTATAGTAAGGCTTCAGTTAAGTACATTTTTAGAAGGATAAGCTGAAACTTATACCGAAGTCATTGCTACCTACTTTTGCTACATCAGGTAGTCAGCTGCTAAGTAAAGATCTTACTAAATTGTCATTTATTTAAATCTGCTGTTCTTGTCTTCAATAATGCTCTGTCGCAGTTGTTACAAATCCATCTTGCAGAAGAAAACCTTTCAATGTCACCTATGAATATGTGGTTTTATGTTCCCAGTAAAAATCATTAGTACGAGAGCATCCTAATACCACCTAATTGCAGCTACAGACCATTCAGTCAGGGTCAGATGATGCGCCTGTGTCTTTTAATCGAGTCCAGGATATTAAGTTCAGTGTATTGGTGCAGTTTGTGGACCAGTCTGTTCAAGCCTGCTTGCGTCTCTTCGAAACAATTGTCTGCGTCATTAAGTTACATTTTCTGCAACATTGTTCTTTTCTAGGAATGTGAAATAGTTTTGTTGAAGTAGTCTTGCTTCAATCTTGGCAATTTTGCACACGGATGCTAGCCTGTTTTAACTCATAGTGACTGCTTTGGACCGATATCTGACAGGCCTGTTGTTTTTTGTTAGAGGGGGAAGCTACATTGGCAGATCAGGGCTCAGTCGGTCTTGTTTTTGGCATGATAAATACCCTGTAAGGAACAGAGGCAGGTGTAGCCAATAGGAGTTATCTGTCATATTTGGTAATGACATCATAGAGCAATCACTGCTAAGCTGGGAGTGATTTTATTAATATGTCATCCTGGAGTGCTGATAGTGGGGCACTTGTACCATCCAGGAACGTGTGCTGCAGCTGATTTGCAGCTTGACGTTCTGTGGAGCTCCTGTTAGGGCTGAAGCCATCACCAGCTTCATCAGCCTGTTCATTTGCGGGATCTATCTGGCTACGTTTTGGATGTGATTGAACACAGAGTGTGCCCTTTGTGTAGGCAACGAGTCCTTGCTGATGGGTGTGAGCCGCCTGGACGTGTTTTACAGAAGGCTTCTTCTCACCAAGCTCTTCATCCAAGGTTGGGGAAAGCCAGAGGATCTGAAGAGGTACCGAGCACTGCACTCGACAGTGGAGCACTGCACTCGACAGTGTAGCACTGCACTCGATGAGTTTTCAGTCCTGGGTCTTATCCAGGCTTTGATTCTGTTGCCTGTATTTTTCTTTAGATACAGTACAACCATTCAGCAGCTTCTGTTATTGAATCTATAATTCAGTGGTACTGTGTGATCTGATTGTTATGTCATACAGGAGATGCGGGTAATGCATTTTATGATCGTAATGCAAAGTGTTCCATAGAGTATGATTTGAAGTTTGTGACATTCATTTGATGGTGACCTCATGTTTACATTATGGTAGTCATACCCTTTCACTGAAAAGCAGTAAATCTAGATCTATAAATTTGTGTCGAGTTAATTTGTATCATTATAAATGCCTGTATCTTAACATTTTTTTAGCCGGAGCCCAGTGTATCTTAGTTCTTTCCCCCTTCCACCACAAATGATTCAGCTCAAGAGCTGTGTGGTAATTAGCACAAGGAGTTGAATCAGGTGTGTTAAATAAGGGTGAACCAAAAACTGTGTAGGGCTCCAACCCCCCAGGACTGGAGTTTGACACCCCCGATCTAAACAGTGTTAGCATCTCAAAACACATAAAAACATTTTATGGTTGGTTACGTTTCTTTCATTAAAAATTATAAGTGCACCCAGATAACAAAGATGGGTATTACTTTCCTGGACAGTATAATTAAGACTGATAGGAGAGTGAGTGAATTTCATTCATGAAATATGAGTGTGGTTTGCTGAACTCTGTCCATAACAACAACCTTAAAAGACACAATAACATATTGCTCTTTGTGTAATGCAGAATAATGATTGAGGATCTGCTTCAGGAAGAAAGGGGGAATTGTCTTTTTTTTGGGGGGGGTATATTTGTATGTTGTGAAAGCAGCCCAGATTTATATACATTATGGTGGGCCTGATGTCTGACTTGTCCTATTCATGAGAAAATTCATAAACATACTGTTTATGAGATAGTTAGCAGATAGAGTATGTGCTAATACAGTAGGTGGAGGGCTTTATATGTTCAGAAGAAACCCAGAAAATCTGTTCTGTCCTTTTTTTTGTGTGAGTAACATGTGATGAGGTTTGTTACAGTGTACAACCTTGATTTGATATTATAGCTCATTTCATTGTGTATGATCACAGTGACCATGAAGTTGACTCTGACTTTTGACCCACGATAAACATCTTATGCCAACTCCTACATTGATTGTGCTTAAAGTACTGTAAATGTTGCATTTATTTAGGATCTATAATAATTAAAAACAAAACAAGTTTCCTTGGTAAGATGTGGAAATTCATAGGGTACATTGTATCATCTATATGAAATGCAGAGGGGCATTGAACAAATTGTCATTAATGCACTGCATTTATGAAATCCTTAATTGCATGTTTATTTATGGCTCGTTCTTACCGCAGAATATTTGAGTTCCGGAAGATTATTGGCGACAGAGAGAAGTGTAAGGATTTGGTTCCTAAGGATTACCCGGTTTTCATTGACAAGGTACCCTTTTTATGGATGTACAATGAAAATGGAACCTTTGATTTGCATTAAAATGTATCTCAAATAAAAACCAGGATTGCGGTTAAGTTCCTAAGATCATGAAATACTTGTTTTCGCGTCTCTTGGACAACTGGTTGTGAGTTAAGTTCTGGTCATCCAATCAATTCTTAAGTTCTAAGCCCTCCCACTTGGTGTCAGCTGATTGGCTATATGAGGAGCACACCACTTGCTGGCATTCATCCCGTGTTTATGATCTACCAAGAGGGACTATTTTGGACTGATGGCCTCTTTGTCTGCCTACAGATAGAGGAGCAGAATGACTGCAGGATACTAAATGGTCATTTTACATCCCCGCTGGAACATTTCCTGCCTGGCATCTTACCGGCTGAGTCAGTGAAGGCCAGGTAAGCCCCTCCTCCCAGTCCAGGAAGCCCCTCCTCCCAGTCCAGGAAGCCCCTCCTCCCACTCTAGGAAGCACCTCCTCCAAGATCGGAGTCAGACTGACTGTTGTGATTTCTTTGCCTCGAGTCTAATCCACAGGCTCACACCATGTTACAGTTAAGGATTTGCACCCATATTTTTTTTGTAAATGTAATTTATGGAAGTTGAAAATCCCCAAGCTTCAGAAAGTCACTGAGAGCAGTAGGAAAAAACAAGGCAGCAAATCATCAGCGTTTTTTTATTTTCTTTTGTCTTCTTTTGATCGATCAGAGAGAGTCTATCTCAATCCTGAGATTAACGGCTCTCCCCACATGATTTATGCAACTCGTCTTATAGTTATTTGATGATCTCTTGATTAATCAGGAAATTACATTTCATTGGTTAACCCTTAAATAATTTGACACAGCCCTAACACGCCCCAGTCTGACTTACTCATTTCTGATTGGCTCCCCTTCCTTAGCCCTCAGCTCAGTGTTATCCCAGACGTCCACCCAACGCCAACCCCAGAGTCCTTGATTATCACAAATCCCATGAAACCCATGATTGTTATTTTTCTACTATGTCAGTGCTTGTAAGCTGTTGAGAGGTGCGCTTGTTCTAATGGCGGTGTTGGTGTTTATCGATAAAACTCAACAAAATAATCAGTATTTATGGCTGATTAAACAGAGCAGATTTCTCATTAATGGCTAACTGGTCAGGAATTGAATAAGTTTTATAGTTTTATTTATTTATTGTTTACTTTTGTTGTTTTCCAAAGGTTTCAGTTCATTCTACCTAGGAAGTGGAAGAAGTTTAAGCCTGTATGCATTCACCTCGCTGGAACTGGGGATCATGTGAGTATGGAGGACGTCAGCTTCAGACAGGAAGCTGGAGGGTGTCCCATTCCCTCCAGTGGTAGTGATGGTGGAGGGGGGATAGACCGGAGGGTGTCCCATTCCCTCCAGTGGTAGTGATGGTGGTGGTGGAGGGGGGATAGACCGGAGGGTGTCCCATTCCCTCCAGTGGTAGTGATGGTGGTGGTGGAGGGGGGATAGGCCGGAGGGTGTCCCATTCCCTCCAGTGGTAGTGATGGTGGAGGTGGAGGAGGGGGGAT
>JAODJU010000014.1:18301313-18320183 GCA_026776725.1 Gnathonemus echidnorhynchus | reverse complement strand
AGTACTGTGGGGTCCGTGTCAGGTGTTACTGGGATGCCGGAGTACTGTGGGGTCCGTGTCAGGTGTTACTGGGATGCCGGAGTACTGTGGGGTCCGTGTCAGGTGTTACTGGGATGCTGGAGTACTGTAGGGTCCATTTCAGTCTCCAGGATATACCTCAAATTTGTCTTTCCACATTCTCACATAAAGTTATTTTTTTTAAAGCATATCACATCTACAGTATTCTTTTAGAAAGTGAACCAGTCACTGAGCACCAAGTTGAGAGAGAATGTTATCTTCCAAATTCTCACTGGGATCCATCCCCGTCTTTACAGATGGATTCATTTAGGATGGGACAGGACTTTGTGAAGAACTCACCCAGCAGCCTCGATACCCTCTCCGGCCTGGACCTGCCAGCTGACTTCCTGAGCATGCCCACACCTCAGGCCTCTGCCCTCAGTGCCGGGGGCAGGGGGCGCTCCGGCGGACAGGCCTCATGGCGAGAGCCGATTTGCGGGGGGGGGCTGGATCCCATGCTGTCGGCCGTGAGCAGCAGCCAGCCTCACATGGACATGCTGACCGCCAGGAACGTGGCCGAGCAGAGACGGCCAGACCGCTCCCTACAGCACGAGTCCCTGGGCTTCATGAAGGGTGTCATGGACGAGTGTACACACATCGCCAACTTCTCAGGTGACATGCCGGGGGACAGCCAGGCTTCCCTTCAGTTTACCAAGGGCTACAGCAACTGCTGGTACCTGCTGGTAGTGGGTTCAGCTGCATTTAGCTATAATGAGTCACCTGTTGGACATTGATGTAATGTCACTTCTTACAGAAATACTGTGTTGGGGATAAAGGGGCCTGAGCTTCCGAGATGCCGGAGGGGGGGGGACTGTGTGGTTTTTACAGTGAGAGACTGTGCTCCCTGCACAACTGTATATTCAGCTGATGCAGTGTTTCCAATTCCTGTCCTCGAGGACCCACAGACGATCCCGTAGGGAGCTGGGAAGGAGCAAAAATGTGAACTGTCTGGTAGGGGGCTTGGAGGGAGCAAAAATGTGAACTGTCTGGTAGGGGGCTTGGAGGGAGCAAAAATAGAAACTGACTGTGGGTCTCTGAGGACTGGACTGGGAAACACTGATCTAGAATAGTCCATTTTTGCTCCCTCCCAGTTTCCAACACACCTGTACTGGTTAATAACTGTGCCTGAGTATTCGATTATTTGTTTCAGGAGTTCTCAGAGCTTTGAGTGAGCATGAATATGGACTGGTTGGGGGTCCCTGACGACTGGGTTGGGAAACAATTAAGAAGCTTACAAAATGCATCAGCTTGACAGCATTGTCATGTTTCACTGAATGATTATAGTTATCTATTAAAATTGATAATGAATGACGTATCATACAATCCCAATGAAGGGCCTGCAAAAACGATAATGCAAAATTGTCTTTTAATTAGTCAGTGGTTAAAATCTAACGCTAGCTGTGCTACAGAGAAAGCAGGCATAGCTGCAGTGTTATTGGCAGTGAGTCTGTGTTTATGTGCCACCCCCCACTGCTCAGTGCCAGTGGATCCCAGCCTGGTCATCGTGGTCCAGGCCAAGGAGGACGCCTACATCCCACGCTCGGGCGTGCGCAGCATCCAGGAGATCTGGCCAGGCTGTGAGGTACGCTATCTGAACGGTGGACATATCAGCGCCTACCTCTTCAAGCAAGGGCTCTTCAGGTAGGTGTCCTCAGCCGGAGCCTCATGCAGGCCATCTTCAGTAGGTATTATGTTAAAGGAGCCTTACAGTTAATCTGTTCCATTTCATACATCCTTATGTTAAAGTTCTTCCAATCCATTTCGAGTGTATTTTAAAGAATTCTTCTAAATGTTGAGTGAAGGGTCATCTGTAGTCTGTGTGTGTATTTGTTTAGAAAGGGTCATATTTTAATTCGGATAAAACATTTAATTTCAGCAGGATTGGCATGATTATCGTGTCTCTCTTTACAATACTTTTTTTTTTTTAATTTTGTTTGCAGTTCCAAAAAATGGGGATTTTGCAAGACAGTTGCTTCTTCGGGTACCTTGGTAATGTGTCTTCTGAAGATTAATTTGCATTATCTCTCTCTCTCTTCCACAGGCAGGCTATTTATGATGCCTATGACAGGTTTATTCAGAAGTATTCCAAATATTCCATCTTCTAGCCATAGAACGGAACATTCTAAAGGATCACATGTCTCTGAAGGTCTGGATGCCGCGATCTCCAGGAGAACTAACCACCATCAACGGAAGAGCGAGCTTTGTGAAAGGCTAAATATGTGGGTTTTTACTTGTGCCATTAATTGACACTCTGGTGCTATGCTGTGTAGTGTGGGCTGTGATTCACATCATGTTTGCATCATGTTCTCCCCTGTTGCTAGGGGTGCCCTCCTTTAGTAAAAAGGCATGCAGATTAATTGGAATCTTTGGTACCATGTGTGTGTTTATGCGTGTGTGTGTGCGTGCGTATGTGTGTGTGCGTGCGTATGTGTGTATCCTCTGGTGGACGTGCAATCCATCAAGGGTGGACCCTAGCCTTTTGCACCCACCCTTTCATCACCCTGACAAGTATTCGGGTAAAAGATGAAAAAGAATTTCAACATGGCGTCCTTCTTCATGCCTACAACCCTGGACCTTCATGTATTGTGCATTTTTGGGGTATCGCCAGACACCGTGTGACACAAGGACCTGCAAGGACATGTGTACTTTAAGAGAATGGCATTTGCGCTTATGAAATCTTTTAATAAATGATTAGAATTATAGCCAGATGTCAATCATAATTCCATTAATGCCAGCATCTGGTATATCTTAACCACTGTATTGTTTTCAGTGCTGTTAAGGTATCTTTATGACAGGTAAGGTCCATCTCAGTCATCGTTGAGTCCCCAGAACAGTGAGGACTTCTGATGGCCTGTGATGTCCTAAGTTTTTTTTTTTGATAAATTTTACTAATAATTAAATGCATAAAATTAACGACAGTATTGAACATGTTTGCAAAATACTACTGAAGAAATGACCTGGGAATTTGTATTAAGATGTTTTAAAAGCTTTGTAAATTAAAATTGTATGAGCCCTGGCCTCGTCCCCTTTATTGCTTTTGTCACTAAACGAAAAAAGATTGAATATCACCGTTGTTTCAACCTTTTTGTCTGATACAGAATCAATGTCATTTCAACATATGTGTGCTACCATCAATCAGACCTCCATCAACCCAGCGTGTCCTGGGTCTGCCCCAGGGCCTTCTCTTGGTTACACAAGACCGAAACACCTCCCCAGGGAGCCGTCCAGGAGGCATCTTAGATAGATACCTGAACCACCTCAACAGGCTCCTTTCGATGTGGAGGAGCAGTGACTCTACTTTGATCCTCCTCTCGGTTGCCTCACACTCAGCTGCAAATCACCCCAGTGGATATGGATTTTCATTTAGCAATACCAAATTTCATCGTAATGTCTTCATTAATGTTTACCTTGTACCGTCTGACATCACAATTTTAAAAATTTGAAAAAATTTTTGAGGTGATTCTAATTCCCTCTCTTCCCGTCTGCCAGTCCAAAGTTCATTTCGGGATTGGTTTGTACATTTGCTTCCCGGTATATTATAATAGCCTAGTCTTTACTCATATTTGTTGTTCTTGGGTTACAACAATAAAAAAATCAGTTGCGCACATAACAACACTACAGTTACAAAAAACCTCCAGTAAAGGCGAACGTGATGCTACGTTCGTATGGTTCCATTTCTTCATTTTATTTACGAACTACAAATCCAATCGCCGAACAGCGCACCCATAGGTTGATATTTTGTAGTTTATTTACGAACTACAAGTCCCACAGTCTTCCGGCAAATAAAGCCTGCGTGGCGGTGCCTGTGGCTTCGGCGTTTACAAACATGGAGCCTCCCGATGTTACGTTCACAGTAGCATATGTCGTATTCGTGTTTTGTTTTGTTTTCACCCCGAATGAATTTCGATCGGCAGGTGTCACCGTCCAGAACATCTTTTCTGGGTGGCTGGGAAGTGAAGACGTTAATTTCGTTGAATATCATATCAAGAGAACCAGTGTAACTCTTCTTGTTCATTCTGTATTACCTCTGGGTAAGCTGTGATACCAATCTACCTGTTTGATTTCCCCTATTGAGTGATTTAACTCAGCTGTTTATCCGTCTAAACGCCATGGACGAATGAAATGTAAATAGTGATTTAATAGGTGACGAGCACTCGTTTCAGTTCTCAGGTCCCTACAATTTCATTATGTAATTATCAACACGAATCGGTAGCTGTTCTTTAGTTTGATATGATATCATCGCAAGCCATAAAATGACAGTAAGTATAAGATGGCTGTGGAGTGTGGAGAGTTTATTTCGGTAAATATAATGGGACGACGATGTCGGCGTTACAGGGCCTAGTTAAATGGCAGGAGCTGTTTGTCAAAGGCATGCGCATACTTCTGTTGTTAATAACTTGGAGAATGATTTGTTGAGTAAATTTAGTGCGTTTTGCATGCATAGAGCATCGCCGTTTTCACACATAAATTCAGCTAAAAATATTATATGAGTAATTTAGATACTTTTTAATTCAATTTTGCATAGGCTGAAATATGGCTGTGTGTTGATCTGTGTGTGTCGTTTTCTGCAGGCTATTACGCGGGGATGTGCGTCGCGGCTCCATATAAAAACCTGACCTACCTTCCTTTGGCCAGTGAGGGCTGGCAGCTGTACTTCGCCATAGCCGTAACGCTGCCGCTGCTGAGCGGCCTGCTGGTCCTGCACTGGTCGCGGGGAAAATGGGCCAACCACCCGATCTCGCGCAAGCTCAGGGCGCATGCTCTGCCCCAGTCCAGCTGGAGGGCCGTGGCTTCCTCCATCAACACCGAATTCCGCCGCATCGACAAGTTTGCCACAGGCGCCGCCAGCGCCAGGGTGATTGTCACGGACAGCTGGGTCATGAAGGTCACCACCTATGTCCTGCACGTTGCCCAGCAGCAGGATGCCCACCTGACCGTGGTGGAGTCCAAGGCCCATGAGATCTCACCGGAGTCCAACACCCCTGTGCAGTTCCTGACCATCTCCGTGAACAGCGTTAACCCCAGTGTCAAGCCGTTTGATATAAGGTGCGTCTAGCGAGGAATTGATGCAAAGCTGATGTGATGATGGGTCATTGAGCAGGGTCCTTAACCCCAGTTTATCCAGTGATTATCTGACCCTGCCCTCTGATCGTCACTCGTACAGTCGCTGTGGACAGATGCACCTACTGACTAAATGTAAATTTACATATTTGTACAACTCACTGGTAATTAAGCATGGACAAACCCTAGCTGACATCCCCTCATATAACCGGTCCAAGGCATACAGGAGAAATCTTACACAAGGTGTCCGCAGATGGCAGGTATCTGCTCTGGATCATCTAAAAGTCCTGCTAACACCAGCTTCCTTCCAGGCTGAACTCCACGGAGTACGGGGAGCTGCGGGAGAAGCTGCATGCCCCCATCCGGAACGCCGCCAACGTTGTCATCCACCAGACGCTGAGCGACTTGTTCCTGGAGACTTTCAAGTCCCATGTCGAAGCGAACCAGACGTACACTCTGCCCAGCGGGCAGGTAAGGGCTAGGTCACCATGGAAACCGTGAAAACGCAGCAATCGCATAGCTATGAGATATGTAGGATGTTTCTTTGAGATGTAGATGCTGATTGTGCTTCCAAAGGACTAGAACATCTGTTTAACAGGATGTAAATGACTATTTAGTAACGATAAACTATCATCCGTCTTTTATCTGCTTTTCAGTCCCTAGGTGAGCTGTCATTTTGTAATACAGGCAGTCCCCTGATTAAGAACGTCCAACTTACGGACACCTCATACTTACGAACGGACTGCCGTAAAGTCGATTGTGTTAAACATTTCAGTTAAATAAATGGCTCGTAATAATGAATGCACGCGGAACTTTGTGACGCTCGTGAAAACATTGCGCGGCTTAAGTGGTTTATCGGCTTGAGGGACAGTACAGTATCACTTCGAGTTACTTTTATTAATTCTGTATAATTGTTAATATTATGTACTGTATTCTTAATTTTCTGATTTGCCGGAACGTTCAACTTTAAGACAGCCTTAGGAAACGGAGCTGGTTCGTAACCTGGGGACTGCCTGTAATTACAAAAATGACTGATATACAGCCTGTCTCTGACTCCGTTCCGACAGTTCGTATGTCAGAATGGACGTATGTTTGAATAGGCTAATGGCACTAACTTTATGTGTGAGACTGGGACTGGGAGATGTACGTGAGGCTGGGAGGGATGCTCTAGTTGCTGTACAGTACAGTACTTTTCCACAGAAACCTTATTATAGCGTACAGCGCACAAGGTCACATGCAATTGCCTGGGATATGGACGCCTGAGATTTCCTTAACTTTTTTAAGCCTTCGATTGTATGTGCAAGTGTATGTAAGTGGGGGACAGTCTTTAATAAGTGACCTCTCCGTAAATCTCTTGAAACCCTTTGCAGATCTTGGTTACTATGCAGTGTTACGTCGTCGTGTAATATTTACATCACCCTGGGGATGAGTTCCTTTCTCCAAGTCTTTTGGAGGAGAGGTTGATAGTGTGAATGTGTGCGTCTCCCTGCCCTCAGGAGCTGGAGTCCTGCATCGGCTGCATGCAGGTTGATGCCAACATCAAGCTGCTCAGACTGTGCCAGGAAGACAGCGAGGGGGGGGCCGACAGTGGGGCGGGCTGCCAGAGGTGTTACTGTCGTCCCATGTGGTGCGTCACCTGCATGGGCAAGTGGTTTGCCAGCCGGCAGGATCAGCAACACCCAGAGACCTGGCTGTCCAGCAGGGTGCCCTGTCCCACCTGCAAAGCCAGGTTCTGCATCCTGGATGTGTGCGTGGTGCGCTGAGCAGGGGAACGGCCATCAGCACACAAGACTTTTAGATTTTTTCTGCTGCTACAAACTGAACCCCGGCTCTGATTGGGGAAGAAAGGAAATGACATCAAGGAGACCCGTCCACTTATAGCCAGCCCTGTGGAGGAGTTGTCGTCGTCTGCCGTCTTTGGTATTTGGGATTCTGGGAAGACAGACTACGCCAATTACTAGTTTTATGAAGACTTTTAAAATCATGATTCCATACATACTGCAGTAGCACTTATTAGTTATGTGACTAATATGAGACTTGAAGACCACAGTAAGTGGGGCCGCCTCATGCTTTCAGGCAGCGATGTTTGACCCAATGATCGGTCATATATTACGTCCCAGTCCCACCCGCTCATTTCTCCCTTCTGCTGTTGCTCAAAATTTCCCATTAGCATACTCTGGCTCTTCCTTGTTGTAGTATAATGGGTTTCTCGTGGCACTGTTGCCGACTGATCACTGTCCATAACAGTAATTAAAATACTCAGTTTCCTGCTGGTGGCATGGATTGACTTATTTCACGCCAACGTTTAATTCCAAACACAACTGGCCAGCCGCCCCGAACACAGAAAAGCAGGTCACTGTTAAAATTATATTCCCTGTATCTTCCGAAACTTTCCCATTGTGGACACCTGTTATGTATTGTCATTTCTGACATTTTATATATGCATATTTTTGTGAAACGTGCCACATTTTTCTAAGACCAGTTTTATGTATACTCTGCAGCTTTAAAAATTTTTGACTGTAAACATACATTTTTTGTATTTTTGATTAGGGTTGCTGCATAAGCAGCATTAAAACCTTTATGTCCTGGATAAGCTGCTATCCATCCTACAACCACACACGCTCATCCAGTGCAAGGCTTCCAGGAGCCTACAGCTTGCACAGAGCACAGGGCACATGCAGCCCTAACAAAGGCCATTTAAAGACAGAAATCCATTTAAGCTACACCTGGAAAGACAGACCCAGGTCAGACAGGATTCAAAGGGCCGTCAGCAGATGCGTAAGGCGCTGTACTACCCCCAAGTGTAAAATGATCACACTTGCTCTTACACACTAAAATTTTTAATCTTAATGTGCTCACCTTTACAAAAACCTTCTTTATTACTTAAAATTGGTCACAGCACAAACACGTCAGGGGAGGCGAAGAACACGCTGCAGCAAAGCATCAAAAACAATCGGACCACTATGTCCCAGCCCGTCCCCCAACACCAGCAGCCAACCAGCTGTCAGTATTAATGTCACATGACAGCGCTGCTGTGATTTGTGGGCTGGCCCTCATAGCACCGCACACCAGTCACGCTGGCCTCATTCCAGCTTTATTTTGCTCGGAGAGCACGTGTAATGCATGCGTGAATCAGTGCGTGCCTCTAAAGTCAATATCAACAACAATTTTGAGAGTGAAAAATATTTACATACAAAAAAAGATAACCGAAAACAAAAAAGGAATCCTTACTAAACTCAAGGATGTAAAAGAACACATTAAGAATGAGATGTCAGGCTGGGCACTGAGCACCCTGTTAAGCTCCCGCCGGGTGTCTAAGAGTGCAACGCTACACAAGGACTTGACCACAGCCCCCAGGTTCCCCGCCCCAGCGGACGTGGCCCGAAGCTGCAGCCCCCCTCCCCCACTGGGGCGCTGCGTGGCCAGCATTTCGAGGGTCACAAGTCCAGCCATCTGCTGTCCTCCGCTTTCAGGCAAGTTTCCAGGTCAAACGTCGCTTCCATTTTCACCATCTTGCTGGGAGTCCCCAGGCAGGATTCCTGTAACAAAAGGACCTTTCGGAATTGATTCTAAAAAAAAAAAACTCCACACCGAACCGAACCTACAGAGCACAGCATACCTCCGGGACGGACGCCGGCTCCCTGCCAGGTTTGGACCGCAGGGCACCTTCTTTGAGCTCAGCTGAGCTGCTGGATCCCAAGTCGACCTCCATGATGTCATCAAGGTCTATCTCCTGACTGAGCAGATTCATAATTAAGGAATTAGGTCACCGCACCTCAAAGAGAACATCGAAGAGTTTCACTGATGTATAAGGCATGCATGTCAAATCACTTTATAGTAGGGTTAGGCAATGTATGAATATTATATCACACAACAATCACCAGCGTTTCAGATGACAGGCAAAACATTTGGCTGGATGCCAGCTTTTCAGCCCAATATGGATGTTTATTTACACATATAATTTGATAAACAGATTAGTAGTACAGCTAAAATATTACTGAGATGCGTTTTGTGACACTTGAAAGCTAGTAATCTATATAAACTTGGTGTCTGTAAACTTTATTAAATTAGGTTAGTTGAGCACACCACATAATACTGTTCTGGTATACTACGGTTTGGTATATTTCAGTGCGACATGCACTGAAGTGACGGTGAAGAAAGGGACAGCCTAGCAGCCACATCTTTTAAAAGAGAAGACCTTCTGGATAAACAAGGTCAAAAGACATTGGTGGTATGTTGGTACTTTCTGCAATTTAAAATCTGACACGTTTATTAAAAATAATAATGCCCAATTTGTACTGATTATTAGCCTTTTGTCATCATAAAATACCTCAATAAAAGTTTCAACTTTACTACTAACTGCTCACCAAATTGTGGGCGCAAGCAACATCCATATATCACCGAAAAGTTGATGTTTTGGCCGTCATCTGAAGTCCTGGTGATTATTGCGCATGCGTGATATAATATTGATATGGTCCTGCCCAGCCCTACCTTATAGTAGTTTTCTATTTATAAAGGCGCAGGTTGCCCTCCATCCCTTGTCAGGAAACTTGCTCATAGTATTTAAACACACATACACCATACATGCATTATACAGACGCATCTTGTGCTCAGAGTCCACTTTGCACAGTGTGGACTAGCAGGACACCCACATGGCCTGCAGGTCGCTGCCATCTTCCACGGGGGGGTCCCAGGCATGCAGCTTCACCTTCCACAGCTTGATCTGCTGGTCCCAGGAACGACGGCTGTACTTCTTGAACTTGTTGGGAGTCCTGGGGTGCACTCCTGGCTGCCGCAGGTGCCTGGACCAATCAGACGGAGGGGCGGTTATGACAGGTCGACAGACCCCCCCCAGGCATGGGACTGGCATGGCCTCTCAGCAGATCATCCAGTCTTATGTTTTTATATAGCAACATGGTTCGAGACACAAATGACAGCAAAAAGAAACCTGTCAACATTCAGACAACCTGTCAACATTCAGACAACCTGTCAGAAAGTGGCAACATTGTTCTACAATTTCACAGTTAAAATAACCGTCAAATTCACACATCCTATATCACTCTCAATTATCCAGCTCAGGCAGTTTGCCCGGCACAGAGGACCGTGACTCACTTTGGCACTTCCTTGATGTACCGGTCGTAGGCGAGGGTGTTCTTGCCGTAGTTGATCTGCTTCTGCCTCCTCATCAGCACCGCCTCGTCCGTCTCCATCTCTGCTGGGACGGGGGATTCTCTGGAGTCAGAGCTGCAAAAGGGAACGGAAGAGTCCAAGGTCAAAAGCGTGTCACCTGCTCGCTAAACACGCAACTCCTCGCTCTCACTAGCGGTGAAATAACACTGCTGGTCACACTGTGTATGATCAGTATGTGACAAAATTAGAAATGTCAGAGTCAGTTGTCATACTGTGGACACTTAGAAATGAATATGATAGTCTGCCCACGTCCATCTAGGTAAGCATTTCAGAGGGATGGGCATTCACGCACCTTCCAGAAGATGTCTTTCGCTCTCTTTCATTAAATTCAGCTGCCAGGATTCTCCTCCTGTACCTGAAAATGAAAGGGAAACACTGTGAGGACTGCAGGACAAACGCAGGACCTCCACACAGCACCCAGGGAGACACGTTCTGACAAGGCCAGCTGCACCTGAGGACACTGTGTACAAAGAATATGGGGAAATGTAGATTAGTCTGTGCAGAAAGGACACTATACGAGACAAAGGTATAAAAATGCAACATACAGGGCAGCCATCATTAATTCTGACTAAATGTTCATATAAAGAACAGTGTCCACTCGGTCTCTGTACCAAAGGGCACACCACAGGTAATAGACTTCACAAGTGAGCCCTTCCACTTCTACTTGAGCTAGACCAAGGGGAAAAAAAAAATGTGTTTCCTGCATATTAAAATTCAGACCACTGCTAGCTACATTAAAAAAGAGAAAAAGACAAAAAAAAGGCAAAATTATACAGGAGGGCTCCAATAGCCACTTTGGTAGCCAATCTAATCAGCACGACCTGCTGAAACGTGCAGTAGGTGCCTCAGTTCATCACTCTGCACTCCAAGCGATATCACCACTATTACAATTTTAAAAGTATATTTAATTATGCATCTTTCAGCTTGAAGACACCTGAGTCTATGCAAGTTTTGCTTGAAATTCACTCAGCTGTTCATTTTATGAATATACAAAAAACGTAAACATACATTTTGAGGCGTTCTGGCAAAAATGTTACATGTGAGATAAGAGTGACATCGTTAATTTGACAGGATGTTTATAATTATTATGCCCAACACCAATCAAGCTGTAGCCCATCACTGGACTCCAGACACAGGGCAGAGCGCTGCTTAATGGCAAGGCAGAGAAGTACGGCTAAAGTCTCGTGCATCAGGGAATGAGTGTTAGCTCTCTGGCCCACATTTGATATGCAAAATGCGCATAGAGCTATTCTGGGACAAGGCTGCCAGACTCGATTGGGATATAGGTACTCTCTGCATGCAGTGGATGCTGACCGTTGGACGTCGCGACGAATACCCATGCGCATCTCCTCCAGCTCGACCTCAGTCCCCCAGTCTGAGCACCTGGAGACGGGGCCTTGGCTCTCAGGTGTGGTAAAACTGAAAGAGGCAGATTTAAACACAGACGAGGGCCATGTCACTTGTCTGTTCGGTCCTCAAGTACTCATCTGACACTACTGCCTGCAGCAGGTTACACCGGTAAGCTTTTAATGGGAAGGAGCAGACATACCTCGCTGGCCTGTCATCAGCATCTCTTTGACTTCCCACCTCCTCAAACACGGTGGAGTCCGAGTCGCCGTGGGGCCGCAGATTCCCATCCGCACTCCGCTTCCTGCTATTCGACCACTTAGAAGGACCCTTGTTCCTATAGGAAGGGAACCGCAGAGACAAAAAAAATCGACACACAAGAGAATGTTGGTGGTCAGGCTGGCATTCGTTATAACAAGCTTTTCGTTTAAATTCGAGTTCACTTGCAATATATCCATTTTACTTATTGAAACTACAGGGGGATCAAAATGGGATTTCAGGATTAACGAAATCGTGACCCATAGCAGCACTGAACCCCGGGCACTGAAGTTAAAGAGCGCACACATAGCACAGAGGGATAATTAAAATCCGCACAGATTGGTGTCCGGCAGCTCGGAACACCGGCAATTTCGGCGCTTGAAATTTCGCGCCAGCCGCCATTTTGGGTCGGAGACCGGGGGCCAGGCTGCGATGGCTGCCGGCCTGGAAACACCACCGACAGACGGCCGCTTTACCCCTCTGACCTTAAAACTACCCGGCCATCATAATTATCACATAATTTGGGTACTTTATAGACACCCACGGCGCCGTATTTTGGGATATTATTTATCAGGTTACTTATCCATTATCAGAGGATTTGCGCCACGAGCTACCGCCAGACCGCAGAATTATTCCCATTTAAATGTCATACCACAGGCTGGAGATGTAAACCATGCAGCCAAGGACAGCGAGAATAGTTAAGCGGCTGGTTAAGGGCTGAAGCTGACACAAAGAGCACAGGCGCCCATGTCAGCTAAAAGTAACTTCACGATTAAAACCAAGCTCCCTACCTGCTATCATCTCTCCGTCGGTCATCGTAACGCCTGGAGCCGTGTCTCGAAGACATTTTATTTTAAAAAAATAACTGCGAAGAGGACAACAAAAGTAGACACCCAGGAGCTCGAAGAGCGGGAGCAAAACTAAAAATTAATCTGTTAGACGAGACAATTTCAATACGACGCGCCAAGCTTAGGGTGAGTTTTGGACTGTACCAAAATCTCAAAACTTCATGGGGGAAGTCATTATTACAGTCTTATTCCGAAATATTGATTTTTAGTTTCAGAATAATGACACGTAATGTGTGCTAAATAACTAAGTCATAAATAATTTAAAATGTTTTATAAATGGTAAAATCTTTTTTAAAATTATCTTTATTTTATCTCGATAAATACCTCAGACCCCCAACTATGGTCTCGTCCCAATTCCCCCACGCCTCTTTAATCGGTTCTCCTCTCTTCTAGCTTTCGGTTTATGGTGTTGGCTGATGTATAGCAGTCGGAATTTAATATGTACAGCATTTAAAATAAACGTCACCAAACTACGAAGTTTATTTTAATGCATTGCATGTAACCACTTCTTTGTAAATATTACACTGCAAGTGTATTTTCGGAAAAATAATTAATATGTAAATATACTTAGGGACAATTTTGTAAAATAAGTAGACATTTCGAAATAACAAATATCCATAACGTTTTCTGTTAAATTATCATTGTAAAAACAGAATTTTCTCTATCTGTAAAAAAATTAAAAGTAAATGTAATTTTACAAAACTTATTGACATTCCTGAAATTAACATAAATGCGGAGACTAAGGTTGTCATCCGTAAAAAAATCTTTATTGCAGTAGTCGCCGAAGCTCTTTGTACCTGTAATTAATAGGATGTTTTCTAAGGCTAGTTTAAGTCTGACTATTACAGAACTTTGTTATCACGGCAATAACACTAACCGGTCTATCATCTTACGGTAAGTTTCGCACGAGTGACCCACTGTGTAACTCCTTTCAATAACTTTCAATATACCTTTAACACAAAGATACCAGGTTGGACAATAGTTCTTGGATGCCTGGACAAAGTACATGAATTGCTACGTAGATTTGTTCTGAGAGATGCAGATGTTTAACAGGGCGGAGCAGAAGCCAAATTTATTCAGGATTAGTACGTTAAATCGATAGTGGTTGTGTAATCAGTTCTTTAATAGTAGGAATTGCTGAAGTGCGTATCAGATGAGGTTCCGTCAGAAGTTGCGAGATTGCACATGCGCACACGACTATACCAGAAACGGGATTCTTATTGGACCAGGGAAATGTCACTTCAGCTATGGCGGCGTTTCCGGTCAAAGTTGTTTATCTTTTCGTTGTTAGGGGAATAAAGTGACCATATGCAAGCGGGGACGGGTGTCGCGGAGCCCTGTGCGTACGGCGTCGGGATAACCTGTGGCGCTTGCGAAGAAGTAACAGATGCTTCGATTCGAGTGAGTCCGACCAAAGTTTTCCTATGTAATAGAACTGCCGAGCGGCATGTAGCTAAGCGGCTACTAATCCGTGCTACTGAATCTTAGTTAAAACGTGGTTAAAGAGATTTGGATGTGTGGAATGCGGAACTTAAATGATCATAATGCTGTTATTGAATAACAGGTAATTTTGTTTTGTTATGTACTGTGTTCTTCCCGATTTTATAAAAATAAGAAGTGCCTTCATTGCGCTCCATAAACAAACCTGTGAACTCTGTCGCACACACTTCAGATTGGTCTTTAAATGAGTTGAAATGTGCAGTTTTGATTTGAGACTTTCTTATAATCGGAGAATAATTTTTCAGTGTTATCCAACTACAGTGATTAACTGCACTGATTTTTTTTTTCGTGCAGTTTATGTTCAGTACTTTGCTTTAAATGACATTGAGCATTAGGTTGTTCTATTTTAGTTCAAAATAACGTGTCAACGGAAACCTGATCGAAAGACCATTATGAGAGGTATGGATATGGAGCTGAGAATCCAGTCAACTCCCGTCACGATTATCCATCCTGCCGTAGCGGAGGCTGTACGCCTGTAACCAGGATTACAGCGCGGATTAGGAAGAGCTCGTAAGAAACGGGCTAGATGTGTACTGCATGTAGCATAAGGTGGAGAACTAGACTTTAACACTGAGAATCACATGGCACAAACTGACCAAGGCCGGGCTGGACTGGCCAGCTGGCATTCAGGGCATTTTCAAAATAATCTGGGCTGGGCACGGCCAAACTCACAATGGGGTAAAATTCGTTATGGAGCTGTAGGGGACCTCAAAGTCCAGGACCTATTTTTAATCGCAGTCCACCCCTTTATCCTTTTTATCCAAAGTGACGTACAATTGGGAAAGCAGGGTCGGCCAGTCCCTGGAGCAGCTGGTGTTAAGGGCTTTGCTGAAGGGCCCAACAGTGAAATCACCACTGGATTTAAACTGGTGACCTCATGATCACAGGCACAGGGTCCTAATGCACAGAACCAGACAGCACCCAAGCACCCATATCTGTTCTGTCACTGAATGTAATAACTGTCCATGGTGCTGAACCAGTCTCTTTCTGAGGCCGCGCTTAATGTCCTCTTTCAGGTGTGTGGGTCGCTGTGGGGTAGCTCTCTGTGGTTCTGAATCAGTGTCTATGATATGATAAGGTAAGATAGGGTTAGGGCTGTAATGGAACACGTATTCATCAAGTACGGTTGGGGATGTCTCACAATTCATAATTGTGACACAATTGAATATGTTTAGTGATACAAGCAGAACTAAGTTCACAAAGTTGAACACAAAAAATGTCATGCTAATTGCAGCTGTGAGGCAGTTGTAATCAGCAGTTTGGGAACTTTTTTGTTTCCCAGCCTTGGCGAGAGGGTAGTTGATTAGGCCAAGATGGTCTGACGGCTCTCTTGTACCGAACTCAGATAAGTTGCTGGAAGCACATCCATCGTGCTGACTCATTTGAGACGACATCATCCGTGTGTGTGTGCGACTGAAACTCTGTGTACGAAGGCAGAAACTGCATCCCCGCGACATTTAAGGCACTTTTACCAGGAAAATCTGACTATAGGCTGTAGGGATGTTGATTGCTACAGACATGCCACCATACATGGTAATAGACAACAGGGGATTTATATAGGATTTAGTACATTATGATTGTTATGATGTTATTTTTTAAAATTTATTTGCGTATTTACTTTTACAACGTGCAAATAAGAGTCGCTTAGATTTTGTTATTCAAACATTTTGACAGACATTGGCATACAACTGTTCCTAATTGCGTTTGTGTTTGGAGTTTTAATATTAATTGCGAAACAAATTCTGTTTTTCTTGCTGTAGCAAAATTGAGGTTTGTTTTTACTATAAATAAATACTGCAAAGAATAAATAAAACTAGACAATAAATATGACAAAAAAATTAAAGTACTGTATTAGCTAAAATTACATGGTATTTTAAAATAAATACATACATTTTATCAGGTGCTTTTGTCTAAAGTGTCTTACACTTTTTGAAAAAGCATAGTCAGACAGTACCTGCAGCAACTGGGGGTTAAGGTCCTTGTTCTGGAGCCCAATGGATTTGAACTGGCAACCTTCTGATCACAGGTTCAGCCTTCTAAGCCACTCAGGTACAAACCCCTCTGCAAACATTGTTCCGTTACAGTAAATACGCTACACGATGGCTTTCGTGCATATGGCATGCACACATTTTTAATACAGTACCTTTAGACGAGAAGGTACTGGTCGTCCCATCTGCATATTCGGTAGCTGTCCATGGTGCTGAATCTGTTAGACTGTGCCGGTCCTAAGTGGATAGTTGTCTAGCTTCTCCCCCAATCAGTGCCTCTCACTAAACTACGTGAGTTAAGCACTTACCAGACTGCTTGTATATTGAATAGTAAGGAGTATATTTCCAGAGAGGGGCCTTGCTATTTGCTGGGGGGACAGCCTGGGGGAGTCCGGCGCTGAGGATGCTGGGTACTGAGAGTGGCGCTGATGTTTCTAACCAGGTGGGTGTCGGAGAGGGAAGCAGGTGCCGCTCATGGCTCAGAGGAAGTGGAGCCCCGGCGGGGTCACGCCCCCTGGTGGCCCTGTGGTTGCACAGAGAGGGATGCCCCCTGCATGCGAGACCCCTCCCTCAGGTGAGTACATGGTTTGCCACACAAACGGTTGTAGAGAATTTATCAGAACACAAAGCCAGCTCTGTAAGCTGGTCATATCTTACAGGTCACACAAAAACAAAGCCATACTGGTGTTACCTTGGCATAGATATTTGCATTCCTTAACTAGTTACTTAGTCACCTATTCACATTATGTCTTTGCAAGTATTTTTTGCAATTGAATGACAAGTATGGAATTTAATCTGTCGTTCAAACAAGGGCGTAGAGGAGAGGTGTCCCTGTTATGTTTGAGGTAAAAGTAATTAAATTCCTCCCTTTTACTGTGTGTAATCTCTGAATGTAATTCAGTTTTCCTTAGTGCAGAATTAAGATAAATACTGACACAATATCATATTGTGAAGTCTAATGGTTTCATGCAGAGAATCAGATTCATGACATGAGCATCATTTGTGTTTCAGTTTGATCTTATTATGAAGTCTGACATTTTTGGCCAAGTAAAATCATTGCGCTAAGTGCCATTTGTGATTGTAATAGTGTTTTCGGTCTCCTTCAGCAGATCCTGTGGATGGAGACATACCAGCCCAGGTCCTTGTGAGTTGCCCCCCTGCCGTGAAATGGAAACAGTTGCTCCTTGTAGTAGTAATGGGTGTAACAGGAGGCAATGCACTTGTAGGCAGGTTTAACATTGGTGGTAATAGTGATGGTTTAGTTCTGTTTAGGAGCGTTTATGTACAGTGGGTTTGTATTTCTGATGATGACTGTTCTCTGATCCCATGCTCCAGAGACAGTATAACCTATGGGAGTATATTTTGCTTTTGATTTTCTAATCAGAATTTTTAATGCTTTGACTGAACTCCTGTCCCTTGTCCTTGTCCCTCTTGCTGTGTGGTTTGACCTGCTTCTCTCCTCCTGCGCAGAAGAGGTGTGATGGCCCGTGGGAAGCTCCGTGCGAGGAGAGAGCTGAGTGTAAGTCTGCTTATTGCACTCTCAGTAGGTCTGGAAGCAGATGTCACATGTCAGTATGTGTGATGGGCGAACAGATGCTCCAGGCTATGAGCTAATAGCTTTTATCTGAAACACATCTGTCATAAGGTTATACATCAGGAAGCTGAGGGCCATTTCACTGTGTCAGCCTAAGTTCTAGGGCTGAACGTTTTGGGGAAATTATTTAATTGTTTGCAGTTTAATTTTTTAAAAGTCAAGCTTCAGTATATTCAGTATGTTCAATATTCAGTGTGTAATATATTAATATATGTGACACCACTTTACCACATAGCATACTATCAAAATATTAACTACTCTATATTCTAATGCAAGTATTCGAACTTAAATATATGAATTACTTCCAATATGAATTTATTACTTTTTTTTTAAACCAACAAAGAAAAATCAAACATAAAACAATTATCACAAAAGCTGTCACTGTGTTAATAATAAAAACAAAACAATTCCAGTAAAAAACAACAGGGATTCAGTAGCTAACGCTGTTTAGACCCCTAATAATAGGACCTTTCTGTAAACAATCTCTGACCATGAAATAGGCGGGTAATTCACTTACTACTCAGCAGCGGAATCAATATTTTTTTGCACGGTGAATGTAACGTTTTCCTTGGGTTTCATGTGTTTGTTGTTTGTGGGCGTATACACAGTCCCCTTGGGCCACTTCTGATTGGTCAGCATGACTGGCACGCAAGGCGCACGGCACTTCTGATTGGTGAGAATAGCTGTCAAGTAGGACAGCATGAATTTGTAAAACTATTCTCACAACAGTTTGTGCCATATAATGCATATCCTAAATGGCAGCCTTTGCGATTTGCTAATCACGTTGTTTCAAATCGCGATTTCGATTTATGCTGCTAAGCTCTGTACCCAGCTGATATGATATCAGGATGGCTACAGTCGCTATACTGTTAGCCAGCAGGGATAAGCTTATCATCTCCTGAAAATTCTGGCCTCTCTAACCTTATAATTTCTGTACTGTAATGTCAGTGTTTAAGAACTAGAAGTGTGAAGCCATTTGTGGGTTTAATTAATGACAAAGTAGCATCGCAGAGACCCTCCCCCCCCC
>JAODJU010000014.1:18282538-18293996 GCA_026776725.1 Gnathonemus echidnorhynchus | reverse complement strand
TTCCCCCCCCCCCCCCCCCACTTGGCAAACCTCAGAAATGTTCCAGCACGTCCAGCGTAATGTTTCCTTTGATGCCGCCCCGGGACCAGTGCCCCTTTCAAGTCACCGCTGGCTTGCCTGCTGCCCCCATCGGATGTTTCAGCGATATTCAGTGTTATTTTAAAAGACGAGTAAATCTTAGAGGAATCTTAGACTGTGACACAGACCTCTCAGTGGGAAAGTAAAACCACACCAGCTGTGGTGTACCGTCATTTAAGACGAAGGGGCTTTGAGGTGAATTCCTGAATTTAAAGTGACAGGAAGTTTGTAGGTTAATAGCACCTTAACAAAGTGTCTGTGACTGGATTCACCACACTCCGACTGAGTCAGTAACTTTCACAGTATTTTGTTAGTTTGGTCATTTGATTTTTGATTGTTAATCTTTACATCGAAGGAGATGTCTATACGTAGTCTAGTGTTTCTCAACTTGGTCATCTGGGAACCCCCAGACAGTCCATGTTTTTGGTTCCTCCCAGTTCTCAGTAGGAGCAAAATTGTCTGGCAGGGAGCTGGGAGGGAGAAAAAATCTGGACCGTCTGGGGGTTCCTGAGAACCAGGTTGGGAATGGAGAGGAAGCGGGGAGAACCAGGTTGGGAATGGAGAGGAAGCGGGGAGAACCAGGTTGGGAATGGAGAGGAAGCGGGGAGAACCAGGTTGGGAATGGAGAGGAAGCAGGGAGGATTTGGCAGAAGGGTCACCAGCTGCTGGTGTGTCTCGGCAGATCCCAGGAACCTGCGGTGTCTCCGCATGGGGACCCTCCACCGGTCCGTCACCACCGTCCACTCAGCCACATTCTGGGCCGTGAGCAAAGGCTACCAGTTTCTGTCCTCCTGGTCCGTCAACAAATTCCTGCTGGTGACCCAGGGAGACCTCAAGGTGACCAGAGCGCTTTGTCTTCATTGCCCTTCTGTGGTAGTGCACATGCACAGCCGCCATTGTCCAGAGTTGGGGGTTCAAGTCCTGTCTGGGATAGGCTCCGGGCCCCCATGTGACCCTGACCAGGGTATGCGATCAGTAGATGGATGTATGTGCTTGTGGGATGTTCTAATGTTTTTCACTGATAAGAACCAGGAGCTATATAGTATGTGTGTATTGAGCATGCTGTAGTCTTTCGTGGTGTTGGCTATGCCGTGATATGAGCGTGCCCTGGGGGAAGTAAGGGCAGGTTCCCCAAACAACCTGACCCTCTACCCTCGTGCTGCAGGCACTAAGGGCAGCCATGGAGCGCCTGGTGCAGCAGGTGGAGACCTTCCCTTTGCAGCCAGGAGGTGGCGCTCATCCTGCTGATCAGCAGGTGGTCTTGCTCAGTCGAGCAGCTGCTGCTTTGCAGGTGAGGTGATCCTCGAACATGCTCAGTCTTCACCTGTAGCCCCCCCCCCCCCATTTAAGACCCTCATCAAGGTGTTTATAGTTGCATATTTGTTAGGGGTTGAGATTCTTTCTGGTTGTAGCTCATTGTTACATTTGCAAGATTTCAGATAGTGTTCTGAGTGGACCACTAAGGGGCAGTGCCGAGCTCGGTGGATTTGGGCCCAGTGCCCATGTCCTGTAGGGTTATAGGTTCGAATCCCGAGGGCCTTAACCGCAGCTGTTCCAGGGATGCTGGCTCACCCTGCTCTCTGACCCCAGGCTCTAATCGCTTTAGACAGAAATGTCTACTAAATAGTTAGCGCATTGATATGTGTATTACTTCCTGGCATTAGACTCATTTGCCTGTAAGACACTTTCTTTTTTCTGTTTTTGCACTGGCAGGGCTTCTCTCCGCTTCTCCTGAAGATGTTCTCTCAGGCCTGCAAGCAGATGTCCAGAGAAATATTTGAGCAGAGCATGCCATCAGGAAGGCACTGGAGAGCGAGGTATAAAACAGGTGAGATCACACTGCAGGGGGCGCTGGTGTGCAAACAGAGCACACTGTGGTCATCCCAGAGCGTTCCAGAACCTTCTTGCGTCTCTCCTTTAAAACTATGCATAGAATATATTTGCAAAAGAATATATTTTTCTTTGTGCTCAGACCTAACTGTAGTGTAAGTGCTCTTAGTTCTTGTAAGTAAATGAAGGGAATAAGGTAGTGTGTTACCACTTGTGTTGCATTTTAATTTTTAGCATACAGTCATGCGCTACGACGTTACTATGGCTACGACGTTGCGATGGCATTGACATTAAGACGGCTACAGTGTCACTAGTTAATAGGCATTTTTCAGCTTCGTTATGATCTTATGGGACCACCATCTTGTATGTGGTCTGTCATTGACTGAATGTCGTTGCTTTGCAGCGCATGACTGTATTTTATTAAGAAGGACGGGGTTAGCAGTAAATCAGAGGGGAGATCCGGGTGACCCTGGGGGCAGAGAACCGGCCTGTGGGTGTAGCGAGTCTCAGGGGGGTGTTGGCAGTCGGCGTGGGCAATGGTGCCCGTGAGCTGGGTGGGGAGAGGGTCTGTGTGAGAGAGCTCAGACCTGGCACCTGTTCCCTGGGCAGATCTGCCAGCCAGTCCCAGCGAGTACGCGGCCTCAGCGGCCCGTGCCGTGATTGGCCAGGTGCTGGAGGGCACACAGCCCCTGCCGGAGGAGCTTGGCGGCCCTGCGCTCGCCGAGGCCACGGTCGCATTCATGGAGGCCTGGATGGAGCACATCCTCAGGGAGAAGATCAGATTCAGGTAGGATGGCTGCTGGTGGCCCTGAATTCACATCCTCAGGCAGAAGATCAGATTCAGGTAGGATGGCTGCTGGTGGCCCTGAATTCACACCACAGGCAGCGAGGCGCAGCTGCCTGGGTGCAGCTTTCTGCAGCTCACTCCCTCTCAGAGACGAATAATAATAATAATAATAATGATAATAATTATAAGGGATACCAGTCCAATAATCTATTTATTAAATAAAATTGACCGATCTGGTAACTGAGAAGCATCATGTTAACCAAATGTTAGCAAATTCTGTATCGTTTTGTTTTTAATTTTTTTGGAAATTCCTGTCGGTGAATCTATATGTAGCATAACCCCAACCATATATGTGAAATGTATATTCCTGTTTTAGTTTTAATAAAGATCTAGCATTGGCTGTATGGCTGCCCTTCCCTCCTGCAGCCTCCAGGGGGCGCTGCAGCTGAAGCAGGACTTCGACCTGGTCCGCAGCCTGGTGCGCTCTGAGGAGTACAGCCTGTCGGAGGACACGTGCCAGCGGCTGCTGTCCCTGCGCGTCTTCCAGCAGGCGGACAGCGCCATCGTGTGTCTGCTGCAGCAGCCCGTGACCAAGCCGTACCTTCCACGGCGCGGCTGGGAGCCCTTCCGCCTCTGCTGTGAGTAACTTCTGGGATGGAGCACCTGACCAGACCCTGGTCATTAAGGCAGACTGCATGTGACCATGTGTCAGTCAAGCTGCAAGATAAAATCATCCGTCCATCTGTCCATCCATCCGTCCATCTGTCCATCCACTTTATCCAACTGCTTTATCACAAGCAGCCTCTCAGTTCAATCGCTAATTAAATCTTCTCTCTCAGTTAGTTTAACACTGATATTCAGTCTAGGTACTTTTCATGCAAAATCTAATCAAATGAAATGAGGTCAGCAAAGGTCAACGGGTAGGTGACTAAACCTCGGTGTTAAAGGCTCTGCTGCCTGGCGCCCCCCGCAGGCCCAAACCGGAGTCACCCTTTTGACGCAGCTGCTGGGAGCCTCAGCAGCCTGGAGAGCATGGACATCCAGGCAGCGCGGACCCAGGCCCTTACGGAGGCTCAGGGCTCGCTGGTGCCCCACCTGCCGCCCACCTCACCGTCCCAGTCCTACCTGGCCGCCTCACAGCAGGAGTGGCTGGCCCTGCGTGTCAGCAGTACCCCCCACTGGAGAATCCCTGGCCTGCACTGCACGAGAAAAGCCGAGCAATGAATCCTATCGGTGAGCAGCCTTCATGTTCAGCAGCCCTCAGGGCTGGGGGGCAATGTGAGTGTTATGGGGGCTCAGCACAAGGGGGCCAATGTGAGTGCAGCAGGGTGGCCCTCTGCATCGGGGGTCTTGGGGGGGGCAGACCTGGGAGGATGCTGATTCAGTGAACAGTGTCCACCTATCCAGGGCAACATGGCTACGGTGAGACACAGGTGACCTTATCAGATTCTGCCGGGGTGTGAAAGTCCGTGAAGAGTACCATCATAATTCCTGGTACTATACTGGGCTGTGTGGTTTACAGCCTGAAAGGAGAATGGGTGTGTGTGTGTGTGTGTGAGTGACTGTGAGAGTGTGTAAGAGAGATGCAGCAGCAGACTCAAAACAGTCAGTCCAGTTACATTCATTCGTTCATTTCATCACACTGCATCTTTTCAGAGGCTCTGTGGCTATTGTAATATTATGAAATCAATGTCATATTTTTATTTGAATATAGTGTAAACATGTCTTCCTCCTAAACACAACACCTCAGTTCACGTGGTGTGGTTTATTTAATATATCATACCATGCACAGCATCTTCATTAAGTGCTCTTACAAAGAAATTACCTTAAGCTTGTATGCATATCAAATCCTGCACCTTGAATATTGACCAAGCGGGTTACAATGTAATGTTAACATGTTCGTCTCTCACTATCCATCATTACATCATAACATGCCGTCTATCCTGGGGTATCTACGGTAGATGATCACACTGCTGTTTAACATTAACTTCTCACATCCATAAATGTATATGAGCATGACGTTAATTGCTATTCAGCTGCCAAATTTCGAAACCTGCACTATATCGTTTATTTTTTCCAAGAAACTTTTGGACACGGGTGGGACTGCAGGGTTTGGACGACAAGCCCTCATTTTACACTGGTCTAAAGATATATAGATATTTTTTTATGTTACTGTTCACAGAAATGTTATTCCATTATTGCTTGGCTGCTTGAAAGACACTGCTGGTTAAAATGTTGAAATGATAAAATTATTTCCTCCCCCTGCTATTAAGTAAAATAAATGAACAAACATACAGTTTTCTTTATGGTTTAAAAGCTTCTGCACGTCACACATGATCCAGTGACTGCTGTGAATCTGCTGCTCCCTGTTTATCTCTGACTTCATGGCCTGATCTGTCTCCCGTGGGGCAGAAACTTCCAGAAGCGTGAATGTGACCCAGTGCCCATCCCTGCTGACGGCCAGCAACCTGGCCCTGCCCGGACGCTGACACAGTGCCGCGGTGGGCCTGTGCTTCTGTACTGCCATCCTCATTCCTTACTCCCTCTTTGCTGGTGCGTGAGGTGCTGGTCAGGGTCTCTGTGCTTCTGCCAGGCCACTGGGCGCAGTTTGGAGCGCAGGCTTTTCTGTGCGGCACAGCAAATTTGTTTACTCAGCATGTGAATCACAGAGCAGTGTTTCTCAGTCCGTTCCCCTGTGCATGTTTTTGCTCCTTCTGTGCCTGTTTTTGCTCCTTCCTGTCAGCCGGTGTGACCGGGTTGAGAAACACTGTCATAGAGGAGCCTTTATTTTCTTTGTTCATTGAAATATCTTTATTCAGTCAGAGAGTAGCCTGATCATTTAGGCTGCCGCGTGGGGATGCAAGTGCACTGTGTTTCCCCTCTGCTAAAGGGGATTTGTCGGCATTTTATGCAGTGAATAAAGCAGCCAGCAGAGGGCAGACAGTGCAGTCACAGGCAGATGGGCCAGGCCCCAGTTTGGGAGGGCTACCAGCTGGGGGGTAGCCGGGTCCCACAGGCGAGGCGGGCTGGAGCACGGCACAGCCAAAACAAAAAAAGAAACGTTTTTAAAACCTTTATATGTCACAGATTGACTATGTATTACTGATGATGTGTATATTTGTATAAGTACATTATCCCAACATAATGGATATGTCTTTATAGTGAAGATACAATATTAGCAAAATAATTGCACTTATACACATCGTATAAATAAGTTTTTGTATATTTATCCTTGATTGTCGGCACAGATAAGATCCACCGAATGAATTATTTTTAACAATGATCTTTATATCATACATTTGCAATTCATTTTTCCCTTGTCTCTCTCATGCTGACTTAGGGGATTAATACTTCGGTTTCCTTTTGGATGGTCTTGCAGAGCCACATCCTTGGAACAGGAAGTACTTGTTGGCCTAATTCAGACTGGTCATTCACACAGTTAAACTGTGTTTCAAATTCAAATTTCTGCTAAACAAGCTAACAGACATCAGTCCTAGTACAGCAGAGTCAAAAAATGGTGTTAACTTTAATTATATTTCATATTTGTAGTGTAGGGCACATACTAGCTGTTCTTGGGGGGGGCTAATGGCGTGTTTTGGCCTTAGTGTGCAATCACGAATGACAACAGGGCAACTTACTCCCCTGCATCTGTTGGAAGAACTTATAGGGAAACTATGTCTGGGATTTGCTGTATTAATACCCTGTAGGAAATGAAATATTGCCTCAGATCCCTCCAACATCTGTTTATGGAGGCTGAAGAGATTCAGCGCCTTCAGTCTGTCTTTATAAGTGATTTATTAATGACCTGGGTCAAGTCCAGTTTCGCTGTTACGTCCTGTTTGTGGCGTGTCAGTATCAGATGTCTCACCTGTTCCTTGGAGGGCACTTCAATGCTGGCTTTTATTGCGTTCCATTCTCCAGCCCTCGTTTTTATTCCAGCCTGTTTATTACCCTCATTTTCCACCCTTGACTTTATTTCCACCCATTTCTAAGCCTTAATAGTTTTATTCCAACCCATTCCGCACCTTAACCATTCTCATAATTTTCTGTTTTACGAGACCCTGCGTTTCTCTATTACACACACAAATATCTTTTGCATATACGATTATTAATACGAGTGGTGTAATAGCTGGTGATACTAGAGAAAGCTATTTTCCATTTCAACAGTATGAGGTCACGCAGGCTAGATACACATACAGTGAGAACTCAATCTGGTATTACTATTATGTGTCACGCTTTGACTTTACCTACAGACACCTAGTAAAGAATAAAAATAACTTACAGCCCACGATCGTCTGATAATTATTTGCAACACCGGCATGAGTTTCACGTGCTGTACTGTACAAAACGCAGGAGCCATGGGTCTCACTCCTGCATCTCACCTTTTAGTGAAAATAATTAGTGAAAATATCACCCCTGCTGGTCCCGTATTACACTATATCGTGATTCATGGTAAATGTATCACCCTTTTCACCTAGTCGTGGAAAGGCTGAATCCGTGGTAATTTTTGTACGCACTTCCACCAGGCAATATTTGTACAAAAGTTATTGCATTATTATTGTATTATATGACACTATAATCAAACTATTCAACGTTTGACGAAACAAAATTATTTCAAAACAATCAATGAAAGCGATACAAGTTGAACTTAGTGGTCAAAAACTTGCATATAACCCTGCCCATCTAGCACTGCCCCCCACACATTTGCCCGACCACATTCAAATCTGCCGCCACACTTTCAGCCACGACATACGTATCATTTACACCCACACAGCCCACCCCCTAAGCGTAAAGACGACATAAAGAAGTCCATTATTTAGTAACCTTATCTGAATTATTGAATATTTACATGCACATGTTTACTTTGTCATTTACACAGTTCCTGGCTACAACACAAAGCCTCCATGTTCTCTTCCGATCAGGATTGTATTGTAATCAAGCATAAGGATGCACTGTTTGTGATCTTCATACTGTATAAGTATTCATCGTATAATTATATTATAATTTGATACTGTAAGATGGCTCTAAAGGGGGGGGGGTTATTAGGATGATTCTCAGGCCTCAAAGTATCTAGAATATAATTGGGCTGGTCTGCCTGTCCCTGTCCTCGAATCTCCTTCAGAAGTAGCCAGATGATGGAAAATTTTAAAACTGCATATACATGATTATACAGCATATTTGACTTGGGGTTGACTGTCTAGTACAGACTATCACAGGCTGGTGACAAAACTTTGGCAAATGACCTAGTCTGAAAGAGGCAGGATTTTATGGCTGCCGGGCTCTGAGTAGGGGCTGGGTAACACCCATGTGATGACCAGCGGCACCCTCAGCAGTCCATACGGGCGTCCCCCAGTTCGCACTGGCTGGGTGTCTGGAACTTTTAACATGCTTGATGCTGTCCTTTGTTTAGCCTGTGAAGCACTCTGCAGCAGCATCATGAAGTAAAGGTCAGCAACATTTTGACAGTGTTTGGACACTTCTGTCATGGGCTCTCAGAGACATGGCTACATTATAAAGAGTCCACCTTCATAAGGTCCTTCCTCTTGCTCCATACAAGGTGCATGATGGGAGACATGTGTGATTCAGAGCGGCAGCTGGTGGAATCTGAGTGCAGGTGGGGTCTCTTTCTGAGAAGGTGCCTAAGAGGATGAGGAAGGCTATGGTAGGTTCCAGAAGGAGCTGTGATGCCGCAGGCCTCTCATACATGTGCCTCTTCATCCAAAAATGCTTCTCTTAAGAGCTCCACACACAGACCAGGGAGATGATTGAAGTCCCAAACCCCGGAGGTGTGTGGTGAAAGTGATACCCAACAAACTGTGCTGTTTAGTGATATATAAAGCATAAAAGAAAGGTATGCAAATGAAAACTAAACCAATTGTCATTGCATTTAGAAGATTTCTCCAAACAGAATTAAAATCAATACCATCTCTCAGGTTACATTTTTATGTAGGATTTCATGTTATTTATCTACAGTTCAGTCGTCATTTTTAATATAGGCTTCTTACTTTTATTGGTTACTTTTAATTTTCAGTCATTACCTTTTATAATAAAGAATTATGTATTTTTTCATATTTTATCAGAATTCACTAGTACATTTTTATAATTCTTTTACTCAGGTTGAAAGTTTCTCATTAGGGGAACGGAACTTGAAACGGGGATAAAGTTTCTCAATAATAAGAAATATATTCGGTACCTGCCGTTGGCAATATCAGGAGAAGAACATTTAAATATGGTTATGATAGACACTTTATGGACGTCGTTCACATACGGGGCTTGGGGAGCATCACTCCTGCGGCATGACACTGCGTTGGACCCACACAACCCACCCCAACATCAGACGGTATCTCTGTTCGGGAAATTCCCAACAGGGTCATTTGTTTGTTCCCAGTAGTTACGGGAGAGGCGCTGATTGGTTCGCGGATGGCCGGGTCCACTGTGTTTTTCGCGAAGAGGGTACTCCACATCGTCTGTGAATAGTATCTCTTTTTCTGCTACTTCAGTTGTTCAAGATTTTCAACAACTACTTATTTTAATTTTTGTAAGAATTATTTATAAAGCGTACATTCGTGCAGAGTAGCTGAACCGAAAGGATTTCTATTTGTAGACTTCTAAGCTCCTCAAATATTTCGGTTTGGTATCGCCGAAGGTATTATCATCCCCAACGTGCGTTTGCAGCACGTCTGCTTCGGGTCTGTCTTGTGGGGGAAGACGTGGCAAGACGAAATACTGCCTTGGAATTCTTTCTGGTTCGTCTTAATGTTTTTTTCTCCCCGTCTTCGACATTCTCTGGGAACTATATTCCTGCACGTGTCCATCTTCAGAAACCTCTAGGTATTGTATGCACTAAATGGTAGTACCTCCTGTCTACAGCTCAGAACCCATCTCTTTGCGAACCCATCTGTATGTGTAAATTATATGATTGAACCAGAAGAAACATGTTGACTACATGGGGTGTATCATTTATCTCTGGTCTACTTTAAAAAGTGATGTTACATAACTTTCGGTTTTTGTTCAGGTCGCAGCCCTTTGAAGTTGGGAGGAAACTCTCCAGTTGCGATCAGAGCTGTGTATGCTGCTGATGCGGTCAGGTGTAAAACATGTTGTGCCGGAAAAATAAATTTAGCTTTAAAGTGCACATGTTCTCCCATCTGCGAAAAAACTGGATCCGTTCCACTGTTTCGTCCTGCCAATGCTGCATTCATGGTGATCGTAATCACTGGATTGCTGCCAAGTGGAAATGAGTTAAAAGCCTTTAAACTGAATTAAGCCTTCATCGGCGGCAGTGAAAAGTGAAAGGATCATTAGGTTGAGTCAGTTTTGGCCTCTCCGGTCGCACAAGACTCCAGTGAAAAGTGACCATGCATGCCGATTGTCCGGAAGGCTCACTAGTCTCGGATCCCCCATCACTTGTTGGAACCGGTTGTATCAACAGGGCAGCGCGTCCCAGCCTGTTGTATGATCCGATGATATTTCTCCGTTTAAACAACGTATGAAAACGGAGGCAGATGATTAAGGCCTTTACCGGGTGAGCGTAGCACTGTCGTAGCCACCACGCTGGCTGGCATGGCGACTGCTGCCCGCATGGTGACCTGCAGTAACCACAGAGCTGCTAGTTAGGATTCCTCACATGCTGATCCTCAGAGCGGCTTAGATGCAACACCCAGACCATTAACGTGTTTTACAGCTATTTGTGTTAAAAAGCTGCAGGAAAAGTGTGCTCATCTTTTCGCATTGAAAGCGTATGCCGTAGATAAGTGCCAGTGGGCCTTTGGAGTGTTGGTGTTCATTAATACAGACGCCGGCTATCAAGCAAAGGGTGTGTATTAAACTTGGTTTTATTAGCTTAGCCATTACGATTTTCTTTTTGTAAAGCTTTTATCTGGGGACAACCAAGACTGTCAGCAATGACAGGAATAGGAAATGAAGCTTTGTGGCTTACCACTAGGCAACTAGTACTGGTGAGATCTTTGTTCTGGTGAGTTGGCTGTCCTTGTGGGGGTGTACGGGATATCGTGTTGTAAGTGAAGCTGTAGTATGGATTCCAAGTTTGTGGGAGTCAAACTTTATAGCTACATGTAATTTAGGTGTGACTAGAGTTTGCCTGACTTGATTCTGTGTCTTGCATAACCAGGTTTGTACTGATTTAGAGTGGATTTCTCCAAAGAGCTTTTGCATTACGTTCCCTTGTTTAGTCTCTATCACAAACATGTAAAAGTAAATTTATAATACCAAAGCCATTATATATTTAATAAGTTCAGGAATAATGATATGTTCGTAATGGTATTGATTAGACTGTATTGACTAAACACAGCAATAATAGCTGTCTTTACAGATAGGATTCCAAATAAGCTTCAGAAATCTGAGAAGCTTTTCTCAGTTTATATTTTTCTGAAGCTTTATGGTGATTAGGGAAGATTGTCCCAAAGGCTGGTAAGTAGCTGCTGGAGATGAGGGTGATGCCCGTCTGAGGCGTGAGTCACCTGCGTTGCACGTCTTCTCCTGCCCGTGAAGATTGCCCTACATAAGAGAGAAAGCGGAGCCCCATGAAGTCGTGGCCCATGGCCACCGGCGGCTGCCTGTTAATTAGTGACCAGCCCTCGGTGTGGTTCTGGTCTGGAGCTCTGGGGAAATCGGCTGGCCTGGCTACAATGGTGACCCGTTGCGTGATGGTGCTGTTGAGGGAGACTAAACTGTACTGAGGTCAGTTGGCCCGTACGCTGAGCTGTGCTCCGTGGGGGGGGGGGGGGGGGCCCCCTGGAGTGT
>JAODJU010000014.1:18264813-18282424 GCA_026776725.1 Gnathonemus echidnorhynchus | reverse complement strand
CTCTGTTTATTTTATTTTCACCCGAAATGGTGTTGTGGGGGGGGGGTGTGTGACGCCACTTGGCAGCTACGGCAGTCCGGCAGATTGCTCCCTGTGGAGCCGTTCTCCCAAGGCGAACCTCCTGCCCTAATTGTGCTCCTGCTGTAAATTACACACGCTGACACGGAATGGACTCGGCGAAGCCCATTTAAAAAAAAGTTAAACTGGGAAAAACAAAGGAGCCTCTCTATTCTGAGGTGTAGGTAATGGTTTGCAGAGCGAATGGGGTCTTCCAGTGCTTAAGCAACATAGTTCAGATATATTTTTTTTTTTTTTGTGTTAACTTGCAGGGCTGGGGCCTGAAGAGGAAAGGCTTTGTTGCTTTCATTTATTTGGAATGAAAAATTTGATATTTATTTAGCAGATTCCTTTCTCCGAAGTGCCGCACAAGTGAGGAGAACTTGTGGCCGGAGACGCGGGTCAGCCTGCACCCCGGAGTGTTTGGTGCCAAAGGCCCAACGCTGGTGTGGTTACTCTGCCGGCCTCAGGATGTAAACGCTCAATAGATCCCTAACCTGTTGAGGTGTACATTGCTCCATATCTGTATAGGTGGAAGTTGTTTAAGTTTATATATTTATTTTTAATCTAAATGTTTAATCTAAATGGTAAGCATGACTGGAAGCTTTGGATGACATATTGGAAGTCGCCTCGCATGAAAGTCAGAAATGTATATCTAGGTGTGATGTAGACGGTTGTTTTGTTAGATTTGAATGTCAGTTTAATGGTCTTGTAGATGAGTATGTTTCTCGTTCTTGATTATAAGCCATGTGATGGATACAGTTGCAGGCCAGGGTTCTAATTCTCCATGCATCTTCCAATCCCTTATGCAGGACAGGGGGACTTGCTGGCCACCCAAGGTGCCATCGGATACAGGACAGGGGGCACACCCTGGACAGGATGCCATTCATTTCAGATGTTTTCAGACAGTTTAGGGACCTTGCATGTCCTGTTACCTGGAGGACAGCCTCTCGACTTGGGGAGAACATGCTCTGCAGTCTGCACTGCACACTCAAACCACCCCACCTTGCAGGTGTGAGGGTGCAGTGTTAACCACAGCGCCCCACGCTGTTTTTGAATAATTATCACAACGAGGTTTGAGTGAATCCTCTCCTGGTAAAACGATCTGCCCTGATGCTGAGACTGACTTTTCATATTATTAGATAAAACATTCAGGGAGACGCCCAATCACCTCGGGTGGAGTTTGGGTTTTAGGAGCATCAGTTGCGATAAATGTAGCAAAGATGTTGTCTCCAGCTTAAGTGTTTGTATTAATTAAAAATGTTAAAACTGTTAGCTTTCCATTTTGTTTGCAGATGACTTAACCACTGAGCGATTTAGACTGCATCAGCATAAATTATGGGGAAATTAAATATTTTAATATGCATCCGATTAATTTTTCACTTCCTTTCCCAAATATAGTTTCAGTTCTAATGGAGATTAATAGCCGTAACTGAGAAGTTACCAAAAACGTGACACAAATGCTCTCCCGGAAGGATGTCACCAGCTCTATAAAAGGGACGTCTTTGGAAATGGTCACAAGCTCCGGAGATCCAGCAAGGGCTGATTGACCAGTGTGCAGTGCTCCAGTTTAGCAGTGAAACTCTGACACGAGCAGCCCTGATTTAGCGGCACTGGCGAACCCGCCTTCGAGCCGGTGCTGCTCATTCGCGTGCGGCTTCCCGAGTTATTCTGGGTTTATTGCTTCTTACGTCGGCTCTCCCTGTTCCGCAGAGGCGTCCGGCGATGCAGAAGTGAACCCGTCGCCAGAAGAAAGGGGCCTTCCCAGGCAGCCACCCCAAGACCCGCTCCTCCTTCATGGCGATTCTAAGCTCTGGAGTGCCCCACGCCCTAGTTCGCTCCGGGGGCTGGAGAGTGTAGCGAGTACCAGGAGGACCCCGATGCTCGTGGGAGAGCCAGGCGACAAGGGCACTGGTGCTGTGATGACGCTGATCGCGGAGAAGCTGCGCGAGCCGCGGCTCTGCGACGGACCCCGCGAGGCCTATGGCGTCAGCCTGGTGAGTGCCCACCAGGGGGTGCTAGGCGGGCAATTGCATGATGACAGTATGTAAGAGGCATGCTGAGTAACAGGAAAGCGTAAGGAGCTGATACGAAGTGGGTCAGCTAGCGGTCAGTAAGGACTCACAAGCACAGTGTCGACGCAGCTGCTCAACAAACACTTGCCAGTGCCAAGAATTCCATCCTGTCGATGCCCCCCCCATCATGGGCAGCCCGCTGCAGCAACTGCACCACTGGGCTCTGCTCAGCACTGGCCCTTCATAAAATATGTAATAAGAGTTCTGAACTTCAACCAGAATCTGTACTAATGCATGAAACTCCAAGGCAGAGAGGCTGGGGTGGTCGGTCATCTGCTGTCTGGAGGTTTTCAGACCCAAAAGACTGAGGTTTTTTCCACTGTCTTGAATACTTTCTTTATTACACTGGTATGTTACTGTTGAAATGTCCTGCCTGAGTCTTTCAAGTCCTGTCATGATCAGGTAAGTCTTGGTTTTCAAAAGTTAGACTGTAATCATTTAAGATTTATTGTATTGCAACCCAAAGTGGGTATGAACAGGAAGACTATCATTACCTGTAATTACATTAATCTTTAGTAATCAAAACATTCAGAGCTACCTGCCTGATTAACTTAGAGGATTTATGGGTGCCTTGTGTATAGATGATCACGCTCTGTCATGTTAACGCTGTCAGCAGAACAGTTTTTGACATTTAAAGCTGCGACATGTTTTGTGGTGGGGGGGGGAGCCGGTTTTGGAGCTGCTCAGCAAGAAGCCGACCTGCTCGCTGGTGTGTGTGATTAACCAGATGGGGCAGACTGCAAGTGTTGATGCTATCCTAGGTCAGTTATCTTAATGGGCTCCGTCTGTCAGACTTTCCAGCCCAGACTGTCGGTCTCCCTTGTTGGTTGGGTGACACTGAACGAAATCAGGTGGCTCTCTCGATTGTTTCCAGTACGGGTGTAAAGACGCATTGATGCATTGCGATGAATCGATTATTAAGGGGCCGATTCACCTGCATCGATCTATGACGTCAGGATCAGTCGTAATTGATTTTTAGGAGCACGTCCTCCTTCGAGATACTCTTCCAGGTCGCATGGTCCCACGCTGTCATACTGCAGGTAGATTAGATTAGATTAGATTAGATTAGATTGACTTTATTAATCCCACAATGGGGAAATTCCTTAGAAACAGCAGCAGTAGTAAAAAAAAAAGACAGTGTATCAGGATCCATAGGATCAGCAAGAATAACAATATAAAAACAATATAGACAATTAAAACAATAGAAAAACATAGAAATAGAACATAGAAAAATAGAAAAGATGGGCACATCGATAACAATCCTCAAAGGATGTTCGCCCTGGTGATCTCTGCACTATAGCGTTACTGGGAAGCTCACACCTCTCTTGTAGTGCAGAATGCTCTTTCTAAGGGTCAAGATAGTCTTTGTGTTACAATGGCAGCAAAGTAAAAAATAGTGTTCGCCTCAGGGATGCGTATGCATATAACGTATCAATATCGGATGATATTAGTTAAGAATAAAGATATCGGCTTCAGTTCGATTTATCGGTTTTGAAATTGTCAGGCAATGTTTAATCTTTATGAAGATTTAAAGTTAGTAGCACCAGAGCTACAAGCACAAATATTAAAGTACTGGAGATGATTGCGTTGGACGATCATCCATTTTCCATAGTTGAGGATGAAGGATTTCGTCGGCTCATTCGATGCTCATAAGAGGCCTCAAAGTGCAGATTCACTATTACATCTGGTGCACAGATCAGTATTTCTTTTTCCAGAGAATAAAAGACAATATAACATCAGTCAGTAATCTGTACTGGCAAGCTGTACGAGTTTCACTCCAGGCCGCCCACCCCCTCGGCACAAAGGTCAGGGGTTAGCTGGCGATGGGTATCGGTGACAGCAGGCAATCAGGTAATGCTTCCTTCATCTGTATGTGGAGTTGGCCTTTTTGAGAATTTACGCTGGCTTTTCCTCCCAGTTAATCGTTACGAATCACCTTTGTCAACGATTTGCACTCCTAGTGTTCAGCCATATATTGTCGAAGAACAAGAGTGAATATAAACAGCCCATGTTTGGGCTTGCCAAATATCCAGTGAATATATTGAGCTTGTAAACTGTCTTTGGCCCCTTTGGTACGTACTGAGCATGCTCCTAATTTGCTGTGGAGTGACGTACCAAATGTGGCTGTTTATCGCATAGAATGAGTCAGGTGAGTCCCGCCTTCGATCAGCTGACCATATTGTAGGTGGAGGATTGTGAACTTGTAACTCAACACTATTGATGAAACGGCCATTTTTACTTCCATCTACACGTCTTTACACAGGGCAGTGTATTAACTTGACTGTTACATGGTCTGTCTTGTTCCACTGAAAACTTGTGTTATCCTGATCGCATGGTGTTGTGCTTGTTAGCAGTAGTTATAAGACAGGAATAATATTCTTAAAGTATGGAAAAAGAGGAGACCTTCAAAGTGAAACTTTAAAATCTAAATAGATTTTACCGCAGGATGTTAGTGGTTCCCAGCTTGGGAGTCTAAACATGAATTAGTGCAAAGTTATAACGATATTTATCCAAATAGTTCTGTAATTGTCTACGATTTTCTGTTCAATTCATGTTTTTTGAATAGATCTGTCACTGATGTCTCCATGGTAGAGTCTTTAAGCTGTGTTTGGTGCCAAAAAGCTGCCAGTTGTTGGTCTACAGTGGCTGTATTAGGTTGTAGCCACTGGTATCATAACATTTCTTTCAGTGGAGCTCATTTCGATTCCCCTTGTGTGTGTGTGGGGGGAACCTGACATCCCAGCCGGGGCAGGTGTGACCTTTTAAGGCCTCTCTTCCCAGGGCCTGATTCCTAGATTGTTTTCTGCTAGCAAATAGCAATCAGTGACATCCCAGAGTTCAGGTAGTTTGTAATCTCCTTATCCCCTAATTTAGTTGTCATTTTTTATTACGCCTCCCCCAAGCTGGTAAAACCTGCTTAGAGGGACTTGAACCAGGCATAACTCAGTATGGAGAATCTGTGCTTCATGGCGGTTGAGTAGTGTCTGAATTTGTTTTCCATACTTCAGCACTACATTTCTAAGCCTGAAGTGAATTATATGATGATATGATTATACATATATTACTGTATATGAGTATAATTGTATATAATTAGCTGTTCGATCTACTACAGCTGGAGCATGATTCTCTGGGAGGAAAGCTTGTTTTCCTGACCCCTGTGAAGTGAACTCCGGGGAATGTAAGCTTCTCGTGTCGTTAGAAACCCCAGGATCCAGTCTAATTGTTAGTGCTTCTCACCTTCCTCGTGGAGCTCGAAATGCTTGGTGTGAGGGTTCTAAGTGGCCTGGGGTTGGCAGGGCGGCCTTCAAGGCTGCGGCCCTTTGCGTGAAAAAGCCCCTTAATTATGGCCTTTGTTGTCTCAGGCAGGAAGTTCTGGGCAGGAAATGATTCTGCTGCACTTTGTCATGTTTTTTTTTTTTTTGTTTTGTTTTTAATCAGAGAACAATGTTCATGCTGTAATCCCTTTTCTGGAGGTAACCAACTCCTTTACTGTTTAATAATTATATTAACCCCTGCATCAATTTGAGTTAAGGCCACAGGATTTGAACCCATGACTTTTTTGGGCGCTGATCCCTAATCCAATGAGCTCCAAACCCCCTTCAGAAAAGTGAAACCAGGGTGGGGAGCATCTGGCATCAACTCACATTGGCCGTAGGGAAGAACTCGCCAACCTTTTATAGGGGGGCTTGGTTAGACGACATCAGTAGGTGAATTGAAATGGTAATTCCATTATCCCCAATGACACACCCTCTGCATGCTATCAGCTTCCATGCTCTCCTTGTTGGCTTCATGTTTTCCTTGTGCCTTTGAAAGTGTGTTACAATCTCCAGACCCTTAATTCCATGTTAGATTTACCCCGTACCTTAGTCGCACCATAAAGAATTTATGCGAAGTCGATCCCTTTCACCAACTTGGCTCTCGTGAAACACTTTTTAGAGCTATTACAGCATTAAGTTACATTTAACCGGGCTACGTAACATTAAAGGAATTTTAACCAACTCGTACAAGCCCCTTCTCTACACTCGCACGGATTGACTTTCACAGTTGTTTGTATTTGAGTTAACCTGCGGGGATTAGTGGAATCTAGGCTCTGTGGTCCTTGCGCTCGCTGGTTGGGCGAGTGCATCGACACTCCTCTTAGACGTCCCTTCCTTCGTTTCAGCGCACGGAAAGACTCCGGCAAACACTTGGACAGTACCCATATGAAAACCATGGTAAGTTCTCCTAACTTTCGGTTTTCGTTTCTCGTCGTACATTTCCCCATTGGCCTTGGGTAATTAGTTTGTTCCCCTTGACTGCTGTTGCATAACTCCGTTCTGACCCCCTTAGTTGCGGCTACATTAGTGTGCCTTTATTTGCTTCTGTAGGAACACCTGTCTGGTATCTTCAGCTGTGGTAGCAGTCAGCCGCGTTTGTCTCCGGTAACTGTGATGAGTTCCCGGGTCGCTCAGTGCCGATGGTCTCGATCTCCTGCTCTCTTTCCAGCAGAAGAAAAGCCGTGGAGGTCAACCGACGGCAGCTGCAGCGAGCAGACTGGAATTGCCTCAAGCTCCCTCGCGCTTCCCTTCGGCCCGTCGTGCCCGCCGCCCCGGTCCGCCCCTGGGACTGCCCCGTGGTGCGAGGCTGCCGGACCGATGCTCCTTCCTGGCTGGATCAGCGACCTGAGTCTGAATGACAATGGCGGGTCTGTTCTGGCCCCGCCCACTAAGCGCCACTGCCGCTCCTTATCTGAGCCGGATGAACTTTCCCGCTGCCGGTCACCATGGAAGCCCGGCAACGGCTCCAAGATCTGGACTCCGATATCCAAGAGGCGCTGCAACAGTGGGGGCGTGACCTCGCTGCAATACGGCGGCGTGCATGGGAGCTGCAGCTCAGCCGCTGCGCCCCCCGCCTCCTCTTCCTCGCCCCCTGCTGGCTGCGGCTTCTTCTCTGTCCCCTGTAGCGCCTTTGCTCCAGCTGTGTCCCCTGTGCCGCGGCCCTCGTCGGCCAGCAGCGGCTTCGTGGACTGCAGCGGTCGCAGTAGCGGGGCCTCCTCCTCCTCCGCGCCCCCCTGGCCCGCCGGCAGGTCCCCCGAGCTCTCGCCCTGCCACCGGCTTTCGCTCTCCCAGGAGCACATTCCCGAGGGCCACGGCCTGCTGGCCTCCTCCAGCAGTAGCAGCCCGGGCTCCAGCCCGGAGCTGGGCCGGCGTGCCGGGTTACTGCGCTGCCGCTCCCAGCCCTGCGTGCTGCAAGAGCGCAAGGCGGGCCTGAAGCGACCGCGGGAGAACGAGGCGCGCTGGAGCCGGCCCTCGCTGGACTTCCTCAAAATGACTCAGGTTAGTGTGCCGCATGCGCTCTGGGAGAAGCCAGAGCGATGGTCAGGATGGACGGGCAGGAAGGCCGAGGGCCGGCTGCTTGAAGCAGATCGTCCTGATCCGTCGATGGCATGTAGGGGTCAAGGCTACATGCTACAACAGCCCTGGTAGCTAATGTCTTAAAGTCTCAGTTTTTGCACACTTAACACAAGATATACAGTACGGTGCACAAGTCTTAGGCAGCCAGTGAAAATGTTTAAATGATATTCATGTTGGTGTAAAACTGTGCTTTTTTATGCTGCTGAAAGTGTGTTAGCTTAGCCGGTTCAAAAATTCTGCTAAAATCACCCCATTATTTCCAATAACCATCCAATACACCCATGTATTTTTTTACTCGACCCCTAGCGCACCTCGTATAGCTAATCAATATCTCATTGACTTTTTAAGCTAATTAAATTAAGTGAGCTGGTGAAATTTAATAAATACATGTAATGGCTGAGGTGCCCCTGGGGAGAGGTTTGGGAACTGAAGCGGTGTTCATCTAGCCATCCAGCATATCAGTCACTTTTTGGAAAGTTGAAGAAATGTTTAGTAGTTTTTATTTTAACTCTTAATTTGCGTGTACTTGTTCTGATCAGAAGTGCACTTACTACCCAGATAAATAGCGTTAAACATTTCTTTGGACTGCTTAAGATTTTTGTACAGTACTGTACATGTGTATTCTTTTTTTGGGCGGCGGGCGGGGGGGGCGTTAGTGTGAATCTTTCTGTACCACCTGGGCCTTGGGGACAGAGAGTCCCTGCCCTGGTGTCTGTGAGCGTTCAGCCGCTTTCGGACCCACTAACAGCCTTACCAGTGTTTCAGGCAAGCAGAGTTGGGGGGGGGGGACAGCTGCAACTAGGGCAAAATGATTCAGTCTTTTTTTTTTTCTTGCGGTGTGACTAATTCGCCTAAAACACGGGGAAGCGCGGCCTGGCCCAGGCATGCCGCCGTCCTGCTATCGGCGTGCGGTTAATCGGCCGTGGCTGACGCGCCCGTCATCTCGCCTCGTGCGCCGCGAGGCGCCGCGCAACGCGGGGTACATGCGTCTCCGCCGGCCGCATGCCGTTGCATTGTGGCGGGCAAAATGCGCGCTGCCAGAGCTACATTCAGCCGCACCTTGGATGTGCGCGGGCTCCTTTATACGCTTTAATTCTCCCCCTGTAGGCCTCTCTGCCATCTGCTACTTTCTTTTATGGATTTCCCCACTATTTCAGGGAGACCCCTTAGGCTATAGAGCTCACACACCAAGCCGCAGCACAATGGAGAAGCGACTACCCTCCTCTTCCTCTCAGGGGTCAGGCTACTTGAAAAGGTCAGCTGCACCCCCTCCTTGGCCTCCTCCCCGTCATTTTTTTTTTTTTTTGGGGGGGGGGGGGGGGGGGGGAGAGACCACCAAGAGGTCTCCTTTTGTTTTGCTGGACTTCAGGACGGTGAATCGTCAAGCTGCTCTCGGGTCCTTATTTGCACACGGAGCACAAGTCGTGTAACGAAATGTGTTAGCGTTTAGACATCCGTTCATAATTATTTGTTGTGGGGTCATTCAGCTGCTCGATTACTGAACTTTGCAGTAACTCGTATGTCAGTGGAATTGAATGTACCGACTTTCAATTTCAGTTTATTCATCTTCAGTGTCCCTATATAAAAATTTGATTGGAATATGAATTATAGTTTTATATAATGCTTGTTGGTTTTAACCATATAAGGTGAGTGTTTTAGTCTCCCGTGGGAATGACTTGTGCATGGTTTTCTGTGTGAAGGGATTTACTGCTGACAGACCATGTTTTAAGGTCCTTATCTGCTCGTCGGAAACTTCTGGAAGCATTTAAATGTGAAGTTCAGAGCTCTCCTATAAAGGCTGTTTTTTAAAGCTTGAATTAATCTGTGGAATGGAACGTTAATGAACAAAACCTGAATGTGACTTGCCACAAAAATGTATAAACTAAAGGAATATGCGAAATCCCTTCACGAAGTCACAGAACTGACAAAACAGTTCTACATTAATATAAGGCCAATTTCATTAGTGTTTTTCTCAGGTGATGTCAATCCTGATGGATGCTGAGTAGAAAATTGGGTGTGTAGCAATATTAGCTACACATAGCCATGCACCGATTGCATTTTCCTTGGCCAGTCTCAATATATAGTATAGTATAATATAATAAATTATTATTATTATTGATAAGCCTGACCTGCCAATACTGATTCAGGCCATTTTCATTTTAGTTTCAACTTAGTTTAATAAGAATTAGCACATGAAGAATTTTTAACACTCCTTTGATGCACTTTGCTTTCTGCAGGGGAAATATTTTAAACGAACTCTCAAAATGAAAATGTGTTGAATAAAATCGGCCCTTTCAGTTCTGTTTGAGGTACTTCCAGAAGTTTGCACGTCACGTGCACTAACGTCTCTGTCCCACGCTGTAAAAAATCTCCAAACAACAGACGTTTCGCACAAGTGTTTTACCTCGCCTATCACACAACATTAGTGGGGGGAGGGAAGGTGAAGAACAGGGGATGGAAACTGAGTTGGGACAACATTAGATGGTAGACTAGTTGATGGGCTAATTAATTTGCCCATATTTGGACTGATTGGCTACCGGTCAGCACCAATCAGGATGGAAAATCGGGCATTTCCAGTCGCTGGCCAATCACATCTTCCCCTGTAACGCACACCTAAGTTCTCCCTCCAGTGATAGTTTGTGCTTTGCTTTCCTCTCAACAATCTGGTACATTTTGCTGCATCACATAAGAAATAGTTTTCCACTGCTATATATGGAAAACCTGTACGTACTGTTGATATTGTAAGATTCTCGAGTACAGGTTGTTTCTGTGTTGGCAGATATTAACCGCAAGTTTCGTTTGTGACCCTTATAACCATATCATTGTGAATTAAAGACCCATATTTCTTGAGGTAAATCCAGGAAGTCAGTTAGGCAACATTTAAATTGGCCAGTAATTTCTGTAGAATTTGTATGTGTACATGGTAGCCTTTTTTTCTTTTACTATTTTTTTTGCATAAGTAGTTTGCATAATGTATTTTGTCAGTGCCCTGTGTGTGTGTACACAGTAGAGTAAAGAGACGGCCGGACAGTCAAGCTCATTGTCCGCAGTGTTTCCCTTTAGCGGGAAAGCCCCGCATTTGTCCGTATTCCTCTCCAAGCACAAGGTTGGTCAGCTTTTCTGCAGTTGTTCTTCTGAATCTCAACGTTACCGTCGCTTTAAGAGATCACCCCCCCAGACTATACGTGCGCAGTAAACGCTACTAAAAAAGTAAACTCAAGTCATTTTTTTCATACTTAACAATTTTGATTTGTGATCTGGCCTTTCCAAAGAAATGGCTCAGAGTTGGAAAAATTACAGCTCTAAGATATTTTGGGTGAGCTGCATAGTTCTGGCTTTGATTTAACTATAGGGGCATTTGACCTCTCAGAAGGTCTAAATTTAGAGGTTCTTAAAGAATGTAGATATTACGACTTGCCTGAGGCTTTTCCCTAACAATTCTGAGTGTGTTTCGCACAGGTGGAGAGGTGCACTGGCAGAAGCCAGCCTTGTTGGACAGGAAGCTGGCCTTTGGTATCACTTTAAGTTGATTTAAGACCTGGCCTGATTTAGAAGGCTAGATTTTGGGGCAGCACTCTGAATCGAGCTTGCCCCCAGCTGTTTGCTTACTTATGGTGGTTGGCCACGTTTCTTCATGTGTTCCTGGACGCGACCTGTGTTTTAAGGACAGATGTGCAGAGAGGTGTGGTTAAACTCAGAGGAACGTTTCTGAGACATCAGTTCCGTTTCATCTCTGCCTTGGAAGCCACGTGGAACTTCACCCAGTCGGCTTTCATTGCCCTGGGGGTCAGAGACCTGACATTGGCTTACGTCTGCTAGTGAGTTGGGGTTCAACTTCCTGTCCTGCACCCTGTGGGATTATAGAGTGATCGCACCACCGGACCTGTCTCTCTGTCCCCTCAGTCTTATTTCTGAAGAGCGCTAATGATCCCAACTTGTGGAGGAAAATGTATATTTTCTTCAGGCACTTACACACAGTCTCTAAATGGGTTTGTTTCCAAGGTTTTTGCAAGTGTTAGTCCCGGTTTAAATCAAAGTGAAAGCATTCAGCACCAGTACAATACCACATGCAGGTTTTGCAAATCCTCGCAGGTTAGCAGTAGGCTAATGAAATCGATATTGTAAACGCATGTGGTGTACAGCCTCCAAGTTCCTGAACATTCTCTGCTGTTCTTGATGGCTTCTAGAACTCTGTCGTCAAATTGTTATCTTATGTGGATAGTGTCAGATGATAATGGTTATAAGTTTTACAAACAAAACTTATGGTTAATATCTGCCAACACAGACACAACCTTAATATGTGGACCCACTGATTAAGCTAAAACTTTGGCTGGTAGAGCTATTCTCAGCCGTCCACCTGGTCGTTCCTGAACAGAGAATAGTGACAGATTTTCCGTTCATAGGCTTGATGCAGCTGGTCGGCAGCACAGGGAACCTCTTCAGAGGCCCAACCTACAGTGTTTCTTTGCCGTGCGAAAAGCCGACTGGCCCTTGAAGAGGCCCCTGGGGTACCGGCTGGGCAGCTGACCCGTATAGCTGGTGCTGGTACTATGGGCTACTATGGATCCAGCTCCAGAATGGGGCTCTTTCAGCTTTTAACACCCAGCCGGCTTGAGTAACGTTTAGAATTAAGTGCCAAGTTCCCAGAAAAAGTGAAAACAGGTGATGCTGCTTCAAAGGTCCAAATCCATGTTCTAGCACAACCCACGCTAAATCTCTCGCAGAAGGGTGAGGGGTCCCCCCCCCCCCCCATTATGGCATTCAGTGTAAGTGTTCAGGGCGGATGGGGTTGACAGGGGTTATGGAAACGCGGACGCGGGGGTCTGAGTGGATGAGTGGGCCTTATGCCACCCTGTGGCGACGGGAGAGGGGCAAGCTCGCCGGGTGCCGTTCCGTGGCAGGGGCCCGCGCCACTCCTTTGTTCTCCGGCACGCATGAACAATCAAAAGGCCCCCTTTCAGCCATTGTGTGTGCCGAGGGCTTCCAATTAAAGCTGGGGGTCCTGCAGGCCTGGGAGAGGGGAAAATGATAGCCCTGGGTGGAGCCAGGAAATGATAATGGAGTGTGGAGGCCGATGGGCTGACAAGCCGGCCCTTTGTCCCCCCGGCACAGAGGAGAACAGGCAGAATAAAAGGGCTGCGGGCTCTTTGGAGGCCTGAAAGGGCCAGCCACAGCATCTGGCACTGGGCCCTGTCCGTGGGCCTGCTCGCTCGCTCACAAATCCCTGCCGGAGACGACCAGCCCTCTGAGCTTCTCGCGTCCTGGAGGAAGTTGGGACCAAGAAACGTAACCGTTACCTTAATGGGCCGGGCCTGGGGAGATCTGCAAAGCGCCCCCCCCCCTCACCTGCCCCGTGTTTGCAGTTTCAGCCACATCCCCACATCTTATGCTATTGTCCCGCTCGGGGATTAGCTCTGGGTCACTTGCTGGCAGAGCCGTCGCTGCAGATCTTTAATTTTTTTTTTTTTTCTTGGTGGGGAAGGGATAAAGTAGTCATTTAATTGACCTGCTGGCTCCTCGAAGAAACTGAAAGCATCCCCAGAGCATTCTGGGAAACTTTGGCGTCCATGACCTGCAGACGTATATGAATGATCGGATCGTCCTGAAGTGGAGACTGAAGGGCGATGCGTCCTCCCCCAGTGCAGATTTCATAAACCCCCATAGGAGCTTTAATGTGAGCTGAAGTTCTGCTAAGTGCATTATACCGTCCATTATTCACCCCTCTTCAGAAGACAGTTTAATGAATAAATCGACAGGTGATGGTCCCACTGTCATTGTTGTAGGAAATTCCCACGCCAGCTTACAGTCGGCTTACATCAGGGGCTGCATGGCGGCTTGGGTTGACGAATTACATTTACGTCTTGAAGGTGTCTTGTTTCCTTTGGATAGATTCACTGTAACATGTGTCCGATGTCCCCTGTGCCTGCAGACTTTAAAGAACTCCAAAAGCCTATGTTCCCTGGATGACGAGGACCTTCACATGAGGACCATTGTCTCGTCGCCATGTGGTTCCGCTGATGACCTTGTGAACATCATCACTCCTGGCTCCAGCCCTGTCAGAGAGCTGTTGGAGGTGTCAGCCAGCCAGCGGGGTCCGGACCCCCAGCATGACCCACTCCGCCTTCCCCCGCAGCGACCTGGATTCCGCCGGGCCGTGGTCGCGGGCGAGAGTGATGAGGACATCAGTGACACTGACAGCACCGAGGAGAGGATCTTCCCATTGTACTGTGGAGACTTGGATCTAGAACAGATCGAGAAGAACTAAATCTGGAATCCAGAAAGTGGCTGATTGTTTGTTTTTTTTTTTTTTTTAATTATTAAGGAAGGACATTAAAATATTTTAGGTTACTGGTTGACAGGACTGTCGTTAGCTATTGTATTTTGGAAATATTTTGGATGGAAAAATTCCAAAAATAACAGGTAGATGGTTTTTTGCATTGTAAACTAGATAGGAGAATAACAGGCTTGTTATACAAGATTAAAAATGGCATTCATTCAGGCTGCTTCTCATGACATTTCAGAATATAGAATTCAGTTAGACTTTTTGTGGATTCCAACTGACTGACTGATTTAAATATCGCCTGTTGTCCGTTGGGTGCTGGAACATTTCTGATCTGTTATTATATGGTAGTAGTATGTCACTGTTCAAGCGTTCTTTTCAAAGCGGTCTGTGAACTTGTCCCCTGATTCATTAAGCTGGAAGTTTGGTTCAAGTAGGGGAAGGTTTGTCTGAAGACCCAAGGTTTCTCAAAATGCTTTTGAGTTCATCCTCAGTTAGGGATTAGTACTCTCACTGCTTATCAACATGTCCGCCTGCCTGCTGTAGACCTCAGCTGAAAAGTGATTGTCTTAAGTGCCTTAAAGGCCAGTGTTAATGCAACCCTATGAATGGCTCCAATACTGACCCCTGTATCAGAGGCCTTAGCAACTGGTAAACTACTAATTCAAATGCAACAAGGTCTTCCATTAAATAATGCTTATGGAAAACTTAAAATGTCTCAATAGGTAATAGGGAACATATGCGAATGGACAATTGGACAAGTGTTTAATGCAACAAAAATGATAATTTAGTAATTTGGGTAATTTACCCAAAGTAGCGCTTCCAATTAAAATAGCTCTATGATTGTTCATTTGTACCACACTCAAAGGGAGTTCCACTCCCGTTCAGCCTGACATTAGATAATTCACTGTGTATTGGAAGGAACATCTATACGATGTTTTACTGAAAAATGAGTGTAATTCTCACCAGCTCCAAGCATTTCTGTATGCATTTTTTTTTTTGCTGAATCAAGTTTTAAATCAACACTGGACACTTTCTAAATACAAAGAACAATCTTATATTGCATTTATGCTGAGTGGGGCCTCTCAGAGGATTTGTGGTTCCTTTGACACAATGTCTAACAAAAAATGATCCATTTCTTACCTGTGACAAAGTGAATTTTGTGGTGTACATTCCTACCAAAGGAATCATGTATCATGTAAAAGCTTCTGAAAATATCACTTTTGATGGAATTTCCCTATAAAATGTGTGAAAACAGCACATAAGGTGAATGTTTGCCTTGTCAATGACTTAATGCACACTGTACCTTACAAATGGAAACATGAATTTTAGATGTTGGATTGGGAAGGGAGTTAATATGGAATTTGAGCTGTTGCTTGAATAAATGAGTAAGAATGTCTCATGTTTGAGGTTTTCTGTTTAGGTTTTTGTTGAATGTCTTGCAATATTGACAATGAATTATGGCATTTCTTTGTTTAGACTATTCCACTCAAGATCCCTTCATGACTTTCACTCTCACTTGAGATGCTCCAGTTTCAGTCCTTATTTCAGTCGTAGGGCCTTCTCAGGTATCCCATACTTAATGTCCAATCACCTAGTTAATCAGGGCCATTCTGAGAGTTGGTACATGACTAAATGGTAACATCTGCTCAATGGTTTCATGCCTACCTGCCTACAAACACTATGTGAAATGTGTGTCTTAAAAGCTAGCTGTGATGTTGCAGCTGGATTGTTGTTTTATTCAAAATGTGGAGGGGTCTGAATCTCAGCAGATTCAGGATTTGGGCCTGTAAGGTAGGATCCGTTCCTGTCACTGCATGGCAGTGATGGACAATGTGTAACTGTTGACTGTCTGAATGTGTGTGAATCAGCCTGTAGTGATCAGCTGTATCTCTGACCAGGGTTAATGTCCTGCTTGAATCAGCCTTTACTGATGGACTATATCTTTGTCCAAGTTTAATGTGTGGGAATCAGCCTGTAGAGATGGGCTGTATCTCTGACCAGGTTTGTGAATCAGCCTGTAGAGATGGGCTGTATCTCTGACCAGGTTTGTGAATCAGCCTGTAGAGATGGGCTGTATCTCTGACCAGGTTTGTGAATCGGCCTGTAGAGATGGGCTGTATCTCTGTGAATCAGGCTGTGAATCAGCCTGTACAGATGGGCTGTATGATTATTGAAGCCCCTTACTCATCTCCCATAGCTTCCGCTTCAGCAGCCTCTGACCTCCTTGCCGTCACACGCTAACCCTAACCCCGCAGGCCCGCTGCGACGCCGTGCACCAAGCCGTGCGGAGACTTGCCCTTTCCCCCTAGAAAGGGTGCGTCACAAATGCAGACGCATGCCTGCACATGTCCAGCCCGATCTGCATTTCATGTATGAGTCGAACACCCAGCCACAAGCGTGTCCTTTCGTAGCGGCTGTGGCCTTTTCTCTGTCATGGAGCCGAATTTGGCCCTGGTGCCCGGTGGCCCTGGTTAACGATGAGGCCCATTGTCGTGGGCTCTGTGCGGTGGGCGAGCCTCTCAATGGGCCCATTGTGACCCCGGGCTCATTAGCATTTACTGCCGGTGGGCGGACGGTTCCGAGTCGGATCTGGGGCCGCGGCCTGGCCTTTCCTCCCACACGTCGCGCCCACGCTGCCGGGCCAGACGCATCTCTGCAGTTAGGAGCAGGCTTTCATGCATGGTCTTTCTGAGGTGGTCGGCCCTCGTCTTTGTGGCTAATATTTATGCTTCCAGGTCTATAAAATTTCATTCATCTGAAAGGAATGAGGCCCACAGGGTGTGTGTGTGTGTCTGTCTGTCCTTTTGCAGGTCTGCCAGTTTCCTTTGGTTGTTCCTTTTATATTCCATTCCAAAAACATCTGAACAGCTGCCCCTAAAATATCAATAGCTTATAAGAGTCTATCTACTTTGCGATCATTTTAGTTCACCATTCCTGCCGTCTCCTCCAGACCGCCCCCTTCCTTGTGCCCTGTGCTGCCTGGCACAGACTGCAGGCTCAAAGTGACCCTGTAAGAGACAAGCAGTTATGGAAGATGGATGTAAAGTAAAGTAACTCACACTAGATCCCAGACCATAATCCCAGGCACGGCTGGTAGAGTATTTCAGCAAGGCAGCAGAAGGCCTGATTAATTGGGTTACAAAAAAGAGAGATTAGAATTTAAAGTAATATTGAAACAATATGCCCAGCGTGTGCCTTGTGCTGCTTGGAATAGGCCCTCAGTGACCCTGACCAGGATAAGTGGTATAAATCAGGTCTTCACCTGTACAGCGGATGTAGACCAGTGTTTCCCCACCCAGTCCTCTGGGACCCCCAGACAGTCCACATTTTTGCTCTTTCCCAGATCCCAACATGCCTGCACCTGATTGGCTGGAAGTTGGGAGAGACCTAAAATGTAGACTGTCTGGGGATCTCCAAGGAATGGGTTGGGAAAGACTGATGTAGAGGAAGCCATCTATCTTGGTTATACGTACACTAGAGGAGGAAAGCAGGAAACTCGGCTCGGCAGTGGTCCAGAAGAAAGACCATGCAGTGTGTCCACATCTGTTAAGTCAGGCGAAGTTGGCTTAAACAGGCAGACTGACATCCATTTAGGGGTTCCTCAGAAATCTGTCATGAAAGCAGCTCAGCCCGGTGACCCCAAAGGGGGCGTTTCCGCGCGGAGGTTAGGGTTAGCGGGGCACCCCAAAGGGGGCGTTTCCGCGCGGAGGTTAGGGTTAGCGGGGCACCCCAAAGGGGGCGTTTCCGCGCGGAGGTTAGGGTTAGCGGGGCACCCCAAAGGGGGCGTTTCCGCGCGGAGGTTA
>JAODJU010000014.1:18249743-18264713 GCA_026776725.1 Gnathonemus echidnorhynchus | reverse complement strand
GGGGGGGGCAGGTGCCGGCCGGTCCCCCCGCCAGCTGCAGCTCGTCCCTCGCCCGCCCTGGCCCCCGGTATTAACCGTGCTCCCCTCTTTCCCTGAACCCCAGCCCCGCAGAGACTCCATGTGGGTCGCTCATTAGCATAATAATCCCGAGGAGCGGGGGGGCTACTGCCTTCGGCTCCGAGCCACAATCCGCACCCCCTGCCCGGTCCGGCCTCCTGCCCACTGCGCTTAATGGGATTTGCCCTCCGTATGAAGCCCTTGTTTTGGGGCTTAGCGTGACTCCGGCTTCCTGTCTCCCGGTTGTATCCACACGCCAACCTGGCAAGGTGTGCCGCCGGCAGTGGGGCGACCGCACCCCCGGTTTTTATTTCCGAGGGCTGCTGGTTCCCGTGAGCCCCCGGTGCTGTGCGGAAGGCGTGCAGGCGGCACGAAGGGCGCGTGTTGGCCGTCGCATTAACAGCTGGGAAGCCCGAAAGGGGGTTTTCTGGTTGCCCCCAGCCATGTGGCTACAAAACAGAGAAGTATTGAAGTCAAGCAGGAAGAGGAGCCTAATGTAAATTTATGGATGCCTGAAAATGGCACTGAGTCAAAACAGATGCCGTAGAGACTTTAAAAAGTCTGAAATGAAAAGTGAAAGTAGAGCATTTTGGTGAAAAATTGATTTGATTTATATCACATTTATTTGAAACTGATTTTAACTGTCACACTAAATTCTCATCTGTAAGGCCTCCCTTAGACAATAAGAGTATCTGTTAAAAGTATATTTTCGTGGCAGCTGGCAAATCTCCATCGTGGATGTAGACCCAGACGGGAAGGGTCATATGGTCAGCATTCATTTTCAGTGATTTGTTAAAATCACAGTTCAATAGTGCAATTATGTCCTCAGCTGTTGCTTCAGTGCGCAGACAGTTAACGAGCCCATCCTGTCCCTAAATGGTGACGTGAGCCCTGACTGACAGGTGGCTCGGCCAATCGGGCAGCACGTGGGCGGCGGGACACTTTCTCCCTGGCTGCACGCCTCCCACGAGCAGGTGGGTTTTACTCATGTGGTCGGCACATCCATGCGGGTGGGCGAGAGAGAGAGAGAGAGAGAGAGAGAGAGAGAGAGAGAGGGAGCTGAAGATCAGGCTCTGTGTGCTAGGGGACTTCCATCTGTCTGCTGTCACACCCCAGGAAACCCCAGCCAAGTAATTAGAGAGTCTGGAATTCCTTGTGGATGTTTGGTTCCCGGGGAGAAACCCTATACTCCGAAGCTGAGGAATAGCAGGCTGGCTGCTCTCTGCTGGGGTGGACTGGTTTAATCCAACCTTCAGCAGCACACAATAAGGAGCATGTTAAGGCTTCTTACTGACTGAGCAGATGGTGTTTCCCATACAGTCCTTCATAGAGCCAGCCCTCTCGTCCAGCCCCCCTCCGACATTTTCCTATTCGCCTGTTCCGTCATCTCCGATTCGGCGGCAGTCCACGATGACTTCACGTCCTCCGGGAAGACGAGGGCAGCTGACAGCGTTCTGCTCTCGTCAGGACGGAGGGTCTCGTTGCCTGGCGGGATGCAGTTGGACGCGGGAAGAGGCAGGTGTGGATTGGAGAGGCGACACGGCCCTCGCTGCGGGTCGAGGTGGTGTACATGTGGCTCACAGATCGCTGAGGTCTTCCCGGAACAGCTCAGCCTTCCATGTTTTATAAAATCAAGTAAACTCCCAGTAAAATCTAAAACAGCGAACAGAAGTGCAGAAATGTTATTGCTAACTTAGCTCAATGACGGTTAGCTAATATCATCAGTGCTTTTTAAATTTCTCAAATAAAGATACAAAAAATTATGCACAACGTGAATGTTGTTAGTCAGCGGGACCTTTGTTGCTGAATAGTTATCTAACAATCAAAGCATTTTCGGAGCTGTTTATATATATATATATATCTCTCAAGATTTAGCCACATGCTAACGATGCATGTGTGGCTGCTGCTGTTTCGGGGGAATGTTATCGGTGCTTTACACATGGTTGAGTCAACTGGCATCTGGCGACTGGATCAATCCATTTTATAAGAGGAGTGGATGCCAATGACCTTATGAAGATGCAGGCAGATATCTGAAGCAGTAGTGCCTCAAGTTTCAGACTCAGGTTTCATATTTACTCCGGGAAAGATGCAAGCCCATGCATACCACACAGCAACAGGTACGCTGTACAGGATCCACCGGGGATTATCTATCTTCCGAGGAATGCATGAGGCGAACCAGCCCTTGCTCTATACCTCAAGCTGATATTTACCAATTAACGAGTTTTTAGTGTATCTGCCGTTCATCAGAATTCACAGCTCAAAATGTGTAATGTTTTCAAATGAAATTAAAACATGCTGGTATAAAACATAGAAATATTCATATGGTGTTGATGGTCAGAACTTACACTGGTGTCAGCTGTGATTATTCTGGACTGACCTCTGACCTATAGCCCCCTTCAGACAAGCTGCAGAGCTCAGTTCCAGCTGGTGTAGAGGTGAAGACGGTGGAATAATGGCTATTGTTCACTTTTCTGGCTGTCCAGGTAGCTGAGGGAAGCTTGAGATAGTTGAGAGGCAGAGGGAAGGAATCAGCAGATATAGTTCAGAAGAAGATCAATGGAATGGGGTCTGGGGAGACCCATGATGCAGGGTAACCCTTAACCGCTCTGTCTCTCAGTGTGTCTCCAAAGCTCCTTTCATGCTCTGTATCCAAGCGTAAGACTCAGTTCCTGCTCATTCACTTTGGCCCACCTGAACAGAGCCTTTGATATCTGTATCTGAACTGTATCCCTCCTATCATGTCATACCGTATGCTTGGAACAGCAAATATGATGAGTGACAAACATAACTGAGGAACACCTGATACCCTGGTTCTGGAGGGACAGGCCGGGTTGAGCACAACTGCCTCACTCTGCACCCCCTCGCTCTTCTGCTCCAGCAGGCCTTGGCTCACGGTCATGAGTCTCAACTTCAGTTTTGCTTATTTCTCACTCTTTAGCTGCTGGATGTGTCATGGATTCTATAGAGAAATCGACGTGTTAGGCAGACAACATCAAATGCCTTACGAAGGTTGTTTTACAGTGAGCGACATCTAGTGTGGGCAGATGGTGGACATTAGGTGCCGGTAGGACGTTGGGGTCATGGTGAAGCAGGGGACAGGTGGCTGAAACATACCAGCATATCCACCCCCCCCAGGAATCTCGCTGTGAAACATTACACAGCGTACACAGAATGCAGCACTATCCCTGCTACTGGCACATCTGCCCCCCTCGTCTGTTTTCGCCAGGCAAGGTGCGACATGCGATAGCAAGCATTTGTCATGGCGTACAGAGTTCCGATTGAACTGGACCGGGCCCCATCTGCATTTTTGGTGCCCAACCAGCTGCTGAGGAACGGCATTAAATCCGCAGATGTCTTCGGCGCACGTGAGCGTCCACGTGAAGGGACGACCGATCGCCTCGGCATGGCGTCCACCCGCGTTACGCCGCAGAACGGCAAAATCTACAGCTCGCCAACTCACGGCATCTCAGAATAGCTTTCCTTACCGCCTTGTTGTGTCATCATCCCCTACGTACACAGACGAGGTGGAGTCATGGCTGGTCTACCGCTGCTCCTTGTAGACATGCCCGTGTAGCAATAGTTACTGCTAAAAAGTGCCAGTGAGGTGTTTCTCCCTAAATACTGATGAAAAAGCTACTGAATTTGTAAATGTAAGCTAAATACGCTGTTGTGTATTTTATTAGATAGACCAGTTTCTAAAGTAAGCTGCTCAAGAAACGATGCATGAAATGCTGGCACTATTCCCCATGACCCTGACCAGGAATGAAGATGGATGAATGAGTGCATGGGTGGGCCACTCTTCAGGGACAGCACACATATTAGTAAATGGCTTTTAAATCGAATATCCACCCGTAATTGTCCATTAGCAAGCTAGAGTCCATACCTCTCAATATCAACATGGCAGCATCTCTGCATAACATGCTTGGTGCTGTGCCAAACGTGGCAGGGAACACGATGACTTTGCCTGGAAGATAACCTGGATGTTCTGCTTTGCTTCCTCAAATTGCTACCATCCTTGCCTCCATTACCGCTAAAGTATGTCTGGAGATCACCGGCGATCACGCTGTAGCCTTGCAGACATTAGGCAGCAGGATCGACGGAGAGGGTCACCACCACCCAGAGTCTCACCTCCCCACTGATACCTGCGGCCTCGAGCCGTGGGGGGGCAGAGGTCCAGGGAGGGCGTGAGACGGACGACCTTGGCGGTGCTGCACAGCGGACTGTGCTCGCTTAATCCAGCAACAGTGACTGGGTTTATGTCCGAGGGCCGCTTCAAGGCAGCAGAAGACCTGACATGATTTACGGTGGCCTGTGGGAGACAAACAGAGCCTGATTATGATGCTGGCCTATCGATTACAATGCCAGCCTGTTCGTTGACATGGATGATATCACCCTCCGCAAAATGGCACGCTTCTTACCGCCGGCCTGTCGAGCTTGGAAGGCCCAGCATGCTGTTCCTCGCTCTCCGGGCCGGTGCCCCGTACGGAACGCGTTCTGCGTGGCATGTGACCCCACGGTCGTCACGAGTTTGTCGAAGCCTTGGAAGAAAAAGCTCCTTGTTGGACATGTACAAGGAATTTACTACTAAACAACATAAACGGGAACAATGTGACACACAGGAGAGCTGCCATTTGCAAGAGATTAATGTTTACTTTGTGGCACACAGCAGTACTTTCTGTTAATTTCAATGGTGCATTAATATAAAGTCTGACTTGGACTGATTGCTACATGTAGATAATAGTCAAACAAAAAATAACTAATTATTTTGCAGAAATTATTTATTTGCTTAGCCATGGACTGGTACAATCAGGCTATGAGAACTATTGTCACCCGTAGAGTAGTAATTTACAAAACAGAGATCATTGTGAGGTTAGTAGCTGAACGTCCACAGATGAAAGCATCAGTATCTATCCCAGAGCCTTTTGCTGTAAAACTGGTCTTCAGTGTATAATCGAGGGAACACAAAAAGAGAATGCTTTCAGACTGCACTGGAGATAGCAGAGATGTCAGAAAAACGTGCAGAAAGAGTCCCGTGGAGCTACTGTGAAATTACGGCAGATGTTAAGCTTATTATGAAATGAGGCTTTGTGCCCATGAATCTCAAATGAACAGCTAATCTTTCGATTGTGTAATCAGACTCCTATGTAACAGCTGCTGGCTAATTAGCTTTCTGCTAACGTTCATAAGCTGAGGAGCTAGCCGTCCCCCGGCCCCCCGAGTGCGGGGCTTAGCTGTCCAAGCAGCCTGCGGAATAATCAGCCGCCGCTCTCTGAAAGCACCGCGTTTCGGCAGCTACACAGATTTCAAACAGTAAGTAGGATAATATTCACCATGTTGGGAACTCAAAGGCGCGAACGCGCGCGCACACACACACGCACACGCAAACAAACACACACAAACACACGCACACAAACAAACACACACACAAACACACACGCAAACAAACACACACAAACAAACACGCACACAAACACACAGGCATACACACACACAAACAGGCATACACACACGCACACACACACACAAAAACACAAACACACGCACACACACACACACACACACACACACACACACAAACACACACACAAACAGGCACACACACACACGCATACACACACACACAAAAACACAAACACACACACATATTATATATATGCACTGAATATTTTCATTATCATCACCATTATTATAATTTGTTTTGCTGTCTCATACAAGGTTTGGCCAGTATCAGTGTAGGACACAATTACAAGGCCTGTAAACTAATATTACTACTTCAGCCACTTCTACATAAAAAGTAAGGACAATACCATGCTGCAATACAGTATTTGCATGGTACTCACTGTACAGGACAAAGTCACCGCAGATACTGAGGTTATTTTCCTTCTGCTGGTTTCCAGCGGTGCAGCCCAATTCGTTATATATGGGCAGCCCAATTACAGAGCTCTGATTAGCATGACTGTGGGTAACTGAAAGCAGCTATCTCGACAAATTGCAGACCCATTTAAACTTGCTTTGTGACACAGGCCCCTGTTTGTACCCAGTCTGCATGCTGCTTTTTTTGTCCTGACTAATTTCTTAATCAATTACGCTCATAAAGGCTGTGAGCGCAATGCTGGCCTGCTTTCGGGACTTAGACGCCATTGTCTTCGATTCATCCTCTGTGAACAAATAAAAAAAAAAAAATGCTGACATATGCCCTAAAAAGATCTTCCTTCAAATTAATTTTGTGTGGCCTCTTAATACAGATCAGCGCTCGGCTCAATTAGGATGAATTAGTTGTTTGATTAATGTCGCGGTTCTTTATTAATCTGACAGGGGGAGGGCTGGCTGTCCACAGCACCCGAATGCCGCCTCTCAAAGTCGCTGTTAGCATCCAGACAGGCAGAGTGTGCTTGTGTAGTTAGTGCCATGTGAGATAGACGGGTCTTTCTGCACACACAGTACAGCCAGCCTTCAGATCTGCGTATTAATCAATAAATGAGAGTTCAAAAGATACCTATCTGTATGCAGGCTGGAAGGAAGGAGGCAAAAGCTTTATATTCTACATGATTTGTTCTATTTTAATTTAATTATGATAGAATACTTGGTTGCCGCTGGTGCTTCTGGCAATTTGATATCTGGCAGGCAGATGTTGTTGGTGACACTGATTTGCTCCAGATGTTTTGATCTAGATGCAGTCTGTTAAGTTTTATCTTCACCCAGCTACAGATGAAATCATTTCACTTGCCAGTATTTATAGTTTTTCTTTTCTGTGGTTTAAGAAAAAGTGTGTTAACTCATGCAGTAAACAGTGAGAAAATAAAATTCAGCTGATATTTCCAAAGATGTAAAAGACATGTAGGGCACATTAAAATGCATAACGGTTTATAAGTGGTCCATATCTCACGCATGCATATCTGTAAACAGCAAACCCAGCAAGACACAGCGTGTCTCATGAAAATCCTTTCAGGTCTTACTTTAAGTTTGTGCATTTCTGAGATTACTCAGATATATTAATCAATATTAGGTATTAGATATATTACTACAGAAATTTACCATAATACATTTTGCAGGTGCCCCTCGTGGAAAACGGTTTGGAAAATGGATGGATGGACAATGCTAATTGCTAAACCGGCTATCATTAGCGTTGTTTTTCTGACCCTGTGGTCTTCGTGCCACAGAAACACAGCTCACGTTACAAAAAACAAAAAAAAACAGAAGCACCACGTTTTTAAGGTGGCATACACTATATTTTATCTGGAACATCTGACACTTTCAGACGGGCATTCATTGGAAGCTCAGCACAGCTTCCAGTCGATTCTTAGAAAGTCGTATGTTTGTTTGAAGTGTGATATTTTCCTGGTCGTTTTCGAAAAAGCATCTGCTAAATAAAATGCATGTAAATATAAAGTGTTTGTTTTGACAGTAATTAAACTGCTGTGTTAAAGAATGATATGCCGTTGACCTTGGAATCCACATACAATGACAAACTTCACGGTACATGAAGGAAGATTCAGGAAAACTTGGTAGTTTGATAATAACCTGCCCTGTTTGTCAGCCCCAGTCCGGTGCGCTGCTGCCACCTGCTGATAGAAGGTTAGAATACATGCTCCGCTCTGGAAGGACGTTCGCAGATGGCCGTCATTTCCCGATCCGGACACTCTGAGTACCTCCTTCTAGGTCTTCCCGCCATTTCACTCGGCCATTCTATGTCCGTGCCAAAAACCAGGCAGTCCTAGACAATGTAATATCATTTCAAGTTACGCAATGCCTTTAAATCCATCCATCCATCCATCCATCCATCTTCCATAAGCACATACCCCGTTAAGGGTCACTGACCTGCCAGAAAACACAGGACACGAGATGGGCGCTCTAGGCAGGATACCAGCCCATTTCAGAGCACACTCACACACTATGCACAATTCAGAGTTACCATGCAGTTTATGCAATAACACATTTTGCACTGCAGATATAAATCCTCATTAACAATCAGAAATAACTGCACACACACAGCAGGATTTGAGCCCAAATGCTGGCAGTGTGTGCCTACTGTGTCACCCTCGAATCAGGACCAAATAATCCGGAATATATCATCTGCAATAAAAATAGCAGTGTTGTAGCATAGCTGACAGTCATGATTATGAAACAGACCAAGTCAATACCCATAGCACTTGAGTCCTGGGTCTGGCAAACTGATGCTGTTGTTGGATCTTAGAGCAAGGTCCCCTACCCCCAACCCCATGGGCGCATGCTGGCTGGCCCTGCGCTGTGACCCCCAAGCTTCCTCTTACCCAGAGGTGTAGCAACAGAACAGGCAGGGCAGCCAATGGGGCCCCCTTAGCTGGGAGGGGGCCCCCGAGGGCGGTCGATTACATAATACAGGGCAACGACAAATCTGCTTTATTTGTGTATTCTCTTCTTCACAAAAGTGAAAATAAAGGTCTTGTGTTTTTTAAATTCTCTTTGTTGATATTATTAATTTGCATTAAAAAAGTAATAAATTTTATCATACTGAGGTGAGGGGGAGTTGCAGGGCTCTCAGAGTCTCGAAAATCGGCTCTGCTCTCACCTGCATATATGCTTGTGTGTCTCAGGAAGCGCAAGATGGGGTAGACGAAAAGACATGTTCCACATGGTGTTGAATAATGTATCACTATTCCGTTATATTGTTTACGTCCCGTTACACTAATACGAGCTTAATTCAGTCATAATGGTTGTTCACCTCTATGTCCAGCAGGTGGGAGCAAAGGACGCAAAACTAAAATTTAAATATCTCCGCCACCTGATAACATATCGTTATATAAAATTAAATGTTTCTTAAACAGTCCGAATATTTGAGATATGGTGAATATACGTATTAAATCAGGGAGTAAAACATAATCGGCAGTATTTAATAGTAGTTATCAGAAATAACCATCGATGGTGCTGAGTGAGAGAGCCGGGCACACTAAAGATAGCGCTTAGTTTCATCGTCCGAAAGCACCGCATATAAATCCCTGTTATCACAATCCGCCATAGATCACCAAGCTCCTCCAGGAGCGTCAAATTGAACAGAAGCAGCAACGCGAGAGCCCACAAGCCACAGAGCTGCTTTTTCTTATTGTTAGGAAATAGAGCAACATCCGTATTTCTGCTCAGATCTGACTTGGACTTGCAGAAGTACTTAAAAACTACCCGTCTGAGGTGACTTGTTTACCAATCACGCCGATTGTAACCTAATTAATTGATGAATAAAGAAATAGAAAACGTGATTACCTGGGATAAGAATAACTTATACTAGAAGCAAAATTGCCTCAGTCAAAATATAGATATATATTTAATGTTTCATCCTACATATGCCTAGATGATTTCACTTGAAATGGTGTCACTCATATAGAATGTAATATTACTCATTTTGTTGTTATTGGAACAGAGTGTTCACTAAATAAGCAAATATACAGAAATATACAAATACAGAAACAGGTTTTGTTTTATGTAAATATGCATAGTGTGCATATGGTTTATATGCATTTTAAATACTGTGACTAGTGATAAATGTGCCTTTAGTATAAGATTATATTTTCGGGATCCAGTATTTCATCGACATGGAAACTGTCTAATTATTAGCTGTGGACTCATCTTTAAGAGTTTACGTAAACTCATATTGGCTAGCTGGCGTGAAGAGATTATATTTTTTAATCACCATTAGCCCTGGGGACCTTCCATGCTGGGCATGTCAGTGTGTGACGCATTTATACAGGATATGTTAGTCTGTTTGTAAACAGTGTGTCTCCCTCAGGTGCCTCTGAGCAGTGAGTGTGCGTGTGTGTGTGCGTGTGTGAGCGTGTGTGAGTGTGTGAGGCGCTTTTATCAGGTGTCTGCAGGTGACCTTCCGATGGCTGTCCCCTCCTTGTCCCCTGACCTTCCATTGGCTGGATGAGATGCCACTGGAATAATCCCGCTAATGTCATGCATGGTTGGCTAACCTCCATTTTATCCGTCTATTACAAGATTTATTGATCAATAAATGGGTTAATAAATGAAAGGATAGTTAGTAGCTTGTGTATGAATTGTACTATTGACCAGCATGCCGTGTCAATAGGAGTTCAGTCTAGTGTTATAAACACATGACTATTTAGTTAATTATGTATATAGACTCTTTATTTGATATGAATGATGTTTGTGTCTTGCTATGATTAGATACAGAGACATTTGCTATCGGTGTAAATGTCCTTTTTAAGCGTTCCCATTGCTGTTAGTGTTATAATTAAACCACGATGCAGATTTTTATGCAGTGATTTTACACAGATTCAGCCTGGTGGATTAGGACTTCAGGAAATCATCAGAATTGGAAACCCGAACGGTCACAGATCAGAGAAGCGGTGAGGCCGTACACAAATCCCCTGCAGATGGGATCTCCATGACCAGTCTGCCTGTTAAAAGTTACCATTAGATTCTGCTAAGCTTTCATAATTTATCTTCATTTATTCATGCATTATCCAAAAGGTCTGGTGTAAATTTTAGTATTACATACATACAAGCTTAAGTTATCCCATTCCCAGATCCATATTTCATCAGGAAGCGAAGGCTATTATTTCTTATATCATATACAGTATATACCATGTGTAATATTATTTATAGATGAATCTTGTTATCTCTATTTTCATAGTTTTTGTAAGTCTAAACTTACAAAAATGCATTACAAAATAATACTTCTGAATTGATAATTTCCCATGTCTATGTTGAAATTGATAGCTAAAGTATAATTTCTTGCAGGAAACTGTAGAGTAACATCTTTACATTTACTGTATTGACAGTTTAAATGGGTGAAACAACATATAATTAAATAATTCATTCATAATTAAATAGTTCTCTATATATCTATAGATTTTGAAGAATAGCTCAGGATTGCTCCAGTCAGGGCAGGAAGCAGAACCACAGGATACGTGGGTAAAATGAGCGTCTTAACCAGGGAACTGGGCTGGACAGTGACGTCAGCGGGGTCATTTTGGCGCGATTAACTAATGCAATTTGGGCACGAGAGTCGAGAATGTGAAACAGGACGGCCGTCAGCATAGTAAGCATTGGGGCCCCGGCAGGTGTGCTGGGGGGGGACAGAGTCTCAGAGACAGCTTCTCACAATTAGGGAGATACTTTATAGAATATTTCAAGACGGGGCCCACGAGGTCACCAGCACAGGGACTGTCGGTTACCTCTGGTTATAATGGCTGCCTGGTAGCGGTTATGATAAAGTGCCGTAAAACTCACCAGATCCGAGCCACTTGGCTCATTTTCATTGTTTATTGGGTGCCATACAATATGTGTATCTTAGCCCACTTGCAGGGTGACATTACCCATACCTGGGGTAGCCTGATAAATCACGTTATCATCAGTAGATAAAAGTAATATTATAGAATAAGTGTGTGTAAGTATTCATTTTATGCTGTTTTTGAGTTGGTTTGCATGATTGAGCGGTTAGTATATTTCCACACTAGTGCTATGTGATTTTTATCATTACTAAAGAAGTTCAAGCCTCTTTATATTGTTCATTTGATTAAAAAAAAACAGCCCAGGAGGGTAGTTCCAGAAATGTCACATTTTTACTGTGAAATCCTTGATTAATAATTTATAATTTTAGGTGGATAATGCGCTTGTCTGATTTCTGTTTTCATGCATGTAATATCACAAAATAAGAAAACAAGCACCAATGTATTTATAGAAAATAACCTTAAAGTAGATTATTATAGTCAATGATATAAGAACAATCATGTAAGGGATCAACGGGGTAGCAAGTTAGCCAATCAAAGATCTCTTTTGGTGACCGTCCTACATGCAGGTAAGAAATGGTCCGGTTACTGTAACACACTGTGAGTCTCGGAGAAAAGCTGCTACAGCCTCTTATCAGTTTGGAGAGGATTACAGAGTCACAGCAAAGCATTCATCAGTCCACCACAATACAAACAGGATAAATGGAGCCAACTTACACTTCGGTGACGTGGACATCCTTCAAATTCATCCCACAGAAAATCCCAAAATATCATACAATACAAAGTCTTGCACCACTACTAAGGATGGTCAGATCTCTTTTTCTGCAGCTGATATCCACGTTCATTGTTTTCAAAGGACCACCTTCCTGTAAGTCATATGGAAGTTTGTCTGGTGGTTTTTTTTTGTCCAGGGTCTTCAAGGCAAGATGGCCCCTATGCATGCATTAGCTGAATTATAAACCTAAGGGCTTGAGCAGTTTATAAAATGCAGTTATTAACAATATTAATATTAATAACCAAGGACCCATGTTATTAACTAAGTTTTGACACTTATTGTCTAGAACCTAGAATAGTGCCAGTGGATGGTGATGAATTGGTTCAAAGCTGAACATATCAGTGAGACACAATTAAAAAAGGTTTCCCAAGCATCCAAAGACAGGGTTACCCCCCCTGAAGGCATGCCAGTCCTTTGCAGGGCTGCAATTAACTTTTGATAAAATGACAGTGTACTGATTTAACTTATGGTGCAGTGATGATTTGCTGGCAATGATTATGACAAGCACGTCTATGCCAACTGCAATCCAGTTATGATTGTATTGATCAAAAGTCAGTTGAGCTCCAGCTCGTAACAAAGTACCTTGATGATAATGCTGGTCTGTGATTTTAGGACTCACCAGTTAATACTGAATTTAATTCTCCCTTGGAAACGTGGGGGTTCTCTTTGCCTATAAAATACGAATGTGATTTTATTCTTGGGACCAGTTCTGTTCAAATCTAACGTTTGTGAACGCGCCATGTTTAAATGGCAGTTTGCAGTTTTGTCCTACTCTTTGGATCGACTTCTAGAGCTCACAGAGTTAAAGGTTGCCATGTTAGGCCTCCATGATGCACACAAACCTAGAAACTAAAGTGTTTTGGTTGGGTTTAATCAGACTAGGATACTTAAGGCCAGTCCTTGGCATTTTTGGTGCACTCCAGACGGATGCTAAAGCCCTTTTTGTGTTCTTCACTATGGTTGCAAACTTCCCTCCTACCCTACAATGAGAACATGGCCACCAACAGACCTTTACAAATCATATTCTTTTAACACAGCAGCAAGAGAAATGAAATGATTCCCACAGTATAGTGCAGGGTTTCTCAACCCAGTCCTCAGGGACCACCAGACGGTCCATGTTTTTGCTCTCTCCCAATTCCCTGGCAATTGGGATTTTTCAGGTGTGGTAGGTATTTGTATTGTTGAAGGAATACCCGTTATGCTAAAAAAGACTTTAAAACATGCACATTTGTTTTCAGTACTTAAATATTTGTTTCATTCACCTGATAATTCATCATCGTCATAATAATAATAATGATAATAATAATGATATTAATTGGGGCGGCATGGTGGTGCAGTGGTTAGCACTGTTGTCACACACCTCTGGAACCTGGGTTCGAGTCTCCACCTGGGTTACATGTGGGTGGAGTTTGCATGTTCTCCACGTGTCATTGTAGGGTTTCCTCCAGGTACTCCAGTTTCCCCATCATGGTCCAAAAGCATGCTCAGGCTGATTGGTGTTACCAAACTGCCTATAGGTCAGTCAGTTAGTGAGTGAGTGAGTGAGTGAGTGAGTGAGTGAGTGAGTGAGCCCTGCATTTGGTTGGTGCCCCGTCCTGGCTTCTTCTTCTTCCTATATGAAGATTGACATTAATCCTACTTATTTAGAATGAATCATGTTCATCACTGTCAAAACATGTTGTTATCATGTATACTTTATCTAGGTTAATTAATAATTAATGAACATTTGTTTCACTGTTTTATTATCCGATGTGATTTTTCTCAGCCTTATTTGAGTAATTAACAAATAATGGGACTTACTGTTTTAATTCTGATTAACATAAATTATGCAAAAGACCATATTGATGAAAATGTATAAGACTGCTGGGGGGGGGTCACTCCTGCTGCCCTTTATTACCGCTCCTATAAGTCCGACGTCTGTTTACCTCTCGACCCGCAGTGCTGGTCCTGCCCCCTCCCCTGCCAGCACCCTCAGCCCCCTTTTCAGTTCCTGTATGTTTCCTGGGTGCTGACGGTGAAATGGCTCTTTTTCTCTGTTCCTCCCTACAGGGTTTGTCAAACCCGCCCTACCCCCGTAAATAGACTCCCTATTCCTCCCTCCCATAGCTGTGTGAAACAGATCTGCTTTCCGTCCTTCTCTGAGAAAGTCCCACAAAGACAGACCAAAAAAATTAAACGAATGAAAAGGACGATTCATAAATTGCTGTGCCGTAATTTATTTCTGACAGCTAATGCATCTGCTCCAGTTGTGTTGTGTTCATCGAAACAGCCGTGCAGTTTGAATAAACAACTTTTACATTTCTTGATGCCCCCTTTGGTCTTTGCTGCAGCATGTTTCTCTTGAGGTGGGATCACACCCTCACACATGCTTCTGAACTGACAGCATCCGCTGTGTAATCTGAAAGAATACCTCATGTGGAATACCTCATGTGGAATACCTCATGTGGAGTACCTCATGTGGAATACCCCATGTGGAATACCTCATGTGGAATACCTCATGTGGAATACCTCATGTGGAATACCCCAGTCTTGCCATAAAAGTAATGAATTTGTTTTGCCTTCACAGTTTCAGCACCAAAATCCTTTCCAAATCTGGTGTATTAGTAAAGTCAGTGCGGTTGTTTGTCTAAATCTACTGTTTATGATTTTTTATACTTTTAACAGTCACAGTTTCACTTTTTAGACAGTGGCAATGCTATCAGCCCTCCAGCAGGGGGTGCTGTTTCTTGCACCTGCAGGCATCGCCAGGCCTGCCATTGGCCTTTCCCGTGCCCTCACAGTTAATTAATTTGAATTGACCATTAAGACTGCAGGAGGGATCTTTGATTGATATGTTCAATATCAGTCGCTCTCCAGCAGACCTGTCGGACACCTGGGAAATGTATGATAATATGCAATCTGCATGGTGGGGCC
>JAODJU010000014.1:18191114-18218548 GCA_026776725.1 Gnathonemus echidnorhynchus | reverse complement strand
AGGGTAGCTGGGGAGCGTGAGCAGGTGGGGTGGGGCATGTTCACCCACTTGGGAGCTTTGCCACAGTCTCCAGGGACTCACGCGCAGGTCCTGCAATGGCGACGCAATTCATACATGCGACCACGGCTGCGACGGTGCAGACTAGGACGTGCGACGATATAAATGTTTGGGCCTGAACATAAGCCACCCCCTAGTAGAACAGAACATAAACATTCAAAAGATTATATAAATTGTACTAGAAGCCCTTTGTTCCCTGAATTGTTTTGCTTAAGAGTTCTTTAGTTTTAATTTGCGTGCATTACTAATAATGCTGTGCAGTGTAAATTTTATCTGTGTGTTTGTGTGTGGATACACATTGAAAGATCTATTTCACTGGAGATTTGCTATTCAAAGAATGGTGACTTTTTAAATACAAAAATCTGTTTTTTTTGTTTTTTTTATTTCTTTCCAGCATACACACAGTGCTTGATCACTTTCATATTTAGGCCAGTATTCATTCCAGGACTAGAACATCTCTGGAAATTCAAAGGTCACAGATACTGTCCTGGGATGGAATTGGTAACAGATGACTCTTAAGAAATTGGAGTACTTTATGAAGGACTTCTGGTGCATGAGCTACATGGAAATACAGATCTAAAGATATCCAATTTTTTGGAACTAATTAGAAATTAAACTGAAAACTTACCCACTTTTCAAGGAAATATGGCCTCTCAGAAAGGAAAATGAAATTTGTACCTGAACCCAGTTTTACTGGATCAAGGTGGGGTGAGTGAACCATGGGTCTGTGATGCACTTCTGATCTGTGCCTAATGTGATTTTAGTATTTCTTAGTGAAGTTTGACTGATTAATGCAGTCCTTACTGCTTACAACTGGTGATGTCATAGATAGCTTGATAAATGGTAGATGGTAAGCCTCAAGGATGAATTGAAAACAACCTTTCAAATTGAAAGCGTTAATTAAACTGAAGGAGCTAATTACCTTATACTGAAGGACTTTTGTCTAAATGAACATTTCTAGGGTAAGTGTATTCCTTCTCCTGGCATCATAACATCATAACACGTGGCTGAATCTTTGCTTAGAATGGGAGTTCATCTTGATTCAGTCCCTGATAGGTTTAACTCACTTTGGGCTGTTCTCATTTCAATAAAAGAACAACCCCCATGCTGGTGTATCCAGACCTTCATGTTATGCAAACTCATCTCACCCCCAGGGAGAAGCCAAACTTGTAGCCAAATATATGAAACCAGAGGCACAGAGGATAGATACCAGCTGTATGCAGAATCACAGCTTTGCATGACTTTCCATAGCATTACGGGGTGAATGACCAGCTCATTTTGAAAAACTGACTCATTGTATTGGGTAAATGCCACATAAGCTTGGTAGATGTTACTGGGAAGCTATATACCCGTAGACATCCTTTACCTATTATGGTCTGTAGCACTAAAGGTACTCCATATGTAAAGATTAAGTGAATACATTAACAATGTTATATACACTATAGTGTCTCCAAGCAGTGTTTGAGGGGCTAATATTTTGTGTGTCCTAGGCAGAGGTAGCTGTCCTCTGGGATTCTATGAGGCAAATGAACATCAACAGCAGAATAATTTCAGGTGCATGCTGGGAAATGTCCTGTGTTTACAAAATATGCAAATGTCCGTGGCTTATTTACCTGTCCCTATTAGTTTTTTTGTTTATTCCCCCAAGTGTGTGTGTGTGTATATATATATATATATATATATATATATATAGATAGATAGATAGATAGATAGAGAGGTCTTACATAGAGCTGAGGTCTTAAATGTGCAGTTGGGGGATGTCTTAGCCACGCCGAACTTAATGTGTTTTTCCGACAAAATCTCTTTGAACAGGATTGGAGTCGCGACAAAGCGGTCATTGCCAAAGATGGCTGAAAGACCTGCTTGCCAGCTTCATCTGAGCTCACTTCCTACTGTAAGCCATCCCTCCTGTTCAAAGCACTGAAGTCGCTCCCTGGAATAGCTGGCGAACGTCGCGGCTGCAATGAAAAGAGCGGCTGGACTATGGCACTGCGGCCGTTTCATCAGAGAATAATGGGATTCCTCACCTCGGGAGAGTGAAACCCAAAGTCTATGAATTATTACAATCCCACTCAATCTCGGTGGGCTGGCAGTGAGCTCTGGACTGTGAAGGCTTTTGTCTGGTGTTTAAGTTACCATGGAAGATGAAATAGTCACAGCATCACCGTAGCTGGGCCCAAACTCCTTTATCGGTGGCCTTGTATCTTCTATCTTCAAATAATGTTTTGTCTTTTTATTTGCTATCACAGGTGTATAAATGGAAAAAAGGGAATCTCATTTCTCTCTTTTTTCCCTCTCTGGTTTTTTGGGAGAGATAAAAGCAGCACCATCAGTTGGTGGTACTGAGCCACAGCAGGGCAGGGAATGCAAGGAATTGTTCTTTACTTTGCTAAACCCTCGAACAAAAACCTCCCTCTGATGGCAGATTGCTTTTCTGTTATTGTTTGTTTTTTGTTCCCAGAGTGCATCGAGTTGTGGATAATTCGTTGTTGCCAAACAGCACTAATCTCATCATATTTTTGTTCGCAGTTTAGTTTCTAATACGTTTCGCCGCGGTTCGGTTACCCGGTCCTTGACGGGTACACCTGCGTATCATCAACACGGCAGGGAAAACACACTCTGTGTTCACAGATAATGTCTCCAGGTGCCACTATATACCTTGACAAAAATATGGGCCCCCAGGATGAACTCTGAGGCACACCGTTACCTGACTGATTGATAGATCAAAATTCAATTTCAATTTGTTTTTGCAAAATGATGTAGGTAAAATCACTATGACTTAAAATGAAAGGAGAGCACATCATTTGAAGATGACTGTCCTTTATGTCTGTTTACAAAGACCTGGTGTATCACAGGTGACAGTAAAGACATGGGATCAGTAGAAGAGAGAAATCGTATCTGAAGATGGTACAGGGCAAACTAAACTACTGCAGCCCCTGACAGAACATCTCAAAGTGTATCTAAATTGTTTGCACATCGTCTTTCCACATTACATGTGATTTGGTTGCTTAAGCGGGTGGAAACCTGTATGTTCCTGACAAATGTTCACAAAATTCAGTTAACTAATGTGTCCATTTTGAAAAGTTTCATTTTGGATGAATTTCTCTATAATGTACCCTGAAATAGGTTAGAAATAATATATGTATTTGTTATTGTGTTTAACAATCATTGAGAAATTCTGAACTGAAGATTAATTAGCCAAAAGACTTTAGTAAAGACTAGTAAAGACTAGTAGTGAGTTAGTAAAGTCTTTAGGAAATCTTGTTCCATTAGCATTAAGGGCCATTACCATTTCCAATAGCAAGAACAAGCGAAGTTCTCAATCTCCTTACACCAACCAGTCACACAGAACAGCTGTTAGTCAAGAACAGATTCATGTCCCACCGTGTATCTCTTCATATCAAATATGTGCTGAATTGCACGCTGGGAAAATTGCATTGTGAGTACATTGTGGTGCCCATCACATGATCCGGCGATATCTACTGATTGAACGCGCTATAAGAAATGCATTAAATTGTCAAAGCATGATATTGTTCTTAAGTAATGGGGTATACGACTGCGGACATGGCGCGGTAAAGCAGCCCAGAGCTGCTGGCCCAATCCTATCCTTCACCTACTTCACGTATCGGTAAATCTGAGACTGTCATTTTAACAGGACTGTGGAGAAGCACTTTGTCAGGGCGCTGTCCTTTCCGACGGCGCTCATTAATTCCCACGGTATTACTAAATCGATCCTTCGCAAATGTGCCGATCTTGTACACAGGAGCCTCTGTTTACCAGCAGGGTTGTTCAGAATATGATGGTGATTTGGGAGGAAACATACAAAGTCCTTGCACACAGAGCAAGGTGAGACCTGAACACAGATTACTGAGTTTTTTTTTTTTTGTTTAACTCAGGATGTTTGTATTTCGAACGGCAAATAAGAAAATACTGTTTAAATGCGTATGCATTGTTGAGTTCTGTAAGGGGTTTTTGAAAACACGTCAGATATTGCTGATAGCATCTATCAGTAACAGTCAATGTGCAGGACCAAGCCTTTGTATCGAGTGGTGAATCCCTAAAGCACACAGCAGCTTCAGGGATGATACTGAAATCAGATGTGACGCTCAGTGTCCTGGCGCAGGTCACGAGCCGTTTTGCTCGGGTGACATTCCCAGTGCTGAGGCCTGGCTTTCAGTGTTCTTCCGTTTCCATGGTGCACTCTTCGGCTGTTCTAGCCACCTTCCTCTCCCCTCCTTTTTGCCCCTTGACTTGTGATTTAAGAGCGACCGCAGCCTACCTGCCCGAATCTGCCGGGGTAAACAGGGGTTGTTCCGCTCCTTTTCACCTTGACACCCGAGGTGGCTTTGAGTCAGGCGGGCCATCCCCTTTTGGATCTCCAGCAGGACCCCTGATAAGTGTCTGCTGAATGCCAGGAGTGATGGATTTCGCTGCCCTTGTGAAAAATAAAGATAAATATTAAACACGCTCAACTGCTCTGGGTCTTACTGGGGGTCTAAGTGCAATTGAGACCCCCATGGTGCATGGACTCTTAAATCCAGAACATTCACAGATGCAGTTATAACTTCAGAAAAATACATTTAGAACCAGTTTAATAGCAAATAAACTCTCAAATTGCATATGGACGTTAAAACAGCCCTTTTAGCAGTTTATTAATATCATTCATGGTTTTATTCACAGCATCCAGAAGCTGCCATCGATATTGCAGTATTTTAGCCAGAGATGAGCAGTAAGGTAGTAATGTATAAGTGTATATTTTGTAAGAGCTGGGAGGGACATATATTGAATTTGAAATGGTTTACTTTCTCCCTGCAAGAGAATATTCACATAACATTAAGCAAGTATAGATTTATCCTGAGGGCACCATTCAGGACCTGGTAAAGTGCAGTAACAGCACCACAAGTAATTTCATAAAGGAGAATAAAGGTAAACATTGATTAACTGATTTACTGTTTTAAAACGGATGGCCAGCAATCAGATAACATTTAACAATAAAAATTTGCCCTAAGTCAGGCCTGTGAAATTAAGATTGAATTTGTGAATTTATCGCGGTTTGGTGAAACATTATGTTAAACATTACCTTTTTTAGTGCACTTCATATTTGTTACTTGCACTAGTGTCTTAAAATTCGACTAATATCACAGACTTATAGTTGAGTTTCAGCATGTAAGCATAATCTAACCTTCCACTCTTGTGCCTTCACTGTTTATTTATGCGGATTAAATTATATTGTAAAATGTCTCACTACTTAAAGATTAAAAGATCTTATAGAAGTTCAAAGAACAGCTCAAATTCAGATATCCTATAGTCATATCCTCAGGACACTTCATTTCATGTGCGCCTTTTGGAAATCGTAGTTCTTTTCGAAGAACATTAATCGTGATTTTTGAAGATGCGGAAAACATCTTCAGAATGGAGTTTATGTAAAGTGGTATCAGTTTTGCAATAAAATGGACATATGAAAAGGGGGAAAATGCATGAATGAGGAGATATGAAGGCCTTGGGGAGCTGAGAGACTGCTCTAGGCAGTTACGAATGTGGTGGATAGGGGGCGCTACACGTTTCTGCGGTGTCTCTGGGGGCAGCGCAGACACGCTCTCCCCCTCTTCATTCGGGCGTGAGCCTCTTAACGTGTCTGAGGAAGCGTTTCAAGCACCATCGCGCCGTCGTCAAGCTGCGTTAGCTGGTGCCTTTTCCCAACACTCCACTCGGCCGATTTGAGATGCAGGCGTTCGGTCGATAAGCAATTAGTATTTTATGACGAAATGTAAGCTGCGTCGGACAGCTGTGTGAGCCAGGTGCGCGGGAACCGGGAAAGAAACGATGATTTTTATGGCACAACTCATGTCTCGCAAACAGAAGTCAATGTTTATGACCGTGGTAATTACATGCCCTCAAAGTGTCCATAAAAAAATTCATTTAACACGAGAGAGACAATTAGCCGCATGTTTACTTAACAAAACCCCACCGATGGGACAGGCAGAGTTAGCCCCATGTTAGCTCACCAACACGGTACCTTGACGGTCATTTGGCGCAACTACCTGCATATTTACACAATGACAGGTCAAGGCCACGCTTTAGGTATAGTAGACCAAAACAACGCATGACGCCTTTTTCTGCCATTGTTCCACGTTAAAACAAACGTGTTTACATTCCAATCCAGTGTGATTTCAGTCATTAATTAGCCTTAAAATCATCGACACTGACGAACATCTTTAACACAGTGCTTTGATTCTTGGGAGGTTAGAAATTCCAGTCGACTGGTTTACAGTGAACTGTAGCTACGGGAAATATGAATGCAGATCATTCATGCCTTGAATAAGCAGCTATAAAAAGTCCAGAATGCTCCAGAAGCATATTTATAAATTATGATAAAAATATAACAGCATTTTCTTATCTTTATTTACAAATTGTTGAAATAAATGGCATTAAATTGGGCTGTTTTAGTTACCAGTTTGATCGTTTCTATACATGGTCTGTGCCGGAGATTTGCCCGTTTGTTTTGGTTGTGTGAATATTGCCGCCCTCTGCACCGTCATGCGATAGACGTGCAAAGGAAGCTCCGCCTCCCACATGCCCTCGCACGCTGACGGGCAGGGGAGTGCACACCTTCTCATTTGGGCCCGGGTTAATTAAATGGAGAACAAACCGGAAGGACCGGGCTCAACCTCAAAGCTGACTCACTTGGCGGGCCCTGCCTCACCCCCCACCGCGTGGCCCGGCTCCGGGTCCCGCTCCCGCTCACGGCCGACAGCGTCCCGCCTTATTTCCCTACCGCTCGCCGACGGCTCTGCCTCTACCTCCCAGCAACTTAATAGCACAGTGACAAGGAAGAAATAATTCACAAGTGGAGCTAATCAAAGGTGAAAAGAGGGAATCAGTAAGTGTCGTATCCTTTTGCCACTTTCATCAATCCGGCTAACTGAATTTGAACTAAAGCTGGGCAAATTTTCTGGGGAAGGAAATTAATATGTAACACATCTGAGGTCTGGCAAGAGCCGGCGGAATTGGAAAAGTCTGCATTATATCACAGGGAGATTATTGTGAAGACAATTGGGGCCGTCTGTGTAATCCGGGAACAGTGAGGTGTGTCTATTTTATGATGGCACTGTGACCTAGTGGGTCCTCAGCAGAGGAAATCTTTCTGTCCTTTCCAATTCAATCTCCTGGCGTATCTGCGGCCTGCCCGCCTCTACTCACCCCACCCATGACGGTATCAATTCAATTACCCCGGAAAGTGGATACATATTCAGGGCGTAACAGGGCCTGCGTGCGGCGGAGGCAGGCCAAGGGGAGCCGGCCGGCAAGACAAAGAAATACACATTTACCCTATAATAACTTTCATTTGGACTCAGTTTGGAAACAATTCGGAGCCGCGTTTGTCCCTGTCAGATCACATTATCCGCAAATGAAGTTTACAAAATATCAATTCAATTTCAATAACGGGGACCTGTGACCATACACACGGGGGTGGGGGTGAGGTGGGGGGGGAATTGACCATATCATAACATCTGAGGGGTCCCTGGTGGCTTCCAAATATTTTCCAGTCAGAGGTAATCAAAACCAGAGCGGTTCATGCTAATCCATTTGATTCCACCCCTTTGCCAGTGTCTTTGTCCCTATAAACATATTCTCTGCAGCCGCACACCGATCCAGTCACCACAGCTACTGCTCTCTGCTGGGTGGGAACACGCACTGTCATAAGGAATCCAATCAAATATTAATTGTAATATATAAAAAATAAAGAATAGGTTGTTTTCCTTTAAAACAAAACAAAACCCACTGTCGCACAGTTCTAACTTTTATTTTTTATTATCCAGTGATATAGTCCTTTAGACCCAATGAACCTTGTTTATTAATTTGTTTGTTTGTTTGTTTGGGGGTGGGGGAGCACTTTTCTATAACCAGTGCCTTTTTTTTTTTTTGAAGGCCAATGTTTTGTTTTTTTTTGTTTTTTATTCCCAGAGGGGGGGCCGATTTCATTTTCTGTATTTTTCTGTTTGTGTTAACAGTGTTGCATCTATGACGAGATCGGATTTGAGACAGCGCTCCATGTGCGCGCTTAACGCATTATTCTACGATCAATGCCTCACTACTCATTATTACCGTCAAAAATAATCATGCAAACTTGTTTTTGTTTATCCTTTTATGTCTGCGGTGGGACCTTAATGGAGATTACTGTACCCCGATTTGCAATCAGGTGTCCAATAAAAGGCTTTGATGCATCTCTGTGGGAAACAGTATGTGTCTGCCCCACAATAGTGTGAAAATGGCGTTTACCCTAATTATCATGGTGGCAGAAGCTCTCAGAAGTGGCAAAAATGCCTGTGGAAAATGCCTTTAAATGGTGTTTAACCAATCAATTTCAAAATGCTTACCTTGTAAAACACAGCAATTGTTCCAGTCAGTCCTTATTAGACCCCATAGAGTGTTCAACTATTAAATCCTTAACAAGGAGAATCAAAGTGTGTTTACAGAATCACAGTGTGGAAATATGTAATTGGAAAAGTAACAGCGAACGACTCCCTGCTAGGATATCTTAGCCCTGACATGGATGTAGCTATTGTTTTTTATTGATTTAATCCCCCCCCCAGTCCCTTCTTTGTTATCCATTGATGCTACTTGCTCTCTTTGGAAACATTCATGCTTACAGCCTTTGCCGTAAAATGGATTTTATTTATTTTTAAGGACGACATCCTAACCTGTTACTATGGGAAAAATTATAAAGAAGCCAATTTTGTACTGTACTGTAAGACAGCAACAGTGATCGCAAAGCAGCTTAAACAGAAAAGACGGGAAGTCCTTCACCTACAGTCATGTTTTGCTCAGGTTTATAATTTTAATTTGACATTTTTCAAATTTTTCGCATGCACACATATTACCTAAAGTTATTTGAATCAGCAGGCCTACATGAACAAAAACTTAAACACATACACATATAGTTTTCCACGTTTTTCACATGCATTTTACAGTTCTATATCTGCCACACCTGTTCCCAGGGCTCTGATCCAATTCTAATCTAGGTTCTTATTTCAGCAGCTCACCAGAAAGCGACCAGCAAATCACAGGCTGAGCTGCACCGCGCAAGTAACCCAGCACTGAGGTAGTCAGTCTTCCTAGCTGCTGTAATACACTTACATGAATGAACACACTTACACAGCGATTTATACTATAAGTACTAATGATTGCAGCAATCACTAATCACTGGTAGATTACAGTAGCAAATGTTATGCCTTAATTTCCTTTTTGGTGATGAAGACAGAGACACAGGCTAAATATGTTAAACATTATGTCACTAATTAAAACAAATTAAAAGTTAAATAGGTTATCTGCTCTTTAATAGTGTCATCTTGCTTATCATATATTTTCATAGCATATAGTTGTTTGCATATTAAAAGCTATACATTTTCGTATAAAATAGAAGATTTGAGGTAAAAAAAAATAAAGAGAGCATGCTGTTTAAAAGTCACAAGAGTAAATAGATATACAGACGCTATTCTACTTACGAACATTCAACTTACGAACTTTCAGACATATGAACTAAGAGGACTGTAAGTCCAGATTGTGTTCATTGGGCTCCCGTTTCCTGTCCGCAACATCATTTCTTTTCTGTACGCCAATTCCGTCTAGTACGACTTCTGGCCGCTACTCCCGCCGCGCAGCAGCGTAGCGTGCGGACTCCCAGCATCCTAGTTCTTTGTACTTCCGCATACCATTACATGATGTTAAATAACGACTTACGAACATTTTACGTTACGAACGGCCGTCGGAACGCATCTCATTCATAAGTAGAGGAGCGTCAGTATACATATATACTTATACATAGTTTTCCTTGATTTTCATCTGCTTTTTAAAGACATACCACTTCTCAAAGCTGCTGTGAATGCAAGTGAGCATTTCTGAAGTCGTATTCAAATTTATTATTAAAGCTCTGATCGGAGCACCACAGTAGAATAAAAGCACAGGAGCCTGACAAACGAATAAAGGCTGCTGAAAGTTAAAAGTAGACATAGGTATGTAAATGAATTCTAAGTATAAACTCTGTTTTATTAACTGAACAGCTAGTATACCGTAAATGTACAGTATACGTTTAGTGGTACATAACTTGTTATTTATAAGTTATGCAATCGAGGCAGAGAGTACTTTAGCTGCCAATTAATTGGCTATATAAGTCATTCCTTTAATCTTTTTATTATTAAATACTGCATGGTTTCCATGGCTGTACATAGATTTTAAAACCACAACAGACTCTGTACGTGTCTCAGTGCAGCTTACCCCTATTCCCCCAGAAATGATTCTGATCCTTCTTTTTCCCTAATGGTATATGAATAAACCACCATAATATATAAGCAATAATATATAATACCATATCATAAACAATAAACACATTTGCTATAAGAATGACAAGCAAAGGGTGGAATTTATTTTTTTTATATTTTTTTATATTTCATCTGATGTCAATTTTGTATTAATAACATGAATCCTACTGACCAGAACTATAAAACTTACTGGTGGTACAAAACCAGGTGATCATAAAGCTTTAGCCATTAAGCATAAAACTTAATAAGTAATTATTTTCCAAAGCATACAGCTTCCAGGAAAACAGGTGTACAATTTGGCATTTTTAACCTTTAAAAGATGCTCAGATGTTAACCAATGGGCTCCTTCGTTTCCTAGTTTATCCACAGCTGAATGTGAAGGAAAACCCAGCTGTCACCTGAATAAGCTGGGCAGGAAGTGGCTGGACAGGAAACGCATTTTTTAAAATAATGGGACATTTCATATGCTAAAAAACTGCCACTCGCTCTGAGATATTACACCAATAATAATCATTACAGTAAATGTACATTCATGCATTTGAATCCACGCACAACTATATTGGAGCAAGAATGGGTCCATGTTTGGGCTTGATTTAAGATTAGTGGAATATAAAATTTTATAAAATGAAGTTTAATGCAAGGTAATTGAATAACATTTAGACGACATGAACTGCTAAGAATGAAAATGAAATGTTTAAAACCCAGTGAATATTGATCTCTGTTGTTGGTCTTTATCCATCCACTTTGTAATTGACGTATCCAGCTGAGGGTGACCTGTGAACAGGACAGAAATGGCAAGTTAACGCACGGTTCCTCAAATAACAGACGCTGATGCCTCAGGGGAGTGTAACCCCTACAGGCCAGCTTGTGGGTCGCTCCCTCAGTGGGATGTAGTCAAAAAAAATACTATTTCGGGGGGGGGGGGGTAATAAGATCAAGACCAACATTTGTATCATGTGTCACATTATTGTTTAAAGTTCAAATGTGTATGATTCCACTCCAAGGCTCATCTGCATGGTTTAGCTACTCATCTCATACTGCAGAGTGAGTCCAGCAGCCTGCTACTGAAACCTCATTGCAGCCACTCGTACATTTAATCTCGCTCCTTTTAGCTATTACCCAAAGCTCATGACCATAGGTGACAATGAGGAGATTGACTCAGTTAATGTTTCAAGTAGCACAGAGCCGTACAAGATAATATGCATTTAAATGGAATTCTGCTTCAGATTCACTGGTTTCATGAAGTTTTCTGAAGGAATGAATAAAATTGAACTTAAATACAAGTCAAATAACAATCCCCTAAAGGGTAATTATGAAAAAGGGCTTTTTATTCTGAGTTTTCCACTATAGGGTCTGTTTTAAAATCAGTGTTTTCAGTGTGTAGCTGCATATAATTACCACTCAAACCTTACAGTTAACACTTAAGTTCAGCGTAAGTATTCCAACTTCTCTTGACATTGGTCATTTGACTAGGCTCTGCCATGCTCAACAAAGAACTGTTCTATTCAGGTCCCTCAAATCTGATCTCAAATCAGATTGGATCAGTGAGGTTTGGAAAATACTGGGCAGTCCAACTCTCCAGTGACAGAAATATGAGTAATTAAAGAGGACTTGCAATATATCAGATTTACATACATTAGTCATAGCACTGTGAGTTCAAAATGACCAAATGACACCCGACCCCCCGGGGCTGAGTTAGAAAGATCCGGATGGCTTCTCTCCTGTTAACTGTGCTCTCTAACTAATGTCTTCTGAATTCTGGTGTCATCATGGCTGTTAGGCAGAGAACTGTTATATCACTTTATATATTTCAGCCATTGCCTTCATAGCCCTGGTACAGTTTTGTACCCCAAGGTACAAACAACATTAATGTACCACCAATGGTACAAAAAGGTTCTTCAGAGAACTGTACCTTAATAGGTACAATTACCTACAGCTAGGGTACAATTGGCAGACTCTAGATGGAACAGGCCCATTGACAAGTAATTGTACCCTCAAAGGTACAAATTGGTACTTTATTTCTGACAGGGTACATTCTGTTAGCATGAGGCCTTCCATCCAAAAACAACATAAAATTGCAAACATAAGCTGTTTGCACCTTCAGATGACTTTGACAAAGTAGAATCATTCGACAAGCTCCTTTATTTCACCTTTAGCCAGTTCCGAAGGATATAAAGCAGTCTTCCCGTTCCTCCTGTCCCTCCGTCAGACCAGGAGACTTTGTGACCTTGATGAGACACCTGATGACCATCTGGTCTTCTCTGACCATTTTAGCCCCATGCTAACACAGGAATGGACCCTAAGTCACATGGATCTCTTTACTGTCCCAACCAGATCAAACCTTACACCATCCATTGATTAAATTCTGAAGTGAAAAACATATTCCGGAGAATGCAAACAGATGTCATGCACACCGATGGACATGGGTTCCATTGCTCTTGGGTCTCTTGGAGATAGGTGAGTGCCACATCTGCTCTGGGTAGGGAGAATTCTGGGAGATAGCCAAACTGAAAGGAAATCTGACCTGAGAAACATTTGCATGTTAAGTGCAGTCAATCTGAATTGATCACAGCCAAATTAAATGCAATGAGTTCCAATATTTTCCCTGTTTACACATTAGCCTGAAACCTGTGACATATAGATATATTGAATTCAGCTTAGTAACGTAAGTATGGACACAGAGGAAGAAGAACTTATCTTTAATTAAAATCATGCTGGGCTTCGGGTCCTCTTGTGTCCTGTCTGAGGAATACAACTTTGCAAAGGTAAATTAATTTTCACCAAATCAGAATCCCAAAAACCAGCTGCATGTAGTTTCAGAATGTAATAGCCGCTCATTTGTGGTTTCTAAATGGGCGACGACAGGTGATTGTAGCTGCAAGGAAGCAATCCACCAAATTTAAGTAAGTAAAACCTGCCAGTTATCTTGTGTGAGAGATTTATGACCGTGGTGGCTCAAATCAGCATACAAAATCAGCACCCAAAATGACCTTGCCGTTTCACTCCTGTTCCACACCCCCTGTCATCCAAATACTGCCAATGCATCACAAGGTCACAGGAAAATTGCACAGGAGGCTATCCCAGGAAGACCCTGTGCAAGCACAATGCGGATTCAGGAGCAACCTGTGGGAAAGCCTGGGAGAATGTGCACATTCCAGATGGCACAGGCAGGGACAGAACCGCAGCATATATACAGTGCTGGGAAAAATTCAGAGACCACAGCAAAATTTTCATTTAATTTTGCCTGTTTTAAATATATATATTTTGCAAACTGCAGCCTGGTGCTTTTCTGTTTCTCATTGATGAAGGGCTTCTTCCTTGCTTTATGGGACTTCAGTCCTGCTTCTAGGAGCCTGATATGAACTGTCCCAGCAGTGCACTTCACACCTGCACTTAATGTTTCCCATCCTTGTGAAGGTCGCTTGACGTCGTCCTCCGATTCATGAGGCACTGTTGGGATTAGAAGCTGGCATTAGAAAGTCACTTCTGCCCTCATTTTCCCAGAGCTGCATATATATACACACACATACATACACACGCATACACACACATGCATGCACACACACGCATACACACACACGCATGCACACACACGCACACACACACACCCTATATGGACAGAAGTATTGGGACACACCTCTTAATCACCGAATTCAGGCATTTCATTCAGACCCATTGCCACAGGTGTATAAAATCAAGCCCCCAGCCATGCAGTCAGGGTTATAAACATTTGTGAAAGAATGGGTCATTCTGAAGAGCTCAGGGAATTCAAGCGTGGTGCTGTGATAGGATGCCACCTTTCCAATAAGTCAGTTTGTGAAATTTCTTCCCTGCTAAATATTTCACAGTCAGCTATAAATGCTATTATTGCAAAACTAAAGCATTTGGGAACAACAGGAACAAACAGGAACGTAAACATAAGAGAGTGGGGTCTCCAAGTGCTGGAACGCATAGTGCGTAAGAGTCACTGCTGCGCTGTTGATTCGATAGCTGTAGAGTTACAGACTTCCTCTGGCATTAACCCCAGCACAGAAACTGCACTTGGAGCTTCATGAATGGGCTTCCACGGCTGAGTAGCTGCATATAAGCCACACATCACCAAACACAATGCCCAATGTTGGATGGAGTGGTGTAAAGCAGCCCACCACTGGACTCTAGGGCAGTAGAAATGTGTTCTGTGGAGTGACGAATCACGCTTCTCTGTCTGGCAGTTTGATGGATGAGTCTGAGTTTGGCAGATGCCAGGAGAACGTTACCTGCCAGACTGCATTGTGCCAACTGTTAAGTTTGATGGAGGAAGGATAAGAATAGAAGGAGAAGGGAACTCTCAATGCTTCAGCATACCAAGCCATTTTGGATAATTCTATGCTTATGCTTATATGTATATATATATATATATACTGTATATATATATATATATATATATACACACACACACACACACACACACACACACACTGTATAACAGTGAAATAACTGGTAACAGGAGTTATTACATCTTTAAAAGCAGGAAAAATACATTTAAAATGCTTGGTTAAGTTTTAGATAATTTTATGGTAAGTTTCAACATTTAAAAATGTGGTGCATTTTACATATTTGCCCGTATATTTGTGATTCACACCATCCCTAATCACTGCAATGAACATATGTCATTATGCCTGATGTGTTTATGAGACCTTCTGCTAGCCTGGCATCTGGACCACGGTGCAGCTCTGTATCCAGGATCCCCAAGACTGGGGACGGGTCACATTTGTATTATTTAATATCATATTTATACTTCAAAATGAATGTCAATTACTGACTGAAAGAATTAATAGATTAGTGGTAATTAACTGGAGATTGGATCTTATACTCGTGCTCTATTTTTCTGTGATTTGCCAGCCTCATTTAATTACACCGAAAATGTTTCCATATAATTAAAAAGCAGTAAAAAAAGAGAAAAACATAAAATACTATGTCTATGCTTAGCATTTTGAATATGTAATTATATTGACAAACAGGATTGGTATTGGCTGAATTGTTCTGGTTCTGTGAGTTGGTAAATACAATAGAAGATGTTTTACATTACATGGAGTTTCCATGGTCTGCATCTCTCTGTTATTAGTGGATTGCGGAGTATCAGTGGAATATCAGTGCCTTGTTCACAGCCGGCCATGTTAATGTCAGTAAATCACTTTAGAAAACTATGTCTCAGTCCCATACCCCAGCACACTGAGTGTCAGTCCCTTACATCATCTGACCAAGTCTCAGTCCCCTTCATCACCTGATTGAGTCTCAGTCCCACACCCCAGCACAATGAGTCTCAGTCTCTAACGTCATCTGACTGAGTCTCAGTCCCCTTCATCACCTGATTGAGTCTCAGTCCCTCACCCCAGCACAATGAGTCTCAGTCTCTAACGTCATCTGACCGAGTCTCAGTCCCCTTCATCACCTGATTGTGTCACAGTCCCTCACCATGTCACACTAAACTTAGTGATCTTTCCAAAGCTGGCTCAGCCCCAGTCCCTCTTTTCAGAAGACTGATCTCTGTGTTTTTTTTTTCTTAGCAAAACAAGTATCAGTGTCCGTCGCTTAGCAGAACACCCAAGTGTAGGTGAGTCCAGCTAATCTCTTTACCTAAATTCAGTTTTACACCACCTGTGAAGAGGCAACATTATTCAAATGTAATCCCCCCCCCCTTCTTACTGAAGCAGTATAAATTACCACAGAGCAGGCCCAGCTCCTTTTAAGAAAAAAAGCATTAGATGTAGTTTATTGGCATGTCTGTAAATAGGATCATTTCTGAAATTTAGCTCTAATGAGCTTCCATTGCTTTCCCTGATTTATTGACAAGCAGGTATCGCCTCCCTGCTTGAGATAATTGAAGCCGCCATCTAATTAGACGGAGAAAGGCCCTGATGTGGAGCAAATCTTTGTGGTGAAAAGATAATAATTAATTATGAGTGGTGTTTCAGTCACATGAGCGTGTACTGGAAGAAGAGCCAAGGCTAGCAGGGGCTATGGCGGGACATTTGTGTTTCGAGCCATTTGAAGTCACATCTGACGTGACCATGCAAAGAGCCATATTTAACATTAGCTGATTACCGGGAAGTAATTAACAATGTCAACGAATCGGTTAGATGGAATTAATAATAATTATATCATTAACGTGTTGATGGTCTTGTAGTGAATGCTGAGGCGGAGGAGAGGTTAATAGTATCACTCCAAGCTGAGCTGGAAGCCCAATTCCCTGCCACTGATCCATCATTAATATTGTAATCGCGCTAATTATATAAATATAATATAATGAAATATAAATATAATGAAACATGATGACTGATGCAGTCCTACCACACCTGTGCTAATGTGCTGTTATTCCACGTGTATAGCTGTTGCCTAAAAGTTTAGCCTAAAACGCTAATCTTTATTCCCCCTTAAGGAATAAAAACATAAAAGTCTCACGTTAGAAATAGAAATTATGCTATTCCATACCATTAAAGGTCCTGCGTATGACTGAAAAAAGATACCTTCTATGTTTGTTGTCCATGTAACATTACTGTTTCAGTTTTGAACAGTGTTGTACCAAAGAAAACCCGTGGACCCAATTCGTAATCATGAGGTGGAAAGTTGGACTTTAAATATGAACTGATAAATTACTTGGAAACAATGTTGGGACCGCTTCTAACGGAGATATCCATAGAGGTCACCCAGTGGAAGGAAAATTTACAGTTGGATCTATAATTTCGCTCTAATTATAACTGAGAGCTGAGACACTGTAACAGTATAATGCAAACAAAATTATGTGTCAGATGCCTCAACTGGATCTAATGAACAGATCTCTGTAGGACCTTGGAGAAGTTTCACTTTATCTTCACTCCAGGTATCCCAGGGCATGTTAAAATGAGATGGTATCACAACTGTTTACGCTTCTCTCTTCCATCAGTCATACGTGTTAGTCTATCAGTTTTAACTTTCTCAGCCTATTTCTCGTGTGACTTTTACAAATCATTCTGATATTTTAATTCTTTTAATTTATCAAATAGACATTTTATGAAGAAAAAAAAAAATCAAGTGAGATTTTTTCCCCAGAATTAAAAGTCACTCATCTCTGCTCCTCCATCCATGTTCACACGGATTGGTGTTTGCAGTCTGCTTGTGCTCAGTCCAGGGCAGGAAACACACTACGTGCAATTAACTGGAACTAATGGGTGTGAACTGCAGGCCTTGGAGTGCAAGACGGAACTAGATCACCCCAACAAAATCATCACAAACACTAGGAAAAGGAGCAGACGAACACAGAAATATGATTGGAGTCAAACCCGTTACTAGCTGATGTAAGACCACAGCACAACCTACTAAGTCACAATGCCAGCCAACAAAAGGAATCATTCTAGAAACAAATACAAAGCAAATGCAAACATATTTCTTCTTGGCTTCTTTATGTGGTGAAGATGAAAAGTTTCATAAAAGTATCATTTGTCTCAACAAGCTCACCAAATCGCTAGCAGCTAGCAGGGAACCACTTAAGAGCTACTTCTCAAGGACTGCTAGATATAAGAACATGAAACCGGTAATGAACTGCAGCACGACAAACAGAATAGGGTGTTTATTTTAACATGAAGAGGAAGTCAAAGAAGACCAGTGGAGACGTCTCTGAACATCAATCAAAGCTGTGAAGAGCAGGTATCACAGCATCTCGAATGCGCTGCAGGGAAATTCTGCGTATCAAGCATAGACATACCAAAGTCAATCCAAGCAGTTTGGTCTATTAAACGCTATTTTTCAAAGCAGAGACCTCAAAACAGTATTAGAGATAAATCACCACCTTAGACAAAAGTGGTGCCACATCAGATATATTCTTATTTGGGATTTTTATTAATAGAAAACTTGAATGTTTGACGTGTTGTAATAGTGCTGTATTGGATAAATGGTTATTGTTGATTGTAAATTGAATTGTGTTACACTGAGTGCTGATACTGATGATGAGTGTATTTCACTTTGCCTAAATGCAGTTGCTGCCCCTAATCGTGATCATCCAGATTGGTTCAAACACTGAATCTCTAAGGGTGCGTCAACGAACCACTTTTCAAAAGATACTGACGCCTGGCTGAGTTAAAAAGAGAATCTAAGCATACTACCCAACAAGACTGTGACCTCTCCCTATTGATCCTTAAGTCTAGTCTTTTCTATTAAATATTTATAAATTAACTTTATGCTCTGTGTGTGCGAAAATCACCCATGCAGTGTCATTGTGTGTGTAAATATGTGCTGTGATGGACTGGCTTCCCATCCGGGGTGTACGTGTACCCCAGCCATGTGCCCTGTGATGGACTGGAAGAGGTTCCAAGCATCCGTGACCCTGAAATCTTATTGGAAGATTTATCCAGTTACAGTTGTCCTTTGACATAATGGATTATAATTTTCAGTTACTGACACACTACCAGACGCAGCACAGTGGTGATGCAGTGGTAAGTACTAGTAGTGGTTAGTAGTGCCTCTGTCACCAGGGTTCCAGTCTCTGCCATAGCTCCCTGCGTTTGCAGTTTGCACACTCCCTCTGTGTCCTCATGGGACTCTCTCCAGGTACTCCAGTTTCTCCCCCTCCCAGAGTCCAAAGACATGCTGAAGTGAACTGAAGTTACCAAATTGCCCGTAAGCCAGTGTATCCAGTGATGGGTCGGTGCCCTACCCTGGCTTGTTCCCTGCCTTGCGCCTGTAGCTTCTGGGATCGTCTCCAGATCCCCTGCAACCCTGAATAGGACAAGAGGCCAATGAAAATGGATGGATGGTTGTTAAGGCATAACTTTAGCTTTAGTATTGGAGGGTTTGAGGTCTCTACCCATTTAAGAGGGTCCAATGGTTTGTATTGGCTGGTTTTAATAACTGTGAGGGTTGCAACCCCCTTTTCCCTGTAATTTACACCCGTGGTTGGATAGATGAACATACTACCAAATGTATAAGTAACCATAGTGTTTCCCCGTACTAAAACCCCAAAGATGAGTTAGTGTTTTGGGTGAGTATCTCTGTCCATCCTGAGTGGAGGTACCTACCAGACACATTCCTGAGCTGATATGGCAGAAGACGATAACAGAGTACCACCATACTGTAGACGTCAACCCGGAGGCAGGCTGCAGATATGCAAATTGAATTATGGCTGTGTATAATGTCGTTTGAGTAGTAAACAGAGAGTGAGCTTTGGACCCAGCGTGCACTATTTTCAGACCTATTTATGTCTGTTTTGTTTGCCTTTTCAGAATTCATTTCTTTTTCTGCAGGTGACAAAGATTGCCAGTTAATAGCCTGGGAAAGGCAGTTCCGGAAGCACTAGCTCTCCCAGGGCGGATGCCTCACTGGAGGTCATGAAGCTTCCACACAGCACAGCTTCTTACTTGAGCTATTTGTGCTGCACACTGGACATTCTATGGAGGCTAAGCCTCTGTGCCAATGAGCTGAAGAACGTCAGTTCCAGCCCAGCTTCAGCAGAACAGTCATGTCTGAGGGCCCTTGAGCAAAAGGCCCTTAACCCCCCAGCTCCATGGCGACTGCTGCTGCTGGTGGTTGCTGTTTGCTGGCCAGCTTGCTCTCACCTGTATGTGCATCATGGAGAGCAATATGGGGTTGGTGAGAAGACAATTTCCCCGTAGGAATCAATGAAACATCACTGTTATTATTAAATCACGTGAGAACGTTGACAATCAGTGACGCAGCCTTGGTGTGACTTCGGGTCTGGGGGAGATTGCCCAGTAGCACAATTACCAGTACTTAAATCTACAGGTTAGACTCACTTTCATCAGTTTAAGCTCAAGTAGGTCCAGGTGATGTGAAAAGCTCTGTGTACTAGATGAATTAGATATACCTGAATATCTGTTTTTAATTAAATTGCGTTTAGATTACAGAGAAAAGGGGGATAACAGGCTTTCTATTAAAACATTCCCCATTGATACAAGCCGCAGATAGTGCAGCTGGTTGCTAATCTAAGGTATTTATTACTTATTTAAGGTGGTGGCATCTTGTTTAGGTACTACGGTAAATCAATTTTTGCAGCACCCCTGGAATATACACAGGACGCAGTAATAGGGGGAGTGAGGCTCCATTTATCTGTGCTATTATCCAACTGGCTGCTATAAGGAACTGCGGCCTAAAGCCAGCAGAGATGAAAATTATTAGAAAACGAAAGGCAAGACAGGAGGGGCAGCTGGTTCTTTATGTGGAAAATAAATAATTAAAGAGTGTGAAAACCAGCCCTCGTAACATTAACAATTACTGTGATTAACAATGATACTCACAACTCATTTTTCATTAAAGTCTTTGAGCAGAGATAAGCTTGTTTATATAGACTAGCTTTTCAACCAATGAGTAATTTATCACGCCGCGGCCGTGACGGCACACAGGCACGGCATGCAATTAAAAGCCACGCGTTGACCTTGTGACAATGTGGGACCGGCGAGACTCTGGGAAACCCGGGAAGGGATGGGGAGACCCATACTGCACGATACTTCTGTGCTGTTTCAGTATTCATTAAGCATTTGGAAAAATCCAACTACAGGAGTTACTACGTACGTAAGATGTACTTTGAATTGGTTCTTTAACATCCGGACTCTAAAGCCCCAGCAGGTTATAATAATCTCAGATTTATCCAATTTATTATGAGGAAACTTCACTTAACCCTACACTCCATATTATATTATTATACAGTGATGACAGTGGCGAGATAAACAATGTAATGGATTCACTGAGTACAGTAGCAGAGCAGTCATTATTAAGTCCGTCTGATGAAAGATGTCCCCTGCTGAGGGAACAAATCCATGAAAATGATGCATTTCGTTTCCTGTCAGAGAAAATGAGCTGACCTGCGATTGAATATTTAAATATCATTATGTCCTGCTAAATGGCCAAATCCAATTATTTGAGTGAGGTTTACTCTTATTCTGTATTTATAAGTGATTCTGTGAGGTGTTGAGATGGACTGTTGCTTCATATCTTCAGGGTTGTGGGTTCAAATCCGCGTCTCTTGTGTTTCTGTGTTTGGATGGTTACTGGGCAAATGCCAGAATCTAGGCACAACCCAAAGACGTGGTTAGATGAATTAGTGACTCCACACTGTCCACAGAATGTGAGTATGTGCAGTGTCGGGCATTTCAGGTCCAGAAGCTACAAATCCAGACCAAGATTTCCTTTCTACCAACCAGCTGAGTTCTCTGTGACTGTGACTCTTTATGCTTAACTGGTTGGTAGAAACAAAATCTTGGTCTGGATTTGTAGCTTCTGGACCTGAAATGCCCAACACTGAGTATGTGCCTACAATGGTGTACAAGCGCACCATGATTTTATACCAGATATTCAGTTCAATTCAATTCAATTCAATTCAATTCAATTCAATTCAATTCAATTCAATTCAATTTGTGTAGCAGATTTCTACATTACATTGTCTTTACATTAACCCCACTCAGAGCTCCCAGTGAGCAAGTCATAGGTGACAGTGACATGGAAAACTCAAATCAGAGGTACCAGACTCAAAGGGGGACGTTAGGTGTTACTGTCCGCTCTCCTAACCCGGCGCTCAGGCGGGACGTTAGGTGTTACTGTCCGTTCTCCTAACCCAGTGCTCAGGCGGGACGTTAGGTGTTACTGCCTGCTCCCCATTGAGCAGGCTCCCTCATACTTCTCACCAGGTCCACGGAGGAACATTTTGAATCTTCTCACGCTCCGTGCACAGCCCCACTCCATTTCCATCATGGAGGTATAAAGAACCCCCAGCCCTGAAAAACGATTCAAAACACGGTCAGCGCCTAATACGTAGGAATCCAGTGCAAGATCTGATCTGATTCAAGAGTCACATACTATATCGATAATAAATCAGTGCAATAACTGATACATTAAATGTGCAGTGCTAGTTTCAGATAGCGATCCTGAGTGATAAAAGTGAGTCTTAAGGGGGAAACTGCACAAGGAAAACAGCTTTTCTGGAAGCAGCTTGCCCTGGTTTTAATCGATAGATGGGTTCTTTTGTTGTATTTATAGCGATGTGATGGTAACATTTAAAGTGTATGTCTTTAACTGAAGCCCACACCTATCTGCTGTGCTTTATTCAATCCTTCCAGAAGTATCCAGTAAACTTGCCAACTCAGAGCTCCACACACTTTATTGGCAGTATGTAGAACATACAAGAACAGGTCATGATTTGATGCAGAACTTTTGACAGTAATATACAGACACATAGAACGTATATAACATCGATGTGGGGCAGTTGCTCAGTGGGTTAAACCTCTGTGCTTCAGATTGGAAAATCTCTGGTGCATCTGGCCTTGGTACATCTGTGAGTCCCTGAGCAAGTCTCTTAACCCTTGGTTTCCTGGATGCTGCTATAGGTGGCTGCCCTTCACAATCATTTACAGAGAGCAAGTTAGGGGAGGCATGAAAGGAATTTCCCCACTGAGATCAATAAAAATATCAATTATTATAATAAAAAAAAAATCAAATAACAGCAAGTACTTTACAATGTAATGCAAGCAAACAGTAAGTAAAACAAAAGCAACGCAACAGTAACGCAAACCAAGTAAACAGTGCATTGCAAACAATAAGTAGAGCGTGATGTAGTACAAACAGTAAACACAACAGTGCAAACAGTAATTAAAAAAACAATGTAGTACGAACATACGAAGTACAAAATAACATAGATCAAATGGCAAGTAAAACACAACATATGCAAATAACTACAAGAACAACACAATGAAGTGCAAGTAAACAGTAAGTAAAACACAATGTAGTGCAAGCTAACAGTAAGTACAACAATGTAGTGTAAACTGTATGCAGTTCAAATGATAAGTATAATACAATGAAGTACAAAGAACAGTAAGCACAACACGACATAGGGCAAACAAACAATAATTACAACATGTTCTATTAAGAGAATACAACCTTAAATAACATATCTCATGTTAACATATTGTTTGTACAAACCTGAATAAGGACTGATTTGCTGAGAGAGCTGACTAAGCAGACAGAATTTTTAATTGCTTTGCTGATGTCAGTATTGCACATGTTGATTGCAGCGGTGTCCTGATTGATTGTATTGTGTTTGATCTTGATATTAACCAGCTGAGCTTTGTTTGCATCTAATTTTCTATGGAAGAGCCAAGTCTCCTTTCTAGGCCCTTAATTACTAAAAGCACCAATGTAATAAAGATTAAATGGTTGATATTGAGATTAAATGTGACGCAATCAATCAAGACACTGATTATGACATGAGCAGCGCAATCAATGGGCAACACTGATCAGCACTTCAAACCATTTAAATTACAGCACCACTGTCACGTTCGGAGCAGGGAAACAGGCGAAGGGAGTCGTGGGAACAGATAAACACGGGATTTAATCAAGGCTAATACACTCGAAACACACAGCAACATCAATGACCGGACTGGGCAAACATACTTGAACGCGGACTTAAAAACATGAAACTAATTAACAACAATGAGAAACAGCTGGTAACACGGGGATCACACACGAGGTAGTGAGGGGGCGTGGCACACTGGAGGATCGGACGAGCAGGGCAGGACAACCACCTCTTAATACCACAGAAACCAAGACACCTGTTTGAATTAAACACTGAAAAACAATTATATTAGTGGCCCATCTTAGTACATCTTTAGCTAATAGAAACCCTTACTATAATTGAATGTGTGACCAGGAGTTTATAATACATCTATTCTACTACTACTACTACTACTTATATAATTGTTATTATTGTTATTGTTGTCATTGTCATTATCATCCACACCCTTGTACTATATGGTAAGCTGCTGGAAGATGGATGGTTTGATTCGTATCTCCTTCTCTGGTGATTCTTCATGCTATAGGATGGTGGTCTCCAACCTTTTTACAGTCAGAGCTACTTTTATTGTTGCAGATGGGGGGGGGGTCATCTGATTGTGTTTATCAACAATGGATATTTGAAAGATCGACCTGTTGGATTGGCAACCCATGATCGACTGGTTAGGGCAGCCACTCTACAGAAGAATTCTCCTTGTCCCATCTACAAGTACTGCAGAGTGATTGTCTTCGTGTAATTCCTGTGTAGCTCAGGTTGTCTGTGCATCTCTGGGGCTGTGTGAACCATACAGAAAAACCCCATTCCTAACAACCATGCTGATATTACTTCTATTATTCTGGTACCATGACTGATACTACCAACCACTAGTATTCCAAATTGACATTGTCTGCTACAGAACTGCTACTGCTGTTATAATTAGCAGTACTATTGCTACTTTACTCGTATTGCTGCGGTTTTTGATTACTGCATGATTACTCTATTGATGGTTCTATTGTAGTGTTGTCACTGTACTATTACTACTACATCTACTATTACTACTATTATCTTTATTATAAGTTGTTTGTAAGAAGAGAAAGGTCGGTTGTAAAATATTGCTAGAATAACTTACAGATTATGAATGCTGATAGTATCACTTTTGTTTACAACTTGCATTGGTTTGTACTAAAACTTTTCTTAGTGGTTCCAGTTTAGTTTGCCCATTATGCCTGGTAGTTTCTTCCTTAACCCAAAGGCCATGCTGTCTGCTTCCATGAAATTCCCATGTCTCCACCAGATGGACAGATGTCATGCCGCAGTATGGAGCTCAGTGACGTGTGGAGCGCTGACCCGTCTCCCAGGAGCTGAAAGGAGAAAATGGCTGCTTATTGACTGGTGTGTGGCATGGCAGGCACCCAGAACCAGGCTGGCCCTGGGCTGTCCATCAGGCATTTCAGGGACACCCAGACAGTCTAACGGCTTCCCAAGTACACAAGAGCCTAGAAGGACTTGTTTCACACACATGTGCCGGGGCTATATTTATGCTGTAAACAATTTCTCCTTGTGGTTGTTGAGAAATGTCAGATACGTACCTGAAACATGAGATTTTACCCAGTAGTGAACAGGATTCAATTAATCCGCTAACCGCTAATTAGTGAAACTAACTTCTTCGTTAGTGATTCCACTAACTTTGAAAACCAAACACAGTGACGGGGCCTGAGAGCGACGGGGCCTGAGAGCGACGGGGCCTGACTGTGGCACTGAGAGTTTGCAGCCATATACTATTGGCTTCACTGAGGGCAAAATGTCAACATGAGCCAGTTGGGAAATAGGGCTTCTCTGACAAAAATGCTTATATCTCGCAAACAGAATATCATAGAAAGAACATTTTAGTGCAGGTTTATTCCAAAGACTCTACTGGTATCATTGACTGATATCCAATTCATTAAGTCCTAAATATGCTCTGGTGATCACTCTAGTCCAACAGATGGAACTTAAGTGTTCAACAGGTTAAAATTTTAAGGGATTCAGAGCCTAAAACCAAACCAAAGCTAAATTCATATAATAAAAGTTAGCAGTTAACGTTAGCTTCTGCTAATTTTTTTAGTGGTTTATCGGTTTAGCTTAATTAAACTTTGGAGTTACCAGAATAGCGGTCATCAAAGCTAACGCTACTGATTTTACCCAGTTTCTAAACTGCCTGTTAAACTGAGCAATCACAGCTTGTTTTAGTAACATGAGTGTGTAGTATCAGTTTTAGTTATTTGCCTACCCGTGGTGTTTCATGCTTACCAAAGCAGTTCAGATCTATGTATGTGTCAGTTTTCCAAGTTAACACAAGGAAAATTGCCAGTGACACTTGACAAATTTCTGAATTAATGACTTGAGTAATAGACTTATAATTCTGCAGTTGGACCAAGTTTAAGGTATTAAAGTTTAAGGCAATTTAAGGTATAAAAGCAGCTTCTTACAGGTTAACTTTGAAATCCCCTGTAAACACACTCAGTGATTAACTTAAGTACACACCTACCCGCTAAATCAAAGCAGGGTGTTTTCCATGGGATCTTAACGTAACCATAGTGCATGAGCCATGGTACAGAACCCACAACCCACACGCATCATATTTTTGCCAGTAATTAATCAGCAACAAGCACTTAAATCAATATTTAGCCTGATTGTTCCAGCTTGTCAGCTTCAGTCTTATACATTAGTTTACTGAACAAGTGTCCTATTAGAGTTTAATTGTTCGCTGAAAAACCTCTTCAGCAAATGGTGATTGACTTCTCAAATGTAAATATCAAAAATTATAATCCCAGGCTTTATTATCTGATAATTAGGACAAAATAACATCTTAACACAACAAGAGCCAGTGCGCAAAGCTTGTCTGATCTACTTTGAATTCCATTAGAGACTCTCTACACCGCAATGTAATGAACCATAAAATTTAATTTGGAAATGATATTACCAAAAATGATAGAGCGATACGAGCCACAATGGGACGTGTGCTGGGCCCTAATTCTTTCATTTGGCACAATGTACTCCTATTGATTGCGCAGAATTACTTAATATTGCAGAGAAGATCACATCCTGGCCTTTCCTCTCTTCTACAGAGCAAACAAGCCAAAGCACTCATAGCTGTGAATTGACCAGCATGACTCTATGTAATTACAGAGATTTCCTTATCTTAGCCTATTTGCTGAAGTCATCCTACAAAGAAATACGGGCCTCTAATTCAACTGCAGTTCATATCTCATTTACATTGGTGGTAATCCCTGACCTATCTCAGCGTTTAGGTAATGACATTGGGATTCAATTGCACGGCTTGCATTTCTTCTCCATCCTGCATCAGAAAGGGTCCTCGTGCGAAGACCACGGTGAACCCCGGCTTGAGCTATGACTGTAATTTAACAGGTGCATGCTGGGAATCTAAAAACCCTTTGTAGCAGAAGCGGGGGAGAAGTTGCGAATCGTAATTGACGCTGCCTGGTTCACGTCCGCAGGCGAAGTGGATAGTAAAGGGTTATTTAACAGCGAAAGACGGAATTTATATATATCACTTGCGCCGTCAATATTTTAAATCATCACTCTTTTGAGACTTAGACGTAATTCTGACACATAAGACTTAAAAATTTCACGCATGAGGCAAGTGTCTCTTTCACAAATAATGGTGCGTTCGTTTTTCTCTCGGAACTCGGGAATTCCGAGTTGAGTGACATCACGTCCGACAATCTCCCGTTCGAGCTACCCACATCTCGGAACAAACATGGCTGCCT
>JAODJU010000014.1:18139875-18174088 GCA_026776725.1 Gnathonemus echidnorhynchus | reverse complement strand
TAGTTAGAGTATGGAATAGTCTTCCTGCTAGTGTAGCGGAAGCTAAAACCCTGGGTTCCTTTAAATCAGAGCTAGATCAAATTTTAACAACTCTGAGCTATTAGTCAAGTTCTCTCCAAACAAGCTTGATGGGCCGAATCGCCTCCTCTCGTTTGTAAATTTCTTATGTTCTCTAAACTAGTTGGTTGAAACAAAATCTTGGTCTGGATTTGTACTTTCTAGACTTGATCTATCCACCTGTGATAGAAACACAGCAGCCACCAGGAAGAAATAAGTTCCATCTCAGAAGATAATTCATCAAACTCCAGAAAACGTTTAAATTTTCAGTTACCGGTGAGAACAATAAAGTTACTCAAGAAAACTCAAATTCACTGAACTGTTATTCTTTTAACAAAGAAACTAGTTAGGTTAATTATAATTTGAATGCTAATCTTTATTTCATAAGTATCATAACAAGTGTCTTTTAGGTTTGTTTCTTGTATTTTATTCTATTCCCGAAAGGATATGTTTCTCCTTAATGAAAAAAGGCCCTTTCTTTGATGTAAGCGCTGGACCAAAGTCACCAAGACACTTTCTAATTTAGAGGAAATTTGAGAAAATGGCTCAATTCCTTTTGCTCGGCTGTGCTGACATGTCTTGTTCGTGGCCCATGGTCCCTGAGTGCAGACAAATGCGACTCGCTTACTGGTCCACTGTAGGAATTAGCAGATAGACATCAGCGCTGATACCTGCGGGATGCTGTATTAGGCCATCGGAGCACATTAATCTTTCCCAAATTAAAATTTGCACCCTCGTGTTTAGGATGGTGACCAGTGTGGATCTCTGCAGCCTGAACGCCAGCTTTGATAAAACTGTTTAAAGAGAAGGGGGGATTTAGATAAATTGCCCACGGTTACACAACATGCCTTGGTGTGTTCGGGCAGGGGGTGTCTGTTAAGCGGTGCTGTATGAGAGTAGGCAAGCTGTTTACGTGTGTGTGTCTGTGTGGGGGGGGGGGGGGGTGTGGAAAACACAACACATTGATAATATGTAATTATTGACGTTGCCATACTATCTGCATGTAGTATAACGCGATGCTGTGCACAGAGACGGTCTCTACGGGCTCAGTGGCCCCTGCCATTTACATGTGGGGCGGCAGAGTTCCGCATCCCCCCCCTGCCCTCCCCCAAGCTGTATGTGTGTGACCTTCCCCCTGGGGGGGCTGGGAGATGGTCCCACAGCCTTCAGCCTCTGTCTGAAGCAGGCGTGGATGATACAACCTTTATCATCTTTGATGGATCACAGCAACATCGGGCATATATCTAATATAACAATATGTCACTACCACATAAATATCATTGTATATACATACCACTGTACAGTAGATAACCTTTATTTATCTGTTTATCTTATTATTTAATTGACAGTAAGGTCAGCAAATTATATTATTTTTCCTACCTTGGTAAATTCAGTCTTATTTTTTATTCAGAGAAAGAATTTTATGACATTAAGAAATCTGTATAAATGAGATGAGTGGTTCAGTGCGGCTGCGATTCAGGCAGCAAGCAGCCAGGTGTTGGATCGCGCTGATAAAACTCCGAAAGCAACACTATGTGCTCCGACTTCAGCGTCTTATTCTGACTCTACGTTAAATGGGTTTCGCTCGTCCCGCAGGATCATGCGGAAATAACAGAGGTCTGGAACATGTAGGCGCTCACGGTAAGCAACTCGGCTAATTTGACGAAAAGGGGGTAACCCAGAAGACGACAGAGTAACTATTACATGCTACATGCCTCCCAAAAGACCCGGAATGAGGTGACAGGCATTTTAATATGAGCTAACACACCTTGAATGCGGAATAAACTGTTACGTTATGCATTTCCATACAATATACTGCTATGTGGATCTAGCAAAATTGTATATATTACTAGTCTGATGGCCTAATAATTTAGAGTTCCTATCCTAGACTGTGAGCAGGTTCTTCTTTACCTGTGTATGAGACTCCTCTTCTGTCCCATGACGCTGGTTAGTGTTCGCACAGGTAACAGAGCGGGGTGACTGTTCCCGTTTCCCATGGTCCAGTATGATTCTCTGGACTTAAATCAGTCCCAGTCTGTCTGTACCTCTCTCCATTCTGCAAAGGACTGCGCATATGATTAAACAAGCTTTCGCACATAGATTTTCCTTTTCTGCCTAGAACAGAAATGCAGGAGAAGCGTGTCTGTGGGGTTCGCTCGCTGGCCCCAGGTAGCTGAAGGGGTTAAAACGTCAGGCTCTGGCCAGATAGCACTTCAAATCCCATTGTGTAAGATAGAGCCCAAAGCCCAACCATCCTTATCCCAAAAAACCATTCCATTATGAGTAATGCCCCATCTGTGCTGTCTATTATCTCCCCTGTAGACTGCCATGAAATCGACATTTGAGAGTAATTGTAAGGTGAAATCTACAAATTCTACAAGCCGGGTTTCAGATTTGGGGAACGCGGTGCTGCCCAAGCGTGTGTACGGGCTTGGGGGCGCGGAGCGGGGCTCGGGGCGGCTGCCGGTGGTCGCCGGGCTGGATTAGCCGCTTTGCGGCCTGCAGATAGGCTGGGCCCAACTTCATCTGCATGGCTTATCTGCAGCCAGCAGCAGCGGGGTGGGGGCCGCCAGTGGTCTCACTCTCCTGTCCTTCCCCACCATTGTCTTGCTCTCCAGCTCCTATAAACAACCAATTACTGACCCAAACAGATGTCAGGGGCTATGATCAAATAATTTAGCAGGAGTGAGAGGCCCTTAATGCAGGTCAATTTCACTCTGTTAGACATGGTGTCTCACTGGGGCTGGGGGAGGGACCAGGCCGACCAGGCCGGTCAGGCCGCTGCGGAATCTAAAGCCTAGACGCTGGGTCTCACACGTTTGGCTCAGACACACAGCCTCCGGCAGAATGATGAGCCTGGCAGTGTTCGGGGGCGAAACAGAATGGTTCAAAACTTATATGTATACAGGGCTGGAGGAACTGAGGGGGGGGTGTGTATCCCTAAAAATGTAATCTATATAGATTCGACCCCCCCAATAAATAGCCCTTTGTATGTAAATGATTAAGTTCAGTCCCTTCTGATATCAAATTCTTTCCTACACCATTGTATCTATCTATCTATCTATCTATCTATCTATCTATCTATCTATCTATACACACACACACACACAAATGATGGAGGTGGAGAATAAGTCTCTGTGTCTGTGATCAGGAGGTCACCAGTTCAAGCCCCAACCACAGCAGAACAGCCACATATCTGTGGGCTCTTAACCCCCAGCACCACACCTTGACTGACCCTATACTATGATAGAGCAAGATGGCGTCAGTGAAGAGAAGAATTGTAGTGTATTTGTGCAAATAAAGGACTTATAATTTTTACTTTATTCTTTCTTTGAATCCATTGGTAAGCAGAGTATATGAGGACAGATTACGCATCTGACACACTTCTGCTGCTACCCCCTACTTTTGACATTTCTGAAATGTTTTTGGGTCCATTTATTTAAAGCTCAGTGGATGTAGCAACGGCGGACTCCACTCTGACTGCTAACAAAGACAGAACCGGCTTCAGTAATCGAATGCATGACAGTCACAGGCCGCTCATCTCTGTCACCATCTAACCTTGGGCAAGTCAATCATCAGATCTCCATCTAATTGAACCACTCAGGAATAACCGTCGTCCGGTGGAAGTGTGTGGTTTTCCTGATATATCCCAAATACTCCGTGGAAAGCACAGAGGGGGCGAGCTCTTAATGGACAGAATGGTAGCTGCACACGCTCACTCCTTTACATACATACAAATATTTTCACGACTGAATCAGGTTAACTGAGATATTTCCATTAAAACATTGACAATATCCTTCCAGGATAAAAAAAAAATGGACGAGATTTTGGACATCTGAGGACGAGGAGCATAAATTGTAACCCAAAGAGGTGAGAATACTTCCACAAAGAATGGACTTCACTTGCACACTGAAGAGTCTTTAATTTGGATTTCAATTTAGCTGCTTTGAGTGACGCCCATGCTGATGAGTCGTGTCTCCTCTCGCCTCTCTCCTCCTGCGCTTTGCCTTTAAATACAAAAGACAAGGCCTGCAGCTCTCCTCTACCTTATTATGGTAATAATTAGGGGACTGATTTTATCACCTCCTTCACAATCACAGAGTGTGGCAATGGCTAAATAAACAGCAAAAGTCCTTTTGTCCCTATGGGCTGTTCTTTGTAATTAAAATCAATAGGTTCCTCCTCAGAGGGCCTCTTTAACCCGCTGAGCCTCCCATTCTCCTCTATTGTTAGACAGCTACTTCGCTGCTTTGTAGCTCTCCAGCGGCTCCCAGAGCTCCCAGTCATGGAATGCCTACCTGGCCACTCATGCTCATCGTTACTGGCTCATGACAGCCACCTTTCAAAACCATTTCGACTGGTTTATTTCAATAAGTGCAGCCATTCACTAATGCCAATGCGATGAGGAGATTATGTCCTTCCTGGTAAGTCGGCAGGCCCATGACGATGTTCTCTGGAACATTGTGAAGGTTCATCAAACTCATGATGAATTTCTCTGGTGCAGGGTGAACATCCCAGGTCTATGGTGAAGTTCTATGGGGCATTGTGAACGTTCCAGAATAACGGTGAAGTTTTCTGGTGCGTCGTGAATTTTTCGTGCTCATGGAGAAGTTGCCAAACGGTTACGGTCCTGATCTTCCAGTGAAGGCCCCTGACTCTGGGTGAAGTTCCCAGACTTATTGGCTTCCGTGGCTATGGCTAAGTGCATGGCATGCTGGCTCTCCTGCTCTAATAGTACTATCCTCCACGGGGGTGTTGGCACAAAGTAGGCACCCATCTCTGGCTTTTCACACTTAATTCTCTGAAGATTGCTTGCCCATTGGAGGGGAGAGAGAGCCCATTCCCGTTGCTCACTGGGAGCCCTCTGGCTTTGATGAGATGTCAGTATTGTTCAGCGAGACCCTTGGCATCAAGCCCTAAGCACTAGTGGCTGCTTTTAACACATGGGCCTGAATTACTTGACTGGCGAAGCTAAGCAGCAATTAGACAGCTCGCCCCGCGAGCGGAAATGAGAAATTTGCCGTTTGGCCTCCATATGAGTCTGAGCTGCTCCTCCGCTTGGCTGAAGACATAAGGCCATCTTCCTTCATCAGAGCCAAGGCGTGCTGACAGCTTCCACTAACAGCATTTCTCTGGCTTCCTCCCCCTCTGAAGGCTCTATCTAACCCTGGGTCCTCGCAGCCCTGAGCCGGCTCTTTAGGAGACGTTGGCTGAAGACACTCGGAGGAGCTGATTGAATCCTGAGCTCTAGTGTTTCTTCAAACCCTCCACTCACCATGTTCAGCAGTACTGTACCCGTGGACTATAACTGTGGGCCTCTTTGACCTGAAATGTGCACGTCTGCTACAGATTCAGTTATAAATTAAGTATTGAGTGTCAATGAGTATAAAGTATTGATGAGTATTGGGTATAAACTGAGTATAGAGTATAGATGAATCTCTCTTGAGAATTAATGTTAAAGCATGACTCAATAAAAATACTTCCGGTTTTGTTCTTTCGTCCAAACGAAAGATATTAGAGCTGGCGACCAAAACATCTTCATGACCAACAGCAGACATGAAAGATAAGGTATCCTTCTAACAATATTGTTCTGATAAATGATCTTCGGTGTCCTTTCCAGGGTCTTCATGCGCAACATCTCCTGGGATAGGATCCAGCCTCATCGCTGTGATGCATGGATGTACAGTTGGGTGGCTGGATGGATGGATGGATGGATGGACGTACGGACAGATGGATATACAGATTTTCAGGCAGCTGAATAATATCTACATGCTTAGCATCTCACAATGTGTTTCCAACATTCACGAGTCACACAACCCATAAGAGAAGTACGGTACCGGTAGGGCTGCTGGGTCCCGAGCCCGGATCTCATCGTCATCCCCGGAGCCGCACCACTGGGGGCCTTCACAGCGGCACGCCCACCTCGGGGCGATCTATCGGGAGAGAGGACGGCCGGCCGGCCAGCTGTGCTCCACATGCCTCTTCCCATGATGCCCTCCATTTCTCCAAATTGATTTTAGATACACCATGATGACCTGGCAGGGAGGCAAAGCAATGACTCCCCAAAGTGGAAAACAGCATTATTCCCACCCAGAGCTACACCTTGCCTGCGGGCCCTATCTCATGTGCTGAGATTTATGCTGTGTCCCCCCCCACCCCCAGCCCAGAACCCCAGCCCCGCCTGATTCAGCCGTTCTGTGACATTTTACAGTGGCGCTACGGCAACAAACTCCGGGCAGCGAAATCATGCTCAGACTGTGCTCTTAGACGTGTGATTTCACGCAGGAACTTCTGACTTTGGAGGCTGTCAATTTTATATGAAATAAGTGAGGAGACAGGGATGCGAGAGGAGCCGTTCCCTCCTTTTTAGTCGTGACAGATTGTACTCGTTTCGCGGTGTTATTGCGTCTTGGTCCAGCATCTCGGTCATGCTGCTTGAGACAAACCAGTCTGGGTGAGATGGGAGAGGCAGTGAAAAAAACAACAACAACAAAAAAAAGAAAAACGCAGAAAATTATACTCCCCCGGACAACGAAATGAGTCTTTGTCACAATGCATCTTTGTTTATTGCTCAGAAACACGGCGATGGAATGGAACCGTCCCAAAGGCTGCATGACAACCCCTGATTGGCATTCATTTCAATATTCATCGCTCTTAGTGGCAAGAGGCAAAGCTAAGATGCAATAAACTGGCACTCAGCCTCTATAGCCTTGTAAACATTTTAGTTTCTGAGCTGGAGAGCCTGGGTCTGTCAGAACTGATAAACCTTCTGTAAGATTTGCATTCAGATGGGATGTGCATGTCATTTGACATCCAATTCATTTCATTATTCCATTTGGGGAGCCTTTTTTTATTTACTTTCAACCGTTTTTGTTTATGAATTTGATAATGACTTGTGTTATGAATGATTAGCTTTATATTTAATATGACAATTTCGGCACTGTGTATATGAAGTTAAAAGCCGTCAAACTCTTTACTCTTTGTGACAATATGGATCGGCGGATGGACGCATATGACGATGTTGATATTGAGGTAAGAAGATAAATTATTTCTTGCGAAAGGGAAAATGCCTCTTTAATCTTTGCTAAAAAAGGATACTGGCCATCAAATCAAGTGTCTTTGGAGAATAAATAATTGTCCCATGGAGAATATTACATCACTACAGGAAAATGGTTACTGAATGACACGATAGTATTGTCACAATGTGTAGACATTTAAAGGGACAGTCCTCCCCAAATCATATAAGCTAATTTGGTACCAACTAGAAAATCTGATATGTATCCATTAGCACCTTCAAGAGAATGTCAGCCTTGAGTTTCATAAAAATATTTCACTCCCCAGTGGAATTAAGATAAATCAGGTCTGATGTCAGTTTAATTCTATGCACAGTAGAATTTAAGCATCTGCAAAATATTGTTAATGTGTCACTATTTTCCCACCAATAAATACCCATGTCTGTCCTCTGTAAGCTGATTCATTCCACATTGTAAATCAACATTCCTTCATCCTGAAATTAAAGTTAAAGTGCCTGAGTCCCGGTCCTTTTTTGGTTTCCAACTCTAATGTCTAATTTCCCATGAATCTTTGGTGCTATGAAAGGTAAATCTGTATGTGATAGCGATATGGTAAAGGTATTAAAATTGGAAACCTATCAGATATTAAATCATGGAATTGCAGCCCATTTCCATTTTAATATCTATTTGTACAGGTTATCTTCATTGGATTTATTTGCTACAGGGCTACAAGCAGTTAAACCCACTTGCTTTGTGTAAGTTAGAAGCGCTTCAGCTCCATGTCTGACTGGGGTTCAGGCAGTTCTTCAATCTTCTAATGCTTGATATGACCCTTTCCTGCTCTTGCTCTGACATTGTATATGTGATAGGTAGCTGAAATCCTCCATATTTTCCATAATTTCATTTTTTTTCTCTTTCTCTTTTCAAACTTGGTGATTTTAACAGCTGGAGTCCTCCCCAATGGGCAGCATGGTGGTGCAGTGGTTAGCACTGTTGCCTCACACCTCTGGAACCAGGGTTCAAGTCTGCATGTGTGGAGGTTGTATGTTCTCTTCGTGTCATTGTGTGGTTTCCTCTGGTCACTTTCCACACTCCAAAAACATGCTGAGTTACTAAATTGTGTGGTATGTGAGGGCACCCTATCTTGGGTTGTGTCCTGCTCAGAGCCTCTGGGATAGATCAGTGGTTCCAGAAAATGGATGGGATACTTCTCCAAAGCAGCTTGGAATCCAACACAGGACAGCATGCTGTCCATTGAACCTCAGTCTGATGGTATCATGTGCCGTGATCTTGCTGTTGACTGCCATGATTGATCGGCATCTTCCCAAAGTTTCCTACATTTCATAGGAAGTTTTCATATTCCTACAGTTCTATGAAACGTCATTAAAGCACACCTCTGTCTTGCTGGCCAATATAAATGTTGGGTGTGTTAGTAAATAGCTGATTCCTGAGTACGTTTTTTCTTTAGCATCACACCCCATATTTTTTCTTCTTGGGAGAATCACTGCTGGTCATATTTTCATCAATGGCTATTTTCACCTTAATGTCAGAATAAAAACTGTCACTCAGATTTGTAACTTCTACAGCCCTCCAGTTGAAGAGAGACTATGGGAAGGGATGGAGAATATAACAGCTTCTGTGGCTAAGGAGCTTCAGATCCCAGTATGCAGACTAATTTGGTGGACTTTTATAGAAGATTGGTCATGAAACTGGGAACCCGCAGAGAAACCTCATTGTAGCTGCTTGTACTAGAGGTCTAGCACATTGCAATAAAAGTATGGGTCTCTTTGCAGGGTAGTGAGGGGACGTCTTTGACATGAATACACTATATGGGCAAAAGTATTGGAACACCTGACTATTACGACTACAGGAACTTTTATGACATCACGTTCTAAATCCATAGGCATCAATATGGAGTTGGTCCCCCCTTTGCACAGCTGCCACTCTCCTGGGGAGGCTTTCTGCAAGATTTTGGAGTGCGTCTGTGGAAATTTTTGCACATTCATCCAGAAGAGCATTTGTGAGATCAGGCACTGATGTTGGACATGAAGGCCTGGTTCACAATCTCTGTTCCAGTTCATCGCAAAGGTGTTTGATGGGGTTGAGGTCAGGGCTCTGTGTGGGCCAGTCAAATTCTTCCACACCAAACTCACCCAACCGTGTGTTTATGGACCTTGCTTTGTGCACTGGGGCACAGTCATGCTGGAATAGAAACAGGCCATCCCTGTTCCCACAAAGTTGGAAGCATAGAATTGTCTTCGTATGCATGGTTGAGTGAGTTTGGTGTGGAAGAACTTGACTGGCCCACACAGAACCCTGACCTCAACCTCGAATGAGGAAAACAAACTTTGGCTTTCCCATGTCACCTAATATGGAATTTCTATTACAGTTTATGTGTTTGATTTCTTTATTTATTTTGTATCTTAAATATTTGTGTATGATTTATTCAGTCTGTCAGAGCAGCTATCAGTTTCCAAAAGGAATGTATCAATTTGTTATCGCCCTCTGTGCATTTCTGCGGGAAATGTGGGAATTCAGTGCCGGATTCAGGCCTTTAAGTCCTTTATGACACGCCGTCACGTTTCAAAGAGGGGGAGAGACAAACAAAGCAAGGCGTCGGTGATACATGAAAGCAACTGAATAACATGCGCTGTAACTAACGGCGTGTGTCAGTCTGCTTGTGGTCACGCCATAATGAATCCGGCTGACTGCATCACTCGCTTGGACGTCTTCAGCACTTCAGAATCAGCCATCCATGCCTCTTTTGTCCCGGTATATGACAACAGTGACTGGGGCTGGGATTTAAAACTATTTGCAAACATAATAATGGAGGGGGGGGGGGGGGTCATGGACCCTGACTGTCACAGCATTGAGGTGATAAAGCGTTACCATTATATAACTGTGACACAATTCCTCCAAGGGCAATTTCTAAAAATTATTTAAACAATGAAACAAAAGAAATGTCATCGTTCCCTAATTATGTTTATGCTAATTGTTAATTAGCCTCTTAATGGAGCCCGTCTTAATTAACAATGACAATAAAAATGCGTGCTAGGCTGAGCAGGACCGTAAATGCAGTCAGTAATTGCCAACTTCTTTGATTAACATGGAGTTACTGGCCTTTTATTGCATTGGGTTAATTCTATGATGGATCGAACACTCCTCTCTTTAAACACATATAAATATAATGCTGATAATCATTTGGCTGATGATTATTTTCTTCCTGTAATTAAATTATATGGTTTTATTAATAGTGAAATTCATTTCTTGTATCCAGGGAAATTCAGCAGAGCTGTAAGGCCATGCATTGTGTGTTAAGCGTACACTATAAGCAAAATTCATTCATCTTCCTATTGTTTGTCCTGGTCATCTGGACCCTAGGGCACATGTCTGGGGAACACCCAGGATAGGGTAACAGTCCATCGCAGGGCACATACAGGCACACACTATGGACAATTTAGGGACACCAGTTACCCTCACTGTATGTCCCACAGGACACAGGGAGAACATGCAAACTCCACATGTAGAGGGGATTTGAAGCCTCAGACCTGAAGAAACAAGACAACAAGGCTACCCACTGGTCCACCAGAACCCCCAAGCAGCATTTCATATTTAAAACATGCTTTTCGTATTATAGATAGAACTGTGCCCTCACATCTCCAGGGTTGTTGGTTCAATTCCCTAAAGTATCCTTAATGTTCACGACACTGTCAACCGGCCCTTGCCGGGTTTATGGTACTGTGGAAGGTACCTGCGGCCAATTCGTTGGACTGTGGGATGTGTGCTGGGAGGGCTTATCCGGGAAGGAAGGACAGAGTCCCATTGCACTTGTTCGTTTCACCACCTTGTCAGCTACTGAGGGCAGAACTTTCATTATCCCAAGCAAAGCTAATGTTTCTCTTCTCCATTAATACTAGAATTTATTCACAAAGAAACATACCAAGAATAACTGGCTTTCATGCTATCATTTAGAGTCTATCATTAATCTTGTTTTACTCAATTATTAATCAAAATCTTGCTTTTTACAATGAAAAGAGACAAAGCGTAGATGAAGTATTTTGAGATTAAATTTCCATATGAATGCAGTGTCAGTGTTTCACAGATCTTCTTTCATTCTTGTGAATGTAACAGGCATGAATGACTAAATGTCACATGTTACGTTCTGAGCGGACGGTGAGGTGACGTTACGGTGCCTGAGGAGAACACGCACGAGCTCACCTCGCCAGAGGATTCAGCGGCAGCGCTGACGGCCTCAAAGCACAACATCCGGCTTTAATTACCTCTCTGTCATAGTGTCCTGCTCCGCTTCACTTGCTTCGTTGGGTTTGACAGGAACAAGGTGACATTTAGGCACACTGGGGGCAGCGGTCGTGCCTGGGGTGCCACCTAAAGCGCAGCTTCAGGCCCCCAGCCGCGGAGGCCCACATCACATCAGCAGTGTCTGGGAAGTCTGGGTCCTGCTGGTAACACAGCTGCAAACAAAAGCTGTGCTCTGTGTGACGTGGTGAGATACAACTTATTATCAGAAATACAGAAATAAATTAAACAGAAAATATCCTTTGGTGTCCATGCAAAGGAATTTAAGTTTATATTGTTATTCAGATTTCACAACACCTTTCTCCTCTGCACCTTTCTCAGGTTTTGAGATCACTTTCATGCTAATAAATGTATTTAAATATTTGAAAGGTCTTTTCTTCTTTGCATAACTATGTATGCTTTCAGCTATCACAACCCCAAAGTACTTCAGGTGCATAAAATTAATTAGAAGTTCTATAATTAGTTAAACGGCCTTTTCTCTGCAATAATAGTTATTCATAATTGATTTCTCACTCTAAAAGATCCCTCCCAATGTAGAGAATTTTTTACAAAGGTACAATGGACCGTCAACTGCTGTATAAAATCTGGCAAAAAGTAACAAGGAAAGGATCGGGACAAAGATACAGGATAAATACTTGGAGAGTGAAGATCGCTTTAATGGAGGTCAAGTCCATCATTAAGAAACTGGAGGTGTTCCCCTTAGATCAGTTTGTTCCTCCCGCCAGCTCGACAAGCAGGAAATTGGTTAGGAGGGAGATACAGAAGTCTACGGCTGAGATAGGCCAAGGTATCTGTGAGTCGACAGCGTCTGCAATTTGGCCCGCGAGCCACGAGGGCCAGGAGGAAGCCATTACAGAGAAGTAGCTGAACAGTAGCGCATGGAGACACAGGAAATGTGTCCAACAGGTGAGTATTTTAACTCAGACTACTGGCCTCTGATGGGTCTGGGGGAGACGTGGATGAACTGCTCATTGGAGGCTTTCTGTAAGAACTGGAAAACGTCCCTGGAAAGAGGCGTCCTGAGTGGCGAAGCTTGGCTAAGTACCTGAAACCCTGAGTCAGTCTATTCTTTTAGCAGCACAAGTGCAAATCAACATTACAGTGTCTCTTTGAAGAAAAACACTAATTACCTGCAATTTCCCAGACTCCATCCACGAATGCATGTTAAAAACAGCCTCCAACAGTGGTATCTAATCAAGCAGGTTTTTACCTCCAGCAACTGTTATTACATATTAATGTCATTGATACAAGAAAAACACAGTGATCCACAGTTTGCTGGTTCAGCCTGAGGAGACATGAGCTCCGTTGTGATTTCAGAGACATTAACCACTGGCTTAAGAGGTGAATACATTGAAGTTCAAGTTCAAGGCTTTATTTGCTATTTGCTCAGGTACAGATGTACAGATGTTCGTAAGTTGAAAGTAGAGGAGCGTCTGTAAATACACATAGTAAACATAGTAAATACACGTCATCAAGAACTGAGTCGTATCTGAGCTGTACTGTGAACTGGTGGTTTTATTAATAGTGAAATTTATTTCTTGTATCCAAGAAAATTTCATAATATAAATCTATGAAAGCAAATACTAACTCCACTAGCCTTTGATGCTAACATAAGAAGTTGATTCTCACAGAGGTGCTGGTGGAAATTAGCACACAGTAAATTATTATGCACACCGTGTTAGCAGTAAATAAGCATCTCTTTAGTTTAACATCACTGTCGCACTCCGACCACAGTAACGCCTTTACAGAGCCGACCCAACTGCAGTGGAAAAGTGAAGCCAACTGGAACCGGGATGTAACTATCCTCTCTGTACGGTATGGCTCAGGTGCGGCCTGGCTCCTGGATGGCAGTGGAAAAGCACCACTAGACACACATAATCATTTGCAAAAGAATCCAAAAGTTGGACCACACAGGACACCTGCAGGCCAGTTCACTGAATCATTTGCAACCTTCGCATCACAATGGCTTCCAGCAGCTTCCACGTAAGATCATGATTTAGTCAAGGAAAGGAACACCTGCCAAGCTAACAAATTATAAGTCGCTCTAATTTTTTATTCTCTGTAGATCTTAATTGCAAAATATGTAAGAGAATCCCAAATATCAATTTCACACTGCCTGTCGCTGTTAGGAATCAATATCTATTACAGTGTTATGTTAGCCTATTTATTAAAGTGCCACAATGGCAGCTGTGGTATCATGGAGAAACAGCTCCCATAGCACTGTCTCCCCACAGCGTGATGCATGGCTTGTTCCCTGGCTCTGATAACATCACAGCCGCCATCATGCGCTTCCCTTTCTCCGCACTCTCCTGTCGCTACGGTGATGTAACTGTATGTAGGTTTCCTCTTATCTGGCAAGTGACCCAACGGCACGAAGCAACTTTGTCAGGTAGGAGCCCCCATGAAGTGATTTTAGTGTAATGATCTGTGCTCCATGTGATATACTGTGTTTAATATTATGATTAGATTCACTAGAATATACTCCAGCACTTGGGTTCTCGATTATATTTGGTCTTCAGTGAAAACGCATTGGGTATGTGTGTACTCTTTAACAGAACAGAACCCTTAAATGTGTCTAAATCAGAGATCCTTGGCCCTGCTGAGTTTACCACCAGATATGACCACTATGCATATTGGTCCACTCTGGGTCTTTTGGTAGCTAGTAAGTTGAGTGGGAACAAGGGCAGCTAGATGATATTTGTCTTACTTCTCATGTAGGACTGCAGGAAGGAACCCAGATCCTTGTTCAGTTACTCAGGCTGTCCAGAAGTCTGGGAGTGGAAACCATAATCTTTATGGTATCAAAATCACTCTCTAAGCCACAAAAACAGACTGTGGACCATGGCTGTTACTTGGTCCCTTTTACTGGGACACGTGACCCAGTATTTATGCACTGCCCCCCCAGTAAAATGTCATGTTCAAATCATATGGGTATTGGGGGGTGAGGGCCGGTGCCCCAGTTGAGCTTTATGTCTAGCATGTTGGACCTCTGTTGGACACAATATCATCCAGGATGCCAAACAGGCAAATCATTGCCAGGCTAAGGAAAGTGTGAGGGACTATACTGGCTTTGCAGAAGTGGTTAACCCTCAGCAGGATCACGGTGCACCCCAGGCAAGAGCGAGGTCAGTTTTAAAGCCAACTGCTGTTGTTAGACCAGGCGGTACGGTATGGAGAGTGATTAACAGAATCCCTCTGGTCGACATTGAAACATCGTTCACCTGGATCATACGTGATACATGAGTTTGACAGGGACAAATGATAAGGTATCTGCCCTCCACTATGGCTACGAGTGATAGGGTATGGTCAAGGTCTTCAGTGAAAGGGCAAGTTTGTTCCCATTCCAGCAGGGAGGCTTGAAGCTCTGGCACACAAAGCCTTCCCTTGGTTTTCTGGGTTGAAGGAGGTTCTTGGTAGTTGGTGGTCTCGATATCCCAGATATCCCAGATATCTAGTCCATGGAATAACGGATCTGGCATTGAAACCTGGTGACAAACAAAATCCCGGCCGACGCAACAAAGGTTTAAGCATTTAGTGCTCTGGAGATCCTGGAGGTTCTTGTGGTTCATCACAAGGAATAGATGGTTGGCACCTCTCCACTCCTCAAGGACTAGCTGTGATAGTGATAACTACACACAACATAATTACCCTCAGCAGGGCTCAGTCTGTTCAGGCTAGACTGAACACTGTGGCAGAATACTTCCTAAACTCCCTAAACGTCCTCATCTCACCCTGCTACACTGGTGAAGGATGCAGGAATAGACAATGAAGCCCGACAGCCACCTATAATAATAATAATAATAATAGTAATAATAATAATAATGTATTTTTTCATTCTCTTTTCCCATCTTTTCCCTTTCTCCAATAGCCATTATCTGTGCTGTCTCTTTTCATGCCATGACATCCATACCCCACCCAGGATAACTGCAGAGCACCCGGCCTAATAAGTCTTAGAGGCTCAATGTCCCACCATCGAGGAAGAGATCCATTGGATGTTGCAGTTGGTGGGAGCCGCAGCCCATTGTCCATTTAGGTTGCTATGGTCCCCAAACTGAACAGCACCCTCCACTTCTGCAGTGACTTCCTGAATGCTAAATGAGGTGTTTCTACTCAATGTCTAAAGCTGATGAGCTGACAGAGGTTGGGCTTATTTATCTCTTCCCTGGACCTGATCAAGTGTTACTGGCAGGTGCCATTAACACCGAGGGCCTATGATGAAATGGTGTTCTGTACTTTAAATGGTTACTGGCAGTATAAGATTGTCCTCTTTGGGTTGCATAAGGCTCCAAACACCTTCCAACGCCTGAGGCCCCCATGAGTGTGTAGATGATATTTTGGTGCTTTGTGAAAGTTGTTCGAAGAATCTTAGATAGTTTGCAGGGGGCATACAGTAAAACATGGGCTGCTGGGCTCACCACAAATGCCACATCAGGTTAGAGGAAGTATGGTGGGAGTAGGGTGCCTTCCTAGGGTTGCTGGGGTATTACCAGTGATTCTTTCTTCCTTTTTGCCCTTGGCTCAGGCCCTGTTGGAAAAACATTTAACCTGAAAAAGCAATCTGGGGTGACCATAGAGGAGGCTAGACTCCAGGCCCTGAAAATGACTCACGCTTGGGGGCCTCTCCTAAGATCCCTTGACTTCGACTGGCCGTTCATAATCCAGACAGATGCTTCCAACACAGGCTTTGGCACAGTGGTAGCCCAGAGGTTTGATGGTGAGGAACACCAGCCGATTTCCTTGCCTCCCATATATTTATCTCTAGCTGGCTGACAACACCACAGTCCACCTCACATGTCCCTAATTTCCCTGATCCAGGAGGAGCTGAGAGTGAGTGAGGACGGCCACTCTGAACATCCTTCACCATGCTGTGCTGGTTTCTTCTTTTCCTCTCCTAATCTGTCTCTCTGGGGCTTGGGCTCATCCACCACTGTTACCTGTGAACTTCTATTGTACTCACACTCCACCATGAGACATCTTTTCTCCCAATGTGGAGGCCATTACTGGTGGCACAGACACATCCACCCTACCTGGAGTTCCCTCCAACTGACACCTCTACATAATATTGCCTAACCTTATGGAGAAAGAAATTGGGACTTGAGTGTATATCTCATGCTGGTGGGATAATTCTCTCTTCAGGGAGTCAAATGATTCCTGGTAGAAAGTGATGAGGGAGGCTTTGTTCCTGCTGGTGTCTTCTACTAAGGTCTTGAATTCCAACACATGTCTGCAGTGGAACGTGCAGTAAGAAAAATTAGCAATGTGGCAGGCTAGTCAAATACAGCCCAGAATGTCATTTGTCCCGAGATCTTTCTGCAGCTAAACTGCTGTGGTCCAGGGCAAGACAGTCCATGTAAGTATAGAGATATTAAAGGAAGCAGGGTGGTAAACACCAGAGAACCCTGCAAACGGACTAAATGCTTGTCGTCACCTGCAAATCTGCCATGGCACTGCATGTCATCCAGGGATTGTGCTTAGGTGTAACTTTTCTCCATTGGTTTGGACCTCGGCAGCTGAATGCTAGAGGTTTTTCTGTTCTCGAGTCACTGGGTCACTGCTCCCGAGAGCCTCTGCAGCTGCAGACACCAGATGCCAAGATGCAGAATAGAGGCAAAGAGACGAACCCTGCAGCAAGATAAACCAGGAGGACAAACTGGCTTAAGGGCCGAAGTTAACTAGCAACAATGCTCCGTAGTTGGCTTCTGCCAGTTGGCTAATCTAAAGTTCTTTTAGCGGGGAACACGGCGTGGAGGACATCTGTGACAGTGTTGCCTTGGTTCCCCCCCGCTGGACTGGAGAAGTGGTGACAGCACAGCTGTTACCAACCAGCAAGGAGAACTTAGCAGGAACTGCTTTTCTCTCATTCTGAGCGTTTTACTTTCACAATACTCTCCGATTGCACCCACCGCACCTCTCCAACACACCCCGTGTATCCCTGCGGTCCTGTGGCTGCGGCACCTTCATTACATTCCCTGTCAGAGACCGAGCGCTCTTCCGCACTTGAGGCTCTGCTGTATTTTCTCTATTAACTTGGCAGACCTTTAAATGAAAGAATTAATTCAATTCTACAATAAAGCAGTAAACAGTTGCCGATGCTCTGTTCTCTCTGTTTACCTTTTGCCAACAGCTATAAAATCAGACTTTACTGGGCTATACACCATGGTCAAATAAAAAGGGAATTTATGACAAACAAGAATAACTTGTTTTGGAAACCTGCTTAAAGTGTCGCCAATAAAAAGAAACCAATCAGCCCAGCTCGACTCTTTCTCCTCCTTCCGTGTTATATGATAGGGTTAGAAAAATGTGCTGCATTAGTTCCATAATTCTCAAGTGAGCACCGAAGAGAGATAAGTGGAATGGTCGTGCCCTCCATTATAACATGGCAAGTGGTACCTTTTTACCATTAGTTCTGGAATAATACAACAATGACATCATTGCTTTCCCAACGGATGCTATATTAAATGATTGTTTTGCCGGATATTTTATCGGTATGCCGTGATTCTATGACTCTCGAATCTCAATCCTCAGGATCGCACGTCTTCAGGAAAAATCCTTAGTGGGCAATGACTTTGCGGAATCGTGTGCTTAACGTTTATTGAAGGAATTAACATCCCTTTTGAGCTATTTTGTGGTTATAGTGTTTTTCTTTCATGCTAGCATTGGCATGTCTGATGCTATATTCACTTTCTAGCTAATTATGTCTATACATTGCGGCTTTCAGGGTTATCAAATTATACAGCTGGATATTTTGCCACACCAATGCAGGTTCAGTACATTGCTGTTGGGTACAACACCTGCATGCCTTAGGCGACATCAAGTTACAAGTCAACGTGAGCGGTGCCTCGCCAGTTTTTGCCGTATTGTATTTCATCTGTTTTGCTGGTCGTTCATGCAAGCGACTGACAGGCATGTAACGTGTCGATGGCACAGAGCATGGAGAATGTGGGTGTCACTGCTTAGTAGAACAAGCAGATGGACGGTGTGAGCTGCAGGAGGATTGTCCATCCACGGTGTTGGCTAACAGGGACCTCCAGAGGGTCATCCACTCACACCCGATTATTGCTGATGTCGGATTTATAACCATCTTCTTGTTTCTCCTAATTAAGCTGATAGGACTCTGGGTTCCAATGCATTTAAACTACTGCAATTCTGGCATGTTGCACAATTTACACAGGCCACTCCACAAGTGCTGGTGTAGATATCAGAGCCTGGGAATAAATTCAGCCAATCTGTAATCAGGGAGGAGGGACGCGGCCCCCCAGCTGCCCATGTATCTTGTCGCCGGCCTTGGGGGGGCCGTCGCTCGGCGGCGTGGCCCCCTTTGGCCGCCCTGCCGGGAAACGTTTATCTGCGCCGAAGACCACGTTGCATATTGATTGAGGAGCGGCGAAGCAGGGGTGAGGTGCAGGCTAAACGTGCTGACAGATTGCCACCAGAGGTCCGCGCCCGGCTGGGAGGTGTCTGGGGATGGGGACGGCTGGAAGCTTGAGCAAAGGGTCCTGACCATATTTATTAGATGAGCAGATTAGCACTGTCAGGGCTTACAGAGGTAGAGGGAATGTCCGGCCCCTCTAGACCCCCACCACATATCAAGCAGCCCAAGACACACAAGAGCCAAGGTCCCAAGTCTGGGCATCCAATTTTGTGTGCCTCCCCTGTGTCAGTCGCTGGAAGAGCATTCCGTGGACCTTAAATCTTACATGACCTGCAAAACTGGGTGGTCTCTGGACTGGCCACACCCATAAGTGACGGCTTCCTGGTTGAGTCCCTTCTGCCAACACCTGCTCATGGAGGAGGACGATAAGCAGAGCTGTAATGTGTGAATGGATAATGCCAGTGCAAGCTCAAGCAGGTACAACTGGCCCCTAAGCTCAGAGCCCCACCGTGCACAAATAACCACTTATAAACACCTTCAGTGACCAGTCTGGACGGACTCCATTGATATACTTCATATATCAAATTCTTCCTCAATACACATTTTTAGATCACAAGCACAGCTTGTTGTACAACTCCAATATAAGTTACGAGTTATGAGAGAAACTATCCAGGACCACTGCTAGTTCCCACAATCATCCACCTTGGAAATAAGTACCAGACTGGTGGCATATTGGTCCAGTGTGTGGCACAAATCACAAGCATCCAGACTTATCATATTCTGGCAAATTATCTGCTGAGATTTACAAAGTAACCAGCTACAGTGAGCACTGAGCATGTTTGGTTCACCTGCACACCCACTCGTGCGACATAGTCACACCCACTCGTGCGACATACTCTGAGCTGATAGTGTAGTATATAACATTTCCAACAGCAAACTCAACTATAAATTACCAACTAGACTTTATAAATTACAACTCCGACCGTTATTCAATATCCCTACAGTTTTAATCACAAGTCACTGACATGACCTGTCTTTCAGATGAATTGAAATATGAGAGTTCAAGGCAACACAGTATGAAATTACATCAGATATCTTTCATTCATCAGAGACCCTATTAATAATGTTAGCCAACTACCTTTTTGTGATTTGAACAATTGGCAGTAATTCAATTCCAAAATATTAATGTTACAGTTTTAAGAATGATTCAACGTGTGCCTTTCTCCTTGCAACCTACAATCCTCTCATTTTTTCCTTTCCCCCTTTTCCCTCTTACCTCTCTCTCTCTCTCTCTCGCTCTGCCTCTCGCTCTCGCTCGCTCTCGCTCTGCCTCTCGCTCTCCCTCTCTCTCGCCCTGTATCTGACGGCAATTGTATATTTGTTCCTTCACGGCTCCTCGTCCTTAGATTAGATTTCTCCTTTCTCATTACCGGCCTTAATAGACCCTTCAGACCTCATTCCAGCTTCAGATATTATCTGACCCGTATAATTAATTAATTATAGCCCAAATATTATAGATTATTAAAAATAGCATAACTAATAGTGTAATATCTCAAGCTGTCGAGTTTAATAGTCAACATTGTCTTGGTTGGTCTTATCAGCCCGAGACACCCGGCCAGAATATTGATTTCTGGTCATTTTAACCGTCATCTGCCATCGTGATGGGGGAATTGTCAGATTTTAACCAGTCGGGGCTCATTTGAAATCGTTAAATTGGTGGCGCGCTCTGAGCCACAAATGATATTTTCGTTCCCTTAAAATGCACTATATTTTGCTTAGAGAGGAAGTTATCAAGAAAACAGACTTGAGTTTGGAATTTGCGGTCTTTCTGGTTTTCAGTAAAGAACAAAGGGATTTCTCTACAATGATCTCTTCGGAGGAGTGTGTTTGCCAAGTTACGTCATTTTCGTTGCGCTCTATTATTATTATTATTATTATTATTATTATTATTATTATTATTGTATTTATATATATATTCATTATTATTGTAAGACTGCAGAACCAACAACAATTGTGTACTAGAGGTGGCGACTAATTTACTGTATAATTAGTTCGGATTTTTGGAAAGAAAAGTATAGAATGTAACACAACGTAAATAATCTGCGGAAATATTTTACATAGTCAATAGAATCGTTTAGTTCTCATACACCCGACAAGCTACGCGTTTATTACATACCACCTTTGGGCAAGTTTTCTGCCAGAGATACTCCAGTTCCTAATTATGATTTATTTGTATGATTACCTTAATTTAATAATCAAGTGCCTTTGAGGAGCACATTAACCTTAAGTAAGATCAGTTCTGTCCGAACTTCGTTCTCGACTTCGGGTGCGGATGCGACAAAATTGATACCTGAAGATTTTCTAATATTTTTAAGCAACGGCGGCTCGGTACCTCCTTTAAACCCCAGCGGAGAAACGATACCGAAAGCTGAAATGATAGGTTAGGCATTGATTAACTTTTTTTGTCCCTTCAGCTGCGTGTTTATCCCTTTTCGGACAGGAAACGCCTTGATGTTTTCGCGACATCAAGCTAGATGGCGACAGAGCGGTGACTCGCCTTTCAGCGCGTAGCTGAAACTTCTGTATTTGGCTAAATAACATATAAGAAAAATAAGACTCATTAAAACTTTAAAACTCTGTCATTCGCCAAACAGAAAACGCTGCAATTTTTGAATCTCTGGACTGCGCATCCGTTTTGGAAGGAAGAATATTTTAATCTCGAATTTAGGAATCGTTAAAAATGAGGGAAATTAATAATAAAAAAAAAAATTAGATGTTTATGTCAATTATGTAATTGCAACATATGTATGCAAAAATCACATTAACTGACCTCAGAAATTGTTATAACAATGTCATTGTATTAAAACGGCCATGTATCGTGTATATTATAAATTGCAGTTTCCGCTTCTTTGGATACACAAAACACAGAGTACATGTTGCATGCGGCCAGAAAATATCATAAGAAAATTAACTACATCCCCCTTTTAAAAATATCGCTTATTCAGCAATAATTGCCATTAATTGTCCTTCTGTGGTGAGCAAGCATAGTAATTTGTGAATATGTTTCCATCGCCTCTCGTGTTTAAAAGCGTAGGGCAGATATACACGTATCTATTTTGCTAAAATATGTAGCTACATGCCTTATAGCTCTTTCTTAATATTATACAGTTTCTATTAATACGGTTAATGGCTGCTAATTTACGCCAGGACACTGCTCTGTTTTGTTATTATTGGTTAAAAAGTGAGCTGAAATTCTCATTCGGTGAAACAGGCCGCTCATATCTTAAGTTGATTGTACATTTCATGCAGGTAATTTAACCGAAATATGATTAAGCAGTCTAATTTATAGTACGATTTTACTCTCGCAATTTAATTGAGCGAGTGGCCGTGAGAAGGGTGGGCCTTCCAATTTACTGAGGACAGAGTCGGATCCCACACTGGGAATAAAGGGGTCTTGTCGACGTCATTTACATGCAAATTACTACACATTACCGCAATACCTATATCTGTATATTATATTCTGGGTTTATACATAACAATGCACGTGATTCAAACGTTCCGCTGATGGGACTCGCATGGAATTAATTTTGTGCGTTAGAAGTCGAAGGACAGCACTGAGACATCTTAAGAATATCATAGTGGAAAAATACCGGAGAAATGCATCCTTGTTGGTTAAATTTCCAAGGGAAATAGCCTACAAGTTTGACACAGTTGTGGACGGTCGTAATCACACTGTTATTACGGAAAATGCCCTTACTTATTGAGTCGCTTATTAATGGACATATTGATATTGAGATATTATTTAAAGTTAAAGTGACTTTCAAAAAAGATATTACTTGTCAGAACTGATAAAGAACGCGAAATAATCAATGACGGCACTCGAGAAGACGAAGTCAGAATAAATTAGCACATGGCCCGTCAGGTGCTGGGACAGAAACATCATAATCATCGTCTCGTCGCAGTAATAATAATAATAATAATAATAATAATTATAATTATAATTATTATTATCATTATTATTACACCGTATTATAATAATTTGTCTGACGTGTTTTACACATACGTCAAGGAAAAGACTTTAAAAGGCTGAAAATTAGAGGTATTCAAATATAATCATTTAAATTTTTATTTTTAGTTACACGGCATATCAGTTTGCGGTAGGCCTATATAGTCATTTAAGTTTTAACATATTAAAATTTAACTTAAAGGCACAATCTATATTAACAGTGGATATACTTTAGCTGTGCATAATAAACACGTGTTTTCTTTATGTTTTCATGATAAATTTTGGTAAGTATTCTATATTTTTTTTTCAACGAGGGTGACGCGAAGGCATGGACTCGTCCAGTTACCCAAGGCAATTACATATATATTGCCAAAATATTTAAACAAGGCATCATATTTAAACACAGCAAAAATGAATATAAAAATGGTGAAGAAAAGCCATTAAAGGCATTGTAACTAAGGACACTGATGGAGCCTGATTCAAATCTAATAGCTATTACATTACAGATTAGACTCCGCGGCTGCTGCCGTTGGGTTCCCAGTGCGCGAGCTGTCTCCCTCCCTGGGGTTCAGCCCTCTGATGGGCTAATCATGTTCACCCCAAACCAAAATTACAGCTGATTGTTTTACCGATTATTTTCTCCAACTTTTAATTTCTTCTTTCTAAAGGATCATTGCCCGCGGTAATTGCAAAAGACCCGTCCTTGTATTTGTCACTCGCCCTATATAAAGGGAAAAAATAATCTCATTTTGTTTCGCCTTTTTCGTTAAATGAGCTTTGATTCGCTTCCCGTTTTTACTATTACCCCTTAACTGTGAAACAGAGAAAAACTAAAATTTAACATGAAACGATGCAATTAAATAATTAACAAGATTGATGGCGACATATCAATTTAAAAAATCAATATTTAACTAAAAAAGTTATAACGAGCACCCCATAAAAAAAGATAACATTTATGTAATACTCGAAAATACTGATATCTCAAGGACGTTAAATGATTAATAGGCATTGAAATAAGTATCTGTATTGGGTTTTGAAAAATTGTCTAAAGGAAAACTGAAATGCTGAGATGTGAATATATGTTGATATTAGTAATAATTATCCTTGGCAAAATAAAACATTTTTCCATTTACATTAGTTTATTGGCCTGTAAAGTGCTATAAAATCAAAAGACGGCAAACGTGGAGCTTGATAAAAAACACTTAAATATTTTGTAAAGCAAACGTGGGGTTCAGTCGCTGTGTAATTATTTAAAGAGACTACCGTCATTATCACAATCGCACCCCCTTTTGACCCCCGTCCAGAAACGAAAGAGGCAGGAAAAAAATAAGCCTATTTAGATGCTTTCCAGTCGAGTGGAGTTCCGCTGAAACAGAGTTGACAGCTAAGTATATCATAAAGTACATCATCCCTCACTCTCCGCTCCGACGTGCTCCCTCTCCCGCTCACGGACGGAGATTACAGGCTATTAGAAGCACGGGATTAATTTGTAGCCAATTACAATCCGCCGTTGAATATGAATGCATAAATAAGGCGCCGTCTGTGTGCGTGTGCACGTGTGTGTGTGTGTGTGTGTGAGTGTGCGCGCCCGTTCGGGGAGGGGGACACGCCGTAGGGACATAAATGGTGTAAGGTCCTGAGGGGACTGTTAAAACTCAAAAAAGGTGTGGAGCAGGGGAGATCAGCATCCAGCAGTGGACCACCACCTCCTGGTTTTGCCGGGGAACTCTGCTACTACTACTCGAGGATTCGGCAAAGATCCCTAGCTCTGCACAAGTATTGTATTGCATAGCTAATTTTCTGAATTTCTTTTTAAAATATACCCTCTATGTTTTATTGTCCTTTTAATTCTTTTTAGATTGTAGAGACGGTCGCCGTTTCTTTGATCAGTAATTAAATTCGCAACTGTCCGGAAGATTGCTCTACCATCTGGTAGGGAGCCATGAATCGGGACAAGGTTCAGTTGGGTGACATCTCCATTGTTCCTCAGGCGACCGGTGTGGCTTCCCAGACCGCTGTGGTGGTGGCCGCCTCTGAGAGCATGGACAGCCACGGTGAGAAGCGGCTGTCTGCCAGCGAGCTGTCGGTCTTCTCCTGCCCTGCGAGCAGAGACAGGCTGACAGCGGACAGTCGAGAAAACTCGCCCAGACAGGAGCCAGTCGTGGTCGCTCCCCCAACCGTTCATCGGACAACCTCCTTCTCTGTTCTGGACATTTTGGACCCAAATAAATTTACGAGTAAAAGGCAACAGCCGAACCGGACAGGCAGCACCTACTCAATCGGGACAGAGAACAGAGTTAACGAAGATTCAGCTATTGCGATTGATCCGAAATCATACGCGGAAGACTATGAGAGTTGTAAAAAGCCAACAGCATTATTAAGTAAGTGAAGCTTTTGCATTTGAACCGTTTGTAGTACTAATTTTATCAGAATTCATGTTCGATTGGCTGATTTTTTATTTAAAAGTGTGATTTTTTAAATTTATCTTAAAATGCGAATAAATCGGTTTTCCCGAAAATGTCATGTTGTATTTAAAAAAACCTTGCACGTAGATATTAAACGCAAGAAAAGCCTTCAGCTGAAAATGTTTGTATGTGACTAATGCAAGTCAGGAGAAAAGTATACACGTAAAAAATGATAAAAGATTGAAGAATGAGTTCTGTTTTAATGTTAGTTTTCTTTACAAATTCAAACAAAGCAGGAGGTAATTTCTTTAAAGTAGGCCTATAATAGATCTATATCCTCTTCTTTAATAGTGATTTAATACAGTTTTATATGATACGTAATTTTAGAAAACATATAGTAAAGCAACAAGTTAATAAAATGTCTGAAGTTATTACAGAATTAGCATAAAGATATTACCGAGCATAAATAATTAACAAACTTCCTAAAAATAAAATTTGTTCACACTTCGTTCTTATGATGCAATGCCCAGTTGTCTGTTAGGTTTCCTGTAACTACCGTCATACTTGTAAACGAAAAATTCAAGACTTAAAAAAATCGAAAACACGTATGAAAAAACAGTTGTTATGTTAAATTAGTTTTGCATGCTATGTATTTCCTTCTAAATTGTCTTTATTGGTGCATCTAACAGACTAAACACATCTTAGAGCTGAGGGATTTTTTTTTAAATGATTTGATTAACTGTTATCAAAACACTACTGAGGTTAAATATGCCTGTGAAATAAAACAGTAACGATAAACATTAAACAGCACACGTTATGCAATAAATAGTCTGTCAAACGAATGTAGCCTACTCTTTCCAGATGCTAGGCTGTACAAAATATGATTTTATGCAAACGAGCCGGCATCACTCATATTTTATCCTAAAAGTATCATTTGGGAACCTTTGTTTAATGCAGACGTGAGTGAATTTGGTTTGCCTCCCTTTCGGTTCGTCTTCATGCACAAAACAGACTAATTGTGAGAAAGACGCTGCTTAAAAAAAAAAAAAACAATTAAATTCTTTCGATTACATTTAAGGTAAAATGTGCTTAGCAGCGTTAAAGAGGCACGATAATGAGTGAAATCGCCCTAAAGAGACATGTAGGACGGCCTGGTCGATATCCTATTATCGAATTGTGCGTATCTCTTTCAGACACCTTGCAAACTCCCCTCCAACATCTAAATTATAGGGTCAAAATTCAGATAATTACTCGATTAAAACCTATTATACTTATTAAGGGAGGTTATTGATCGAAGGTTGTCTGCTTTCCAAAGAGACGTGAGATTGCTTTTCCCGTCTCGTTCAAAATCAAAACTAAGTCATTTTCAATACTGCTTTTCCCTTCACCAGGAAAGAAGACATTTGGAATACTTTTATGCTAAATTGGGGTTTTCAAAAATCGAAGCGATAGATGTATATAGGTACAATAATAACAGAAATTCAGACTGCTGACTTTCTGCGAAGTTTTTCTATGGTGTATTAAATGTTAAAATCAAGTCAAGTGTATGAGGGAAGAAAGTATACAACAGTTACAACAGACTACGTACAGTCGATTTAGTGGTAAATTGAGGAATTAATTGGGATTGCTTTATTTACAACTTAAAATAACCAATCCTATCCATATTAAGGATGGTGACATAAGATTGGTTAAATTTCGCATTTACATTTCACAAATGCGGAAACCGTTTATACACGTCTTAGACGCATAGGCCTACATGAAATGAGGAGACAAACTTGCTTCAGGTTGAAATATTTCTGCAATACATTTTAATAACGCGGCGGAATCCATTTAGAAAAAAAAATATCACGCTATATTATATATACCCCTATATACGTATTTACTATAATTATTTTTAAGGAATACTAAGCTTACAGTATTATGGAATATATACCTATATTAAGAGCATATTGTGCTTTGCCAAATACATCCTTTGCGTGGATTTAAAATGGAATGAAAACACCATGAAGTTGCAGCTATTGTACTTTATATTATATTAGGAAACATAAGATATTAACTTTGTTCCATTTTGATTGTGTCCCACTCCTATATCTTTGGATGAAGCTAAATATTTAGAAAGGGAAAGTAAGTGAAGTAGTTGTGTTTGTACTTTTTAGCCCTACAATATAGTAAAAATCACATATCTCGTAGTTTGGAAATGTTCGCACAATGATTTGCTGATACATACAAAATAATTTTTAAATAGTCCATGTGCTGTTACCTGTTTTCCCCCCCAGAAGACGGGTACGCCTTCAAAACGGACGAATGCGAGAACGACTACAGCAGAAGTCCCGACAGCGGGACTCAGGACGAGCTCTGCAGCGAGGAGAGCAGCGCTGGTCTCGCGGGCAATGCGGACTCTGAGCTGTGTCACCATGAGGAGGATGAACCGGGCACCCGGAGTTCCAGTCCCACCGCACAGCAGAATCAACAGAGCGGCCAGAACCAGCAAGCCAAACCGAAAAGGAAGCGATCAGGCTCTGATTCCAAATCGGGCAAACCCCGAAGAGCCCGGACCGCCTTTACCTACGAACAACTTGTGGCTCTGGAAAACAAATTTAAGTCCACTAGGTACCTGTCCGTGTGTGAAAGGCTCAATTTGGCGCTGTCACTCAGTTTAACAGAAACTCAAGTGAAGATCTGGTTTCAGAATCGTCGGACCAAATGGAAGAAGCAGAATCCTGGGGCGGATACTAGCGCTCCTACCGGTGGCAGCGGCGGGGGTCCGAACGGTCCGAGCAATGGACTCGGAACCCTCAGTCCTCTGAGTCCATCTCCCCCCATGACCGGCCATCTGTCAATGCACGCAAGCTACCCGGGTCATACGCCCGGAGGACTAGTGTGTGCCACGCAGCTACCCTTTCTGCCAAGTCCCGCTGTCCTGTCACCTTTCGTCTTAGGATCTCAGACTTACGGGGGGCATGCATTTTACACCCCGCATTTATAAAGACGATCGCAAAGTTGGAAATTCGCCTGTTTTATACAAAACCAGACTTGTTTGTCTGTTAGTTGTAAAAATGCGCCGATTAAAAAAAAAAAAAACAATGAAAGCGTGAGGAATGTTTTGGATCTTTGTGGAAAAAATTAAAAGAACAGAACTTTTCGGACTATGTTTCAATGCATCTAATGGACAAATGCATCTAATGCTGAAGATGTTCATAAAGTTTAGTGTCTTCCCGACAAATGTTTCGTTTAGTTTGTCGTGTCTCTTATGGACTATTAATGGCTACAAACTAATTACATATGTTTTTGTATTTGTAAGTTAATTTGATTTTAATTTTGTTAAATTGTATTTTTTTGTCTTTGAGCTACATAGACGCGTGTATATTTAATTAACGGTGATACGTATGTAAGTCATCAGTCACATCTGAATGCATTTTTTTAAAAGATTAGAAAAGTGGAATGGTTAAAACAGGTATATTCTGAAAAAAATATGCCATTTAGGAAGGCACAACATTTTTCATCTGGAATGGCTTGTAATACGTATAAGTATTGTTTAATTAAACTGTTTACGATTGGTAGGAAAAATGTAAAGTTATTTTAAAATTTAAGTTTGCCAAATTAATTCCCACGCTATCAAACATTTATTATGTTCTGTGTCGTAGGCTTTTAATTTCATTTTGGATTCTCCACCGAAGGATGTAAGCGAACTGCCTGTAGCGAAATTCTGCAAAATGTTGGAGTGTCACTTAACGACGACTTTGTTGTGTCACCTGAAAAAAAAAAAACGAGGCACGTGTCAATCTTATGTATATTGCTTATTATATACTGACGAATTTTTAAATTATTTATTGTAAAATAAAGTGACTCATAATAGATATTGACCAGAAGAGCACTTATACAAAGAGGCAACATTGAATAAATAAACCCGTTAATATGTTGTAAGCAAACTTGTGGTATTATTTCCCGTATGGATTTATTTTAAAATATTCGTCACCTGTCTGACTAAAATGACCACAAGTAACTTTAAAAGTGGTAAAAATATGAATGTGAGTTTATATGTCTATGCACCCCTACAATTAAACTCACATACGTTTTCTTAAAGTTTAAATTTATAGGCCCAATAAAAACACGTGCACGAGAAAAGTTATAGTGGTAAATAAACGATTTATTGCAGTGAACAAAAATATGCCATATTTGTGCCAATGTCCCATTCCACTTTACACAGCATTAAAAATGTAAAAAAAACATATCCGGAAGAAAATGTTTTAGATTACATTTACAATTACATCTACAATTATAGAAATAGAAAATTAGTTGTTGTTCAGATGCTGTTTTGTTTGTGGCCGTTAAACATCTATCGCTTAATGCAAAGCTGTGATTTCCTGAATAACTATTTACTACAAGAAACATGACGCTATACATGGGAAATGGTCGCTAAAATATTTGCCCGTTGTGGACGTACCTGAAACACTGTCCAACTTACACATTTTATCATTTTCCAAACTGAGGGCATACGCTGTTTACCAGTACAATTATACTATTTAGGTATAATTGCAACTTCAGCAAATTATTGTGATTTTCAAAATATTTTGAAGTAAGACTTCCAATAGAGAATGCAGATATATAAATGAGTAAGAGAGGGCCTAGTTTCAGGTTTACATGCCAGACATTTCCAACACTTGAAACACGCACATTTTAAAAAAAGGGAAAAAATAATTTCTGGGATTTAAAAATTTTCCTTTATCGGAACGAACAAGCCCCATTCACTTTCCAAAGAGGACATTTATTCCCAGTGTGATATCGACGCCCAGCGCTCATCTAGTTAAACTGTTCATGATTATAATAGACGTGATAGGTACAAAGTTGTCTTTAGAATCCCCCCCACCCCCCGAGGTCAAACACAAATGTATTTTATTAATGTGTATAACGGCGAAATACATCGTCAAACGTATTTTTAAATTATTTGTTAATTTAAATACTTAAATTATTAATTACCTCATGCAACAGCTCGCTAGAGGTTATTCGTGGCGGATACCGAAGGATGTACCTGGTTAATGAGAGATTTTAAGCACGATAAAATTCAGTCATCATTTACATACAAGCGAAAATATATCTGATGGAGTCTCTTTATGAAGATGGGCAAAGTGACAAGGAATAATTAAAACTACTGGCAAGAGGAATCACTGCAAGAAACACACCTCACAGCTTTAAGCTGGAAAACCATGCAAGCCCCTAAAACAATCCTAATACAGGCTGGAGTTCATATTCGCCAGTTATCTCTATAGATGCATCTCTGTACCATGTTTCTTTGCGCTTCCCGAATGAAAAGCAGAACATCCTAATAGTTTTTGAAACAGACTGCGTCCTAAGTGCATTATCGTTTATTTTACAGCAGCACCGCCTTACACTGATTCGCAAGCTCATTTAGAAACAAGTTTTTAGATAAAAACCATTTACATACTGCATATTTTCGAAATACAGTAATAGTACTAGACATACCTCCAAACGACTGAACGCAAAATTGATTTTTAAGGGATTCAACAGCACGCCTGATGTGCGGCTGCACGGTGGCAGCAGTCCGTGCATCACGTGATTATAATTACTGCGGCTGCTAAAACACCCAGATGACCGCAAGACAGTTGCCGTGAAAAATAGCCACGTGACCAAGTTTGAAGCTCAACTAACACAAAACGGAAGCGCTGTCCTGTCCCAAAGTCTTCATATATATATATATATTACTTTTTGAAAATACGTGGAATGTCCGGTCGTTAGTCTACTATAGGCTAGCTGAGGGATCGTATGTGTACAGGGGAATTAAGCGTCTGTTAAAAGCGGCATTTACCGTAATTACCTTGTGAAGAGAAAGTCTGAAGTGGCCTGCGCCATGCGGCATTACAGCGGCTCCCCGGCCGTCGGCAGCACGGGCTGAGCGTCTTATTAGGCGCTGATCGCGTTGCCGTTTAAATGCGCAGCACTAGATAATCACCGGCGGGGCTCTAACCCCCGCCCAGTTTTATGTATAATTTTATATATTGATGGTGCTCTATCAAGTGCTGGGCCCGCTGGATCTGCCGGGGTATCCGTGTCCCTCCGACACCCCAGATCACAGGAATAACAACCAGTAACTGATTAGGCTGGGAAACGTGGGAGTAAGTTTTAAGATGAACTGGTTAGGCTGCAGGTAGAAATGTCAAGGTGAAACACCCGCCCTTAATTCAGCGGAGTTTATTGTTTACAACCATTATAGGCAAGAGTACGTTAGTCTTGGTTTAACGAAGGAAACCCAGCTCTATCCATTCATTATAAGCAAGTAAGATGATTTTAAAATTCAGCTGGCCAACTATTAAAACTGATGTATGCAGTGATTCAAAGAAATGTGTCTAAGCCAGCTAACCTAACATATACACATTTCAATTTTCTGTCAACATTTTCAACTCCATGTAAATGATAAAAAAACTCCATGTAAATGATAAAACGATATATTTCACGGGTCACCTTGTTTAGAAACGGCGTGAAAATATCAAGTAATTTTTTATTCTTGCATATGACGTGCATTAGCCAGCTGCATTTCGATTACTACGTCCATTAACACGTCACGTTACATTACAGTAAATGTCCCCCACCTCCTTTGCTGGGTGCATGACAGCTGATGTGCTTGATTCTTTCACTTTTTCAGTTTTTCAGAACTTGACATGGTTGGTTGCTACATTTCCCTACTCGCATGGTGTTTTACTCAGTCGGTGATAATCTGCTACAAAGACCTTAACAATAATGACTACGGTAGACTTTGTGCAACAGTAAACAGCTACGCAATGGACGTTCAACGAAAAATAGATCCGTGAAACTTTTTTTGTGACGTTATTGGGTATAATCTATGTTTCAGAATACTGATGCTCGGCTGTAGTTACCAATCGGTGTGAAAATATCTATATCTCTACTTATTGCACCTGGAATTTAGTCAAAACATGAATAAATAATAATTATTATAGTGATAAATAATAATAATTAAGATCCATTTATACAAGTTACTTCCTCCTACTGATGGATGGCAAATTACACATGCTTGATTAATAGTGCAACACAGTTGATCTGCAGTGTATTCAGACTATCTTAATTAATGAAAGATCACGTCTGGCTTACTTTTAGCATCATAGCATGCTACTGCAGGGCTGGGATGATGTCAATGAAAAGGAGTTTACAAACAAGTTTTCAAAGTCACCAGACAAAGGACAAAGAATGTTACAAAATCTCTTTATCCATCACAAAAATCGGAAAAGGTCAAAACATTTCACATTTAAATCAAAAACCTAACACAGGAAAATACACCATAATCAAAGATGTCATTAATTCATATAAAACATCTATTACTGCAGGTAAGGATAATGATTCAAGTTATGGACTTCAATATTTGCTACAATTCAGACGTGCAGCATCAATCGAGTTGATTTATAAATCCTGTCCGTTTGAATGACCAACACGGCTGAAGCTTAATTCAAGGCATAGTTGAACTGGTTGGCAAACTTTTCGTGTTTCCTTCGGTCCATTCGATTCATGGCATCCGTGACTCGTCTCATGGAGCTCCTGCGTAGGGTGAGAGAAAAAACGGCAGAAAAAAGATGGATAGAGTTTGTATCGCTCTAATGAGCTTCTACAGGCCTGGTCTTCAGATGCTAAGGTCCTAAGAATTTCAGAATTAGCTTCTGGCTCAGAGAAGTCGCCTGGGTGGGCCCCTGTGCCCCCGGGGCTCAATGCGATCGCTCTCCCTCATAAAGACATCTCTCTGAGGAGTGAGGCAGCAACCTTTCCATCCCCCTAGCATACAAGATGGTCAAATACAAAATCAATACCAACAGCACTGTAACATTCTCTAACATAAGCTTATATTCCCACTGCAGCAAAGGAATCCCATCTCAAACAGGCATGAGATATATGTACATATTACAGCATAGGGATTTTAACGTTACTATGGATGATTCTTCTCACAGGCCACGTAATCTGTCATTTTTTTGTTTTTACCCACAGCTATGAAGTTCGGTACTCACTTGTTGAAGACCTTTCTCTCAAGCCTGGAGCGAGACGTGTTTGCGCTCTGCTTCAGGTCCGTCAGGTTGGGGTACTTCCTCTTCTTGCCTTTGCCCTTGGACCCTTTCTTGCCCTTCCCGTAGAACCTGGAAGAGCCCAGATCCTCTCCTGTGGCAGCCTCAATCTCTCGCATCAGCTCCCGGTCTCGCCAGTCTGCACCGGAAGGAGCGTTAGCAACGTGAGACGGCAGGTGTAAACACACCGACAGTCACGCCCCGATCTTCCTTCCTGTAGCATTCACTTGCTCGTAAGCCTTGCCTATCAGCTCCTGAAAGCCCAGAACCTTTGAAACCAGCACGGCAGGTGACCTGAACTGTTCGAGAATTAAAACCCATATGGGAAAGCCTCTGCAGCAATTTAGTATCTACTGGCAAACTGAAAATAATGATTAAAGTACAGTATGGTAAACCATAAACCAGTAGTATAGTTATCATCATTATCGAGTATTCTGTACTGCACATAATTGTATGTCCAACCCATTTGTATGACGGTCAGAGCAGTAGGTTTGTTTACACCAACATCACCACGGACACGTCGCGCTACGATGGTATGATGGCTGCGATGTCGTTAGGCAGCAAGAATTTTTCAGCCCCTTTATAATCTTGTGTGGCCACTATCATACATACAGGCCATTGCTGACCAAAACGTCCTTATAATGCTCATGACTGTATTTGATTTCATTTACCACTGTGCTAATAAATAAAAAAAAGAAACAAAAAAAAAAAACCGAAACCCCGGTTCTGACAAACATCTGGCTTTATCAATCACCTCTCATCCACTTTTTTGTTTACAAAACGGGGGGCACCGATATTAGTTACAAATTAATTTGGGGAGATGTTTCAACCCCCCTGGGGCGGGGGCCAAAAGGCAATCCCCTAATTACAAGCGGCCTGTGATCCCCCTCCTTAAGGCCTGGCTTTGTTGGGCCTCATTCCCAGCTGTGTGATCAGAGAGGAGTTATTATAAAGCTAAGCTGGGG
>JAODJU010000014.1:18111694-18125443 GCA_026776725.1 Gnathonemus echidnorhynchus | reverse complement strand
TTCTCCTTTAACCCCCACCATCTCACCCCCAACACCCCCACCACCCAAGCGCTGGGGCCGCACATCGAGCGCTAAACAGAATTTATGCCTTTTAATTTACTCCAAAGGTAGCCGCTAACGGTGCTTGGTGCTACAATGCATAACAGATAGAGCCATTTTAAATAGAGGGGTCATTTTCATAAAGCATTATCCATACCGCTGGTGCCCTTCACTTCCGAGGACACCTCCTGCACTCCCGCTGCACTTATACACACATTTCTCTATATATAATGTTTATCTGAGGGCCCCGATTAGCCCGTTAAGCAAAATAACTTATAATAATCTTCTCCAATAAAGCGTCCTCAAGTAATGTGAGTAATGTGCCACCTTGGTAACTGTGTGCCGAGGGTCAGGCAGTCGCTGGATCAAGAACTTCACAGAGGGTGAAACCCAGAGAGGTACCTTAAAAAACCCCACCCTAGATACTAGTATGCTAACTGTGCTGCAAATGCTGTCAATTTAAAGATAACAGCCACGCAAACGGGACAGCAAGCACAGAGAGCCCAAAAGCGACAGCCATTCAAACGGGACAGCAAGCACAGAGAGCCCAAAGACGACAGCCACTCAAACGGGACAGCAAGCACAGAGAGCCCAAAGGCGACAGCCACTCAAACGGGACAGCAAGCACAGAGAGCCCAAAGGCGACAGCCACTCAAACGGGACAGCAAGCACAGAGAGCCCAAAGGCGACAGCCACTCAAAAGTAGAGCAGAGAGAACCCAGCGTGAAAACCCAAAGCCACAATACTGATCCTATTTTCCAAATGAAGTTTACTAAATACCAAATGTCAGACCAACTGCTCCCAATTTGCAATATAATGCAACCCCATTTCCAAAAAGAAGTTGGGATGTTATGCAAAATGCTAAACGCAGTGCAATGATTTACAAACCATATAAATCCATAACTAACTGAAAATAGAACAAATGTTGAAACTGAGAAATGTTACTGTTCCATCACAAACATATGCTGAATTTGAATTTGATGGCAGCAAAATGTTTCAAAAAAGTTGGGGGGGGGGGGGGGGGGGGGGAGGCACGTTTACCACGGTGTTGCATCACCTCTTCATTTAACATCTGGGACCTGAGGAGACCAGCTGCTGGAGATCTGAAAGCAAAATGTCCCATCCTGATATAGGATTTCAACCGCTCAACAGCTCAGGGTCTCCTCGTATTTTTCGTTTCATGATGTGCCAAATGATTTCAATGGGTGACGGGTCTGGACTGCAGGCTACACCCGGACTCTTCTACTATGGAGCCATACTGTCGTAATACGTGCAGAATGTGGTTTGGCATTGTCTCGCTGAAATACACAAGGTCTTCTCTGAAAAAGACATTGTGTAGATGACAGCACGTGTTGCTCCAAAGCCAGTATATATATCGTTCAGCATTAATGGTGCCTTAGCTGTACAAGCTACTCAAGCCATGGGCACCAATGCAGCCCCATACCGTCATGGATGCTGGGCTTTGAACTGTATGTTAATAAGTTGGATGGTCCCTGCCCTCTTTAACCCGGAGGACAAAGCATCCATGATTTCCAAAAAGAATTTGAAATGTAGATTTTTCAGACCACTGGACAATTTTCCATGTTCCCTCAGCCCACGCTAATTGGCCCAGAGAAGTCCGCAGTGTTTCGGGATCACGTTTAGATCTGGTCTATTCTTTTCATGGCAGAGTTTCTTCCTGAATTTCTGGATGCAGTGACAAACTGTGTTAACAGACGATGGTTTTCGGAAGTGTTCCCGAGTCCATGCAGTGATTTCCACTACAGCATCATGCGTGTTGTTACTACAGTGCTGCTTGTGGACCTGAAGATCACGGCGATCCAATACTGGATTTCGGCTCTCCCAACTTTTGAAACGTGTTGCTGGCATCAAATTCAGAATGAACATATTTGTCACAAAACAATAACATTTCTGAGTTTCAACATTTGATATGTTGTCAATTAAATATGGGTTTATATGATTAGCAAATCATTACATTCTGTTTTTATTTACATTTTAATGAGTCCCTGTTTTTTTGGAAATGGGGTTGTGTGTGTCTTGCTTTAGGTATGCTAGTGACTGGTTCTCTAAGGTCCCCGCGACCCAATAGGATAAAGCGGGTTGGAAAATGGATGGATGGATGGATGGATGGTTCTCCAAGGTAGCCAGTGAAGATCATTTTACAAATTTGGAGAGGGTAGGCTGGGATGATGCAGACACTGTAGAGATGAATTGATCTGAATCATAAATTCAATAAGACATCTGCTTTTAATCATGAACCACATCCCTGTTTTGACAACTTATAATTGTTAATAACTAATGTAATTAATTGCATTTATATGCATCATCAGATTTCATGTTGGTAATTTCATGGGGCTTTAATGAGTGAGAAGTTGATTGAAAGGCTTTCATTTACTTCCAAAGACATTTAGTCCTTATGCTGCTCTAGCGCCCTCTGCAGGTAGAGGGTGGACACATTACAACTGCTAATCAAAATGATCTGAGGCAACATTAGCGTGTGATTAGGCACAGAGGACTTAAGAAGAATTAATAAAAATTAGTCTGTCCCCACATCCTTACAGGTAAAGGTTTGTACAGAATATGATAGAGACTCCATCAATCCATTTTCTGTAACTGCTTGTTATAATTTGGGTCATGGGGGGTCTGGAGCCTATGTGTGCAAGGCGGGAAACACCCCAGGGTGGGGCCCCACCACAAAGAGCTCACACACCATTCACACAGACACAGTCACAACTACAGGCAATTTGGTAATTCCAATTAACCTCAGTATGTTTTAGCACTTGGGGGGGGGGGGACGACACAGGGAGAACATGCAAACTCCACACACATGGAGCCATGGTAGAGACTCGAACCCGGGTCCCAGAAGTGCGAAGCAACGCTGCAAACCACTACACCACCATACCCCCCCATGACAGGAACTCTATAAATATAATTCTTATATTAGGTTGCCCCTTGATTTTTTAAAACGAAGACAGAAAACCTAGACTACAGCCAGAAGAGCATTTCCATGTAATTAGAGACACTAACCACTGGGGGGCGCTCTGACTGGCCATGTGCTGGTGGCCCGTCCCCTCACTGCCCGAGGCCTCGGCCCGTTTTCCCCGTCAATCGGGAGAAGGTGTGACAGAGTGTGAGCACCGGCAGGAAATCCCTCTTTCTATATTACTCTGTTACCATCACACTCCTTCACGGCCTACAGGCAGCAATTGCAGAGCGACAGATTAGCGCTGCTACTTTGTTTATACTGGACGCCGTTTTTAATCTAAAACAGTTATTCTAGCCCTGATAGATGGAAAACCAAGGCGAAAAGATTACCACCAAACTCAAAATTCACAGTCTACTGAAGTATTTTATTTTTAATGCACTTTAATTCTGCTGTGATAATATCACAGCTGTCAGCACGAGGAAGCAGTGAAATAAGTCTCCTGTAGGGGTGCATTCTGAAGAGCTTTCTGCTGACAAGGCGGAAAACATCAGATCTGAAAGCTAGGAGTGTGACCCCCGATAACACAGGGGCCAGGACCTGAGGCCTCCGCACAGGAGAGTGACCCCCGATAACACAGGGGCCAAGACCTGAGGCCTCCACATCACAGTATGACCCCCGATAACACAGGGGCCAAGACCTGAGGCCTCCACATCACAGTATGACCCCCGATAACACAAGGCCCAAGACCTGAGGCCTCCGCACAGGAGAGTGACCCCCGATAACACAAGGGCCAAGACCTGAGGCCTCCACATCACAGTATGACCCCCGATAACACAGGGCCCAAGACCTGAGGCCTCCGCACAGGAGCGTGACCCCCGATAACACAGGGCCCAAGACCTGAGGCCTCCACATCACAGTATGACCCCCGATAACACAGCGCATGTTACACAGTAAAATGATATCGGAATATCCATCCATCCATTTTCTGAAACCGCTTAATCCCAACTGGGGTCGTGGGGGTGGACTGGAGCCTATCCTGGGAACAATGGGCACAGGCAGGAACCAACCCTGGGCAATCACCAACACACCACGGGGCCAATTCAGTCTCACCAATCAACCTATCCTGCACGCTTTTGGACCGTGGGAGGAAACCAGAGCCCCCAGCGAAAACCCAGGCAAACACGGGGAGAGCGTGTGAACTCCACACAGAAAGGACCCGGGACCAAACCCAGGACCTCATTGCTGTGAGGCAGCAGCGCTAATCACTGCGCCACCATGCTGCCCTGATATCAGAATATAATCCATCTATATACAAACCGCAGTCACGGTTAGCGGAAAGGAGCTGCTGAAGCCAGTCCCAGGTAGAGCAGAGCAGAGCTTCCCAAACTGGTCCATGGGGACCCCAGACAGCCCAGTAAGGAGCTGGAAGGAAGCAAAAATGTGGCCTGTTTGAGAAACAATGGCGTGGAGGATAAGGCAGAGGACACCATGGACAGGATGCTGAAGTAAAAACGAGCTACGGCAGGAAACCTCAGCGACAAAGTGAGGCAAACATGTACAGGAAGGGTGGGATTCGAACCAGCAACCTGGAGGTGCAAGGCAGCAGTGCAACTCAGGGTCACCATGCAGCCCTTAAAATGAGTAATTAATGCATACAGTTAATCTAAAAGTAATTGACTGGATTATTTACGAGTCCCTGGCCTCTGAATAATTAATTATCCAAACAATTAATCTTAATATAAAGAATTTAATGCATTTGTTGGAGGTATACAAATAAACAAAAACTGGTTAAGATAGAACCTTTCACGCAACGTCATTTCCAAACAGCCAAATCAGCTAATTAATGAAGCTCTTGAGTGCGAGGTAAACCTGCCGGCATCGCAGGGGGGGGGTGGGGGCGGGGGAGGCAGAGGCTGATAACCGCCTGTACAGGGATGTGATAATTGGCTTCAGGCTAAACATGCACCACTTACTAGGAAAAACATCCCACGAAAGCCAAGCGCTCCCCGGAGACCTTCAATATATTTACTATGGTCTAATTAACTGAGTAAGCAATCTGAATTATCCCAGGGTGGCACGTTCCTCTCAGCCAATGGCTTAAATAAGTCTGTTATCCTCTTAAAAAACGATCTCCGCGGGCTGCCTCGGACAACCGGGCTCTAAACTTCATTTGTCTTTTAGCAAGTTTGATGGCTATGCATTTAAAAAGCCATTCCATCTTATAAACTAAAAATTAAATGTACTCAGCTGTGATGGTGCTCTGTGGCCTGCTATTTATATGCTAATACCCTCTCTTACTGGAAGCTCCTGCAAATTATTACAGCAAAACCAATAACTCAGGCAGGGTGATGCAGCTCTGTGTGCCGGGCATGTGGGGCGGCGAGGCAGGGGGGCCACGGGGTGGGGGGGTGGCGCCCTCCCTGCAGCGTTACACGGCGCAGCGGAAAATCTCCCGTCGCAACTGGCCGCAATGTGCATAAATTTACAAAAACATCCCATAATGAGCAAAGCGCGGAGAAAGCGTGTGGCCCCGATGCCCGATTCCTTTAGAAACCTGCATCGCTGATCGCTTTCATTTAAAATTTACCAACAGAGGGGTTAACGCTGAAAGGCCCGGCACAATGCGGCTAGCTAAAGCCAACACTGTGATTACGCAACTGCGGTTTAAAGAAATTACTTTACACAAGCGATTCATGAATAACTTATATACTTCAGATAGGGGTTGGCTGTATTCTGGGGAGCAACAGCTGAAAATCTCTCATGGAAATAAAGGCAGTGAAAGCGAGGTCTTACCCAGGGCCGGATTAAGCAGAGCGGGGCCCCGAGCTAGAGACATTTTTGGGGCCCTACCTATACAAACTATTTTGAAGTATACAAAATACTAAGTGCTATACACAACTTCAATAATCTGACAGATGCTGTACATCAGACACCATTTCAGCATCGTGTGGCCTGAAGAAAGTGTGTGCGTGTGTGTGTGTGTGTGTGTAAATATAAATCAAGCAACCGTAACTTTGCAAACTTTTACTGAATACCTCTTTCCTTTTTGTGTCGTTTTAAAACTCTCAAGCACTGGTCCTCCACTTCCCAATCAAAATAATGAATTAGAAATAATATGATTCTAAAATGCTTTATAATGGTTGCCAGGCAAAATATGCCTTTAACATGTATAGTAAAGCACCTACCTCTGAAAATATGCTGACATTGTGTGTTTGTATGTCCGTAAGGGGCCAGTGATCAAAATCAATTATCATTCTTTAGCCACAAAACAAGCTAAACTGGGTAAACATTACAAAAATTACCAGTAGATAATGGCCCATTCACACCTTGCAATTTAGGGACAGAGGGTAGGAGTGAAGCTAACAGGGGTAAAAAATGGGTCAATATGAGCAAAGTTCTAACGTTTTTAAATACATTTTGGTGAAATTCTACGTAATTCAGACTGAGGGAGATTAAATAAAGGGGAACAAAGCACCTTTTCCTTTGAACACCGTTTACAAACGCAGGACTTGCATGAAAAAGCTTTACTATGTTTGGGTCTCTAGACACATACAGGCATGTAAAAAAATGAGAAAAGAAAAATAACTACAATCAAACATTCAGCTGCAGTCTGCAGTTAAAATCAACCAAGGCACCTGCAGAGCAGAAAAGAATAAAAATGTCTACATTTACAAAATTCCTCATACAGATTATTTTGGCTCGCTACAGCTTGGGCCCCGGGCCCCGGGCCCCTGGCCTCAGGAAGCCCTCGCTGACGGCAGGTCATGGTCTTACCCACCTAACCAGCCGATGGGGGCTGTCGCATGTTTTTTGTCACATATGCACTTATATATTTGGGATATTATTCAGCTGGTGACAGCTGAATCAATCCATCCATCCATCCATCCTCCTAAACCCCTACAACCAGGGTGCTCCCCAGCTGCTCAGGACAGGCTCCAGACCCCCCCTCCTCTCTGATCTGCCAAACTATAGGTCACAATCTTGCACCATAACCCCCACAGTCTGACCCCATCCGGTACCCCAGAACAGGAGGGATCTCATTTCCCATCTCCCCCTGCGCACACGGAGGTATGTGCGCAGGACCCAGGCACAGATACAATAACCACCCCCCACCCCCAATCGCTCTCCGAGGTGGAGGAACAGGCAGGCAGATAAAGAGTGAGGCACTAGGGGCTTTCCAGTGAGAGACAAAGGGGAAACACACTCACACACATACACAGCAACATCAATAATTGCTCTTTGTAGCACGCTGATAAGATGCTTTATCTGGGTAAACAATACAATATTCCCCCATGCTACATGCTCGATGAGGGCCCCTTTTTTGGGAGTTAATGTGTTACAGATCCTCTGCTCTTCTCTCATCCGTTACAAGAACCTTCAGTGACCTGTAATTAATGTGGATAAGATAATATCCGCAGAGCGTTCCTGAGGCGAACGGAGCCGGCGTCGGCCGTTATCCGGCACTCAGACTCCAAGGATGGAACGCGGCGGGCGGCCCTGAACGGCAAGACCCCACAATGTCACCGGGAGTGTCACATGGGGGACATCTGTCCATGCAGAGAGGACATAGTTAAAAAACCAGGGAGAAATGTTAGTGTGCTCTGTAACCCATAACTCCCCGTGGATATTTAACTGCATATTGTTCAAGAGCTTCAGGAAATGCAAGCATGTTTACCGTCCATCATTTATTCTCCATACCCGCTTGTCCTGCGCAAATTTGGGGGGGGGGGGGGGGGGGGGGGCTATCCCAGAAGCAAGGCTTTGGGTTGGGCTGTGGAGGGAAGCATGAGCATCCTGTATACATACGTCAACATAAATCCAAAGGATATTTAAAGCTATATTTCAAAGGAAACAATATAGTGCACAAACATAAATTCAGATTTATAATGGGGTTGTGATACAGACATGATGATACCACAGAACAATACTAATATGACTCAAATCAGTCTAATTTACTCTTTTTTAATGAGTATGTGTGGCTCTTACCCCAAGCCGTCTGCTTTGGCTATTCTGCTGTCCTACCACGGCAGGACGAGCGGACTTTGAGGATAATCTGCACGGCTGGCCGGGGCACACAGAAGTTTGGCGGGAATTATCATTTATACCGTTCTGATTTTTCATCTCAATTTTCCCCCTCCTTCCAATCAACGCAAGTTTGTTGCGTCCGAAAACCAATTCCGTCCGTGTCAGGGCGGCGATAACGCGAATAAAGTAATGGAATGCTTTTAAGGGAGAAAGGGAAAAACTAATTATGATAAAGGACTTTAAGCTGTTTCTTTATCACAAAGCAAAGGCTTTTTTGCATTGGAAATGGGGCTGACAGTGACAGAGCCGTATGAGGGACTGAGGGCCGCTTTGTCATTGTCACTGAGCTCCAGGGTCTCAAAGAAAGTGTCTCCAGCACTTACAGCGGGATATGAGGGCACATAATTACACCTCAGAACTTCTCTGTCTTACTCCTCACTCTCACTCCCTGCTAATGCCCTACCGATCGAGCACGTCACCTGAGCCAGGCCCGAATTAAACTGTCATTACACCCCGTGCAAACGTTTACCTGACTAAAGGCATTTCGCTGTACAGGACACCTCTCGAAATCTGGACGGCGGCCATTCTTGATATACATTTTACATATTTAGCAAACACCTTTATCCAAAGTGCCATATATTTCTGAGAGGATACAGGGTTAGACGGTGCCTGGGGCAGCTGGGGTTTAAGGGCCTTGTTAAGGGGCCCAACAGTGACATCTCTCTGCCAAACCTGGAACGTGAACCAGCGACCTTCTGATCACAGACACAGTTTCCTAACCCTCTGAGCTGGGCTCCTTCAACAGAAGCCACATCCCTCTTTTTCCATTAGCTTATTTCTTGAAAGTCTCCCCTTTAACTGTATAGGTCACGCAGATTTCTGGGTAACACGGTTAAAGTAAAATCATTTGAAAAACATGGACAGACCGGAATTTAAATAAAAACTGTTACTTGGAGAGTTTTGGAAATAACAGTTTTCTCCCCAAAATCCACTCAATATTTACACTATCCACAAAACCAAGGTGTTGACAGCAGTGTGTGTGTTTGTGTGTTTAAATGCTGCACGAGTTAAATAGGTAATATAACCACGATTGCAGATTCCGCTCCGTTAATTTCACCCTGTTTAGTTTAATGGCAAACTAAGCGTTACTCATTAATCATAGAGGGAGGCCGCATGTATATTTAATACCTGAAAGACAGACTGGGGAAACCATACTAATAATAATACAAACAATTATATATTATTATTGCTATTATTATTTTTATGTGAAGGCATACACATTCAAAAACTTCACATAATGTTAATTTTGAAAGATAAATATTTGCATTAATTAACATGGATTTCTGGGAACTACTCTGCGTTAGTTTTTAAGTTGTTCTGCTCCGCCCATCAGAATATCTGTGCTCTCTCTGGACACGCGAAATCATTTCAATCTATGGAGTTAAGGAACATCTGCTGTAATACTGTGGGAAACAGTGCCCCCTGCTGTCAGAGGGACGCCAAGCTTTTTTTTTGAGGCACTGTATTTATATGCACATGCACTGTAATTTGCACACAAATGTGTCGTATTTTACACTGCATTGGCTGTTGGGCTCTGGAACACAGACTGTACTGGCAGGTATGATTTTGACTGTACTCCTACTTTACACACTGCATTTAGACCATAGACTTCACTGGCTGTTCTTGTGTCGGTCCACAGATCTCCCTGACCACCCTGTCCCACCCCCTTTGGGCACTCACCACTCTGCGCTCTCTCCTCTTGTAGTGGATGTGGAGCTCGTCGTGTCTCCGCAGCGCCTCCTCCAGGGCACTCTTACACGCGATGGCCCTGCTCAGCAGCTGCTGATCTACCCCGGCCTTGGTGAACACCTGGGCGCGCGCGCGCGCACACACACACACACACACACACACACACGTATGTGTTAATAATTCTCACATGCATATCACATAAATAATACACACATGCCCATTCATTTACCAGTAAGGGTTTTACTCAAGGGCTCAACAGTGATGTGATTATCAACCCATGACATTCCAGGATACACATCCCTACCCCTACACTACCTAAATATGTATAAAGCCCTTTTCACACATTACACATAACATACACGTTACACATAACATACACATTACACATAACATACACGTTACGGCCGCCTTTAGCACACACCTGCACCCAGGTTCGCACAGCGGGCAGGTGCTTGGTGCTGATGACTCTGTTCAGGTCCCTGACTGTGTTCACCACAGCCTCATTCTCCTCCGTCTCCTTCAAGCTCATCTCTGCTGACAGAGCAGAAGCTGTGAGACCCACACAAAGCCCCCTTCTCTTCTTGGGCAGCAGCAAAGAATACAAGCAGAGACCAGCTAGTTTTACTCTGGTTGGGTATTTATAACGTCGCAGATCAAACATTTCAGCATCATTATTTCTTACACTCGAAATCACAGAGATGATGTGGGAACCGCACTCTAAAAATGGATGGATTTCAAGAACTTATCCAGTGCAGTACAGGGTCACAGTGAGCTTGTCCCAAGCAGTACTGGACAAGAGGCACAGAAGAGGCCCATTGTAGGAGGGAGGGAGACAGAGACAGAGACAGAGACAGACAGAGACACAAACACAGACACAGACAGACAGACACGTCCACACTCTTCTTGCTACCCAACGAGTGTTTATACTTTACAGCAGAACACAGAAATACATTTATCTGACTTTCAGACACGGTTAGAGTAAAATGAAAAGCTCTTCAGACACCTACCTGTGGAGAGGTTCAAGCTGAGGCTGTATTTGTGTGACATCAGGCCAGTCTGTCGAATGAACGGGTCCTCGTCCGGGACGTCCTCCACCTCAGACACCTCCTCACTGCTCCCCTCTTCCTCCACCTTTTCCCCTCTGTCATTCAGGTCTTTGCTGCAGCACGGCTGCTCGTCGTCGGCGGCAGGGGAAGCGGATTTCCCACAATTCACGGGGGCAGTGGGTGTGGCTTCCAGGTCGCTAAGGCTGAAGTCCAGGGGGTGAGGCATGAGGAGCTTGAGGCAGCTGTCCATCTCAGTCAGGCACTCCTGAATTTCAGCGGAGGTCTCTGTGAAGAGGATTGGCTGTCAGGAGCAGAGCTGGGCCTATGGTACGCTACCAGGAAAAGGCACTGGGATACTGCAACCTGACTGGTTAAGCATTTACGAAAATGACCCCGAGTTACTCCAACCTCATTGGATAAACAGTTCTGCAGATTACATTGGGTTGCTGCAACGTGATTGGAGTAAGTTAATTCTAATTTGATTATATAAAATGGGTGGACAGATAGCAGAAACATTATACTGGAGTCTGTAAAGTGTGTAAGATAAGATAAAATTCTTAGGCCACGTTTAGAGGGAGCACGTTTTAAGGAGGACATATTTGAAGGTAGCACATTTTAAGGAGGACACATTTAAAGGTAGCGCATTTAAAAGGTACAGTGTCCAGCAGTGATCACTACATGCAGAAGATCAGACACAGCCATGCCTTCCATTTCCCTGGTGGCCTTGGTCACTTTGTCTTTATAAATCCTCTCCAGTCTCTTCTGTTTCTCCTCCTGTCGCTTCCTCTCTGCCAGTGTCCTGGCCTGGACGTCCTGAAAGTCCACCTGGGGGTTGGGAGAAGGATGAGCGCAGCATGAGCAGGAGGGGGCGCTGACGCGCTCGCGAGGTTCCTTAACTTGTTAGAGAGCGTCGATGTCGCATCTATCAGCGGTTACAGGAGAGAGAGCGTCCGTGCTAAGGGCGCAATAAAACACGGTCCCCTGAACTGCTGTTTTCCCCTCTCAGAAAACAGGCATCTACGTATTTAGCTCAATTAAGAATGATCGATTATTCACTTTAACTGCTGCGGAATGCTGCTTTTCACCGAAGACAGAAAAAACATCAAGCTTTTTATCTGTCCATTGTGTAAGAAAAGCAGTTTCATGTTAAATTTAACTGAAATGGTCACCAATACAAACTGATACTGTTACTGAACACGTTAACCTGCGGATGCAGCTCTTTGGTAACAGCAGAAGCAGGGCTGACTAAGTAAAAATAAAGCATCACTAGAAAAGCCGTAAACATCTGGACCAAAAGACAGATCTGAATGACATCTGTTGGGCCGAAAAAGCAGAAACAGAGTCTGTAAAACACCACCGTAAAACATTAATAGAGCTCTGCTCTGCTCCCTAATGGTTTTATCATGGATCTACAAATTCTACCAAATTCTTTCATATCAGATTCAACTGCAGTCATATACTGCACTGATTTATAACCTGAACAAACAGGAAATGCTTAACGCTGGACTAATGGCGTCGGTCTTCGGCAGGGTACACGCTGCATGCTGGATTAATTAAAGTCAGCCTGTAGAGCATGAAAACGCAGAAGCTGTTGGGCTGCCGTACCTTCTTCACCTGCTTCAGGAAGTGATATCCCAGGGCGAGCTTCTTGTAGGCCTGCCCGTAGGCGGCCTGCCAGTCCTGCACCGTGCGGATGGCCAGCGTCTTAAGGCGCCGCGCCGCCTCTCTGGGCGGTGGCAGCGGCTGCTCGGGGTCCGTCTCCACCGTCAGCTCCAGGAACTCCTGCAGGTTGGAGACCAGCAGGGTGCGGAAGTGGTGGGAGCGGGAGAAGAGCTCGGCGGCCATCTGCAGGGCGGAGAGGCGCACTTCGGCGTGCTCCTCCGCCAGGCGGCTCATCAGCAGGTTATAGAAGTGCTCCACATAGTCGCTGGAAGCCCTGAAGCCACGAGGAATCCGTGGGTTACATTCTGGGCCAGCCAGCAGAGATGCAGCAACGCAGAGCAGAATTAGAATCAGAATCCAAATTAGGAATTCCCGACATCACACATTAATTCTACATCTTCTGGGCTCTGCATTAAGTCATACAGCTGCCTACAAATTAGGGTTTTTTTAAAATGCATCCTTTTTTTTTAAACTGCTCCACCTGGTCATGGTTACGGAGGGGGTCTCAGGTAAGCCCTGCATGAAATACCACTGCATCTCAGAGCACATACACTCACAATGGGTTATTTATGGATGTCAGTTAGCCTAAACACATGTCTTTGAAGAAAATGAGCAAAACACAGGGAGGAATAATGCACACAGAGACCAGGGCACAGGATTGAAAGCCCCAGTGCTGGAAGTGTGAGGTAGCAGCCATTGTGGCGCCCAAATCTGAGATCTGTAATTTTATGTACAAGCCAACAGGTCTCTTAGAACTGACTAGAGTCAATGCTCATTTACGTCAGAATGCCAGGGACGGAGCTGAACTGAACTGCTTTCACTTGATGCTGGAAAGCAAAGCCATAACAGATAAATGATCCGAGCAGAAGAGATGAACCATTCCCTACTTGCAGATCTTCTTCACATCCTTCATCTTGGACTGGTCGAGCTGCGGCTGGCCGGACGTGGTGAGCTCCTCCACCAGCGCCGACAGCCTGTCTCTCTGGGCGTGGTCCATCTCTGAGACAGACAGGAGGGGACAGGGGAGGAGAGATGTGCAAAGCCGGGAAATGTGAACCCGCCTCAAACTGCCAGAACAACCGATTACCGTTTACCTCAGTCTCACATCACGGATCAAATCGCCAGATCCATAAGCTACTTGACTCCTTACCAAGATTTGAATTATGTTAAACCAAATTTTTAGACTGTTGCACTTATTACAGCTAATAGAAAACTTTTCTTTTTTTTAGGGCCGGGACTTTAACGCGTTAATTTAGATTAATTAATTACACAAAAATAACGAGTTAAATTTTTTTAACGCAT
>JAODJU010000014.1:18075626-18100295 GCA_026776725.1 Gnathonemus echidnorhynchus | reverse complement strand
GCGCGGGTGAATTCTGTTGACTGGAGCCCTTCCAAATCTTGAAGGATTTACAGAAGCCTATTTAAAATTAAGAACCTGCACAGAACACAAACCCCATGATGCGGTATGAGGGAATGCATGTTTAACTCTCTGCAAATGTTCTGGGAGAGAGTGGCTTTAATTAAGGCTGGGAATCTTCAGTAGTGGTTTCATGGAATATTTTCTTAGAAGGACGAGAGGCCTGAGTATATCAGCACCATTAGCACTGAGTATTATTTGAACACTAATTATATTTCTTGTTGGGGTGGATGAGATGTATGTGTGTGTGTGTGTGTGTGTTTATGCAAATGACTTTTGGGTTGCAGTGCTAGGATCGACCTGGAGATGGAAGTTGGCACATTTTCTTGAGCGTGCACTGAAATTTAGGACATTTTCTTTAAAATGGAAGTTTTAGAAAACTAATGGATGGCTTGTAACTCAAGTTCTTCCTTTGAGAAGGAACACGCTTGTGCAGCAGTTGAGGATGTGAAAGTGGACACCTCTGCACCCCAGTGGGACAAGGAAAGGATTTATGGGCATAAGTTATCCTTTCAGCTGCTTAATTACACATTTCCACAGAGATGTTCCACAATGGCTCATTATATTTAAACTGCATACCACACAAAAAAAGGAAAAGACGAGCTTTGGTGTTTTTCCGATAACATCAGTGCGTTTCATTGGCCGCACCTTCCTGGAAGTAATAGAGTGTACCAAGAGCCCGGGGTTTTTACGATTACCGTAGTGAGAGTGGGTGAGAGCCTGTCCCAGGTGACAGGCCGGGCGGATTACCTGACAGCGCGGTGGGACGACTGAACCGCAACTCAGGAGATCAGTCATCAGCTGACAACAACAGAATAACAAAGACTTATGCCTGAATAAGCTGCCTTCTTCGCGTGGCTTTAAGGCTGTACAGGACGGCAGTGTGGTTAACATCTACAAATCCCTCACTGAAAGATATACTTTAATCTTGGGGTTCCCGACCCCTGGTCCACGGACAGGAACCAGTCCGTGGCCAGTATTCCAGCGGGCCGAAGAATGCTGGGGATTTAGCGAAGGGGTATTTTTGGTATTTTTATGACCCCCCCCTCACTTTTGTGAATTATGTTTGCATCTGAAATAAAATGGAGATGGTAAAAATGACGAATTCGGCGACTCATCAGGCAGCACCGGGGTCATTTCACCGGTCCATTAAATTTTTGCACACGATAAACCGTTCTGTGAACACCGAAAGGTTGGGAACCCCTATCTTTACAAATGCTTAACTTCAGTGGTCATTCTGTGGCTGTTGTGTGGAGTTAACATATACTCAGGGTCCGTGGTCTGTGGTTATGTCAATATCATACACCACCCAGGCACCTAAGCACATTAACCTATGCCTTTTCTTTGAGAGATCGGGAGGTAAGATATTACAGCCCAAACCCCAGGCATCATCGATCAGTCCATTTAGCAATACTAGTCATCAGATCCCAACCAAACCTTGAATGTGACCGATTTTTAATCACCACTTCAGAGTCCAGCTCCATAGGCTCCGGCAGGGATCTGTGCAGGATCTCTACACTAACCCAACTGCTCACCCCTACATTATGGTGCAGGTGCTTCACACTTCCAGCCTGTGCCTCACCCCATTGTGAACCCACAAGAAGCACAGTGCCATCTAAAACTTCCAGAAATGTCAGAATCTGAATGAAGGCTCCAATTTCTGCCCAAAGAGGTCCTGCAACCAGATCCTGCAAACTTGCCTGAACTCCACCACACTCACCCAACTGCCGGTCCGGATCATGATAATCTCTTGCTTGTCTTGAAACTCCCTCACAACTAAACTACCAACATATCCATTCACTTGACCTTGACATGGCCATTGGTTCCTAAATGCCTTCTTTGGTAATCTCTTCAGAGGCTACCCGTCAATGCCTAGGTCAAGTTCAACAAGTTTAGTACCTTGCCCCCACCAGCAACAAATAATCTATATAGCATCTGAAAGTCATACGACTGTCCCATGTCCCACAACTCTCTCCTGAAACAATGCTGTATCACTTCTACTCTTCAATTCTTCAAATCCACCCTACAGCATTTCAACCCTAATATCCAGAGGTTGGATGTAACAGGCTGAACTTGCTTATAGTTGTGACAAACAAAGTTTCAAATTATGGACATTACAGTTCCACAAGCAGCAAGATTTTCTTACTGACTTTGGTCCCCAAGGCAGAAAACTCAACACAAACCCCAACGGAAACTTGTCCTTTCCCAAAATGAAAACAAGCAAACAAAGAGACCTGACTGACACTGGGTTGAAAGAAAATGCCAACCACCAACTGCAGATATGAGGAAATGTTTTTGTGAATCAATATAGTGTAGTGGACATCCTGTACAACGGAGATCAGAACATCGATTCACCTTCGACGAGTCATTTTCTCTGTACCATTCCCAACAAGATAGAGTAACATGAAAAGCTATGAGTGGTTCAGAGATCTGACTGTCACATGACATTCTTACCTTCATCTTGCGGAGGCGTGACTTGTTGTCATGGCACCAGGCCAGGCAGGTGGCAGTTTCCTGTCGTTCCAGAGACTCCTCCACCTCCTTGGCAGTAAGGAACATCTCGATATTGACTAGGTCCTGAAATATAAAAACCATGATAATGAGACCAGAGCATCAAGCTTGGGAGGGACTGCAAGGTCTCACTGTTCTAGCCGTCAACCACAAGCCCAGTTCTCACCAGGCAACATTTCCCTTCGCTTCTGCTCTAGGAAGGACTCATGCATTTTTATATTAATTTGTTATTCTATTATTCTATTCGACAGGGACTGAATACTAATCTTAAAAACACACAGGATACTGTTTAAGATGCTACCAAGTTATTTAGTAGAGGAAAATAAAAGGAAAAAGAGGCATCCCTGTAAATAAACCCCCCCACACCCTACACCTCAGAACAAATCATGTGTCTTCATCTGGAATTCTTTGAGCACCAAACCAATACTCCTGCAGTAAAAGCAACCTGCATATTTACCACTAATTTTCCGAGGAATTTTCACTCGTATTTGACAAAAGCCGATTAGCTTGCCGGGGCTTAATTTCCACTTATGTGACTTTTCCAGTTTGCTAAAATGGTAACTATGCAAACACTGTAAACACTGGACCATGCGGTCTTGCTTACAGATTTCCAATATGATATGAGGTAGCTGATGTGAGCCAGAACATTATGACCACCTCTGTGTGACGTGAACAATGACGACGATTTCGTATAAAATGGGTTGTGTCAAGATCTGAGATATATTAGATGGAAAGTTAACATTCGGTGCTCAAAGTCAACTTGCTGAATGCAGAAGAAATGGGCATTATTTGCTTCAGATAGGGCTGGTCATACTGTGTAGGCTCATCAGTGTACACAGACATGATTAAAAACCAAATTAGCAATTTAAATAGTATACATTTTCAAATTTAGCAGTTCTAAAGCTTTTGATCAGCATTGTTCCAAGTAGAAATTATTTATTAACCAACTCCAAACATCTAAATGAACAATTAATCACTGAAAGACAGCACCAAAAATTATTCTGAATTAGCTAGGCACAACAATTAGTTGACGATAATGCATGCACAGCAGTATAACAAAGATTTCAAGCGCATGACTAAATTCCTTGGACAAGCGATACATTTCTGAAGAAGCCATCAAGAAAAAACAGGTCAGAAGAGAGGATGATACAGATGATTTCTGTCAACATCCCTCCAAACACAGCCCTTTAAATCATCAGCAACACCGTGAAGGCATGTTACACCACACACACACACACACACACACACACACACACACACACACACTGCTGCTCACGTCGTTCCCCTCAAAACAAGCAGATTGTGAACAGCTAAGGTCAGTGATGGATGTAACAGAGCCCAACACCAGCTTTTAAATGCAAAGCATCAATCACCATCTTAAACCCGAAACCAACCTGTTTGGCAGTGTCAAGATCTTCTTAATGCCAACCATTAAGAAACCAGAATGGTTCAGCAGAAATGTGACAAGTGGTCTTTCTCCTTGAAGGAGATCCAGGTGTGCATACTTGACCGTACTTGTGGTCTCATGTATCCATTTTACGTCGTCTTCCATCGCCAAAGACCGGTCCCAATACTCAAGAACAGAAGTACAGAGGACGGTAAAAATTCCCAGATGTCGTTCTTGCCCCGCCCCAAATATCGAGGGAAACATCGGTTGCATCCTCGCCAAATGAGACCAATCCCATGATTCATTGCACTCCATGTTCATGTTGCCTTGGAAGGCAAGTTAGCAAGTCTGGTCTTCCCAAGACCACAAGTAGGATCTTTGGATTTTGAGAAACACCCTAGAACTTCTTGGTCTTAATAAGAGGCAGCCTGGCAGTCTACTGGTCAACACGCCCAAAAGCCTGCTGCCTCTAGATATAACCTTCAAGTACAACAGAAGGCAGTGTTTCGCCAAACATCTGGCAAATTATCTACGTTAAAGACTAGCACATCATTCAGACGCGAGTGATAATCCTCCACAGGCTCCGATGCAGTTACTGCTGTCCAAACTGTTGCCTGTAATTTCACAGTATATGTAGAGGCACAACCTGTTGTCATGGCAGCGAGCCAGGCAGACGATGACTTCCACAGCTTACAGTCCTGCACCTTACTCGGGATATCTGGATATTTTTACATCGGCTATTCAGGTTAAGCACCTTGCTCGAGGGAGCCACAGCAGGGGCTCCACTTGGGACGTGAACCAGCAAGATATTTCCCACACAAGTGCGGTGCAACCAGGCAGGAACCTTAAAGCCTTAAGTTCCCAGTGTTCCGTCCATCTCTCCGTTCAGAGCAATTTAAGTCTTCTAACACAAGCCCTCACCTTAAAAAAATCGACTGTTGAAAACAATCTGAATTAGACCCCAAGAGTCCAGAAGAGGGGATTGATTGTTTTCCCTTTCACTTGAGGGACATTTAGTTTGGTTTCTCAAGGCACCACACCAGACAGGGCACAATGACACAATGACTAACTCACACATCAGATAACAGCTTCTGGCTGGAGACGTGGACGTCTGACAAACAGCTGACGTCACTGCAGGTGAGCACCACTAACCCCGGGATGAGAGAGTGGACAAAGAAGCCCCCTAAGAGGCCTTATCAAAAGAGCTGAATGAAGAGTATTTGTGTTCATTGGTGTCTGATGAAGCCAACCAGACAGGCCTTGGCCTGAGAGGAAGATGGGCTCGCCAACTGATAACCAAGCACCTGATGTGATCAAGGTGCCCTCAAGCCAATCAAGCCACAGGATTGAGAGCGGCTGAAAAAGCCTTGGAGCCAATTAAATATGCATTTGCTAAGTGTTTGCTCCAAAATGATGACAGAGGCAGCGAGGATTTCAACATTCCATCCATCCAATAACTGTTCAAGGTTGCAGGGGGCCTGGACCCTACCTCAAGCAGCACAGGACTGGGGAACACCCTGGACGGGATGCCAGTGGCTTAAACATCCCTTCATATATAAATCTACCTCCAAATGGGTCAACGGAGTCAAGTGAAGAACTTCTAACTGGGGCCATTGAGCTCTCTGGGTTAATCAGCCCAAGACCAGGCAGCATAACAAGCATTTTGGCAGATATGCTATTCCAAGCCAGAGCCTGAAATAAGAGCTCCCCCCCCCGTGGCAGGCGCTGCATTCAAGGAGTCACAAAAAAGAGATTACAGTCCCTAAGGTCTCACAAGGTTGCCTGAAATGATGGAGGGTAAAGCGCAACGGTTTTTTTTTTTTATTCTTCTTTCCACAGGTTGGAGACAGAATGACAGCAGGACACAGAAACTTTTGCGGGCTCGAAAGAGAGATGGAGAGACAGATAGAGAGATGGAGAGAGACGGAGAGACAGAAAGATGGGTAGAGAGATGAAGAGACAGGCAGTGAGAGATGGAGAGAGAGATCAGGGGAGAGACAGACAAACAGGGAGAGAGATGGAGAGAGGAGGGAGAGAGGGGAGAGAGTGGGGGAGAAACAGCCAGACTGGGAGGGTTGAGAGATTATGAGTGAGACTCAGATGAGAAGAGGGATGGAGAGACTGATGGGGGAGAGAGAGACAGAGGAGAGAACGCAAGAGTGAGACAGAGAAACAGACTCACCTTGATGCTGCTCTGGGAGACCAGCTTGACAGCGGTGTTGTAATAACCATAATACAGGCAGGCAGACAGGCAGGCAGACAGGCAGGCAGGCAGACAGGCAGGCAGGCAGGCAGGCAGGCAGGCAGGCAGGCAGACAGACAGACAGACAGACAGACAGACAGACAGGCTCACCTCGATGCCACTCTGGCGGGCCAGCTTGACGGCAGTGTTGTAGTAGCCGCAGCGCAGCAGGTGCTCAACCATCATGCGGTCCATGCGCTTCCTTTTCCACACGCTGACGCCGGCCGGCTGGTCGCTGCTGTGCTCCTTCAGATGCTCGATGCGACGCTTGCACAGCTTGGCGCTCTCGTCCTCCGCCTGGATGGACTCGGCGGCCTGTGGCGGCCCCACGGACACGGAGAGCGACGATGAGGACCCAAGAGCACCCCGCTTCATTGTAGGAAAACACGCAACTCCAGCCCAGGTCTTAATCCAAGGACAAAAACTCCAGTTCCTGGGTACGCCGAGCACTGAGAACCCACAGCCCACACACTCCTTAACCTTTTCCACAATAGCTGGGCTCACCCTCCAGAGGGAGATCCCATTACATTCAATCCCTAACCCCTAAGAATCAGAAACAACCCTCACAGAAATAACCCTTCAAAACAACCCTCTTAAACTGCAGGATATACAAAAAAATTCCAGAGCTCTCTGAAAGTTTCTTTGTAATGTGGCTGCCTTTGAAAACTTCCAGTCACGACCACAATAATTTTCACAGCTGTATGGAAGTCACATTTAAACAGAGAGGGAGATCTGGTATCCGCCGACTGATGTTCACTTTTTGAGGCGAGTGCTTTTTGGAAGATGTACAGAAAGACCACATGACGTGCTTTGGAATTATGGGAACTCGTGCCGATATGAGGCCTCAGATGATGTAGCCTTAGCCTGTCACAGCAGGCCTGGGTGCTTGGCTACACATCACCGCATGCTTAGGTTTCAGAGAGTTCACCTCTCAGCGTAGGGCAGAGTAATTTGGGTCCCTGAAAGGACAGTTAAGTGTGCAAAATAACCAGCCATATTGCTTTCCGTCTTGCAGGTTTCCCCGATTCATTACGTCTCCGACCTTGCCCAAGATGAACACCTCCTGATTTCTCTCCAGGGGCCATCATAAGGAGCACATACTGGAGTGCTGGAATCAGCATCACCTTACAGCCAGAGCTCAGACACGAATAAGGTCACTCTGGTGCTAAACATTAAGGCTCGTGACAGACTGATGGGATTCGTCAACATTCTGTTACATTACTGGTGCCCATTGGTGAAATCTGACACCGTCTCTGTAAACTATTCTTTGATTGGTTTAAAATGTGAATTTAATTTGAAACATCTGGCCTATCAGCTTGCTCTTCAATATGGCTTTTCGGGACCTCAAAGACAGACAAAACTCGACCAGTGTCGACCAGGGGGAGTGTGAAGATTACCACTCAAGTCCCGGCCTGCCGTGTTCTGGGCGGCTCAGTCTCTCATAAGAACATAACATAAGAAATTTACAAACGATTCACATAAAGAATTGTTTCTGGTGGCTACCTAGCTCACTTGGAACATAATATATCTGTGTCAATGTTTGCAAGTTTAACATGCTGTTTCACAAAAATAAAAAATAAAATAAATAAAAATGCAGCTTAAATCTGCTTTTTCCACAGATTTGTGTGCCAATCACAAAGACACTGCATTTATGGATTGGGGAAAATGGGTCTGACGTCCGCATGTTGTGAGACAGCAGCTGTAAATACTACAGCACGACCTGAAAACCTGAGAGCAGCAGGCAGGCCGGAGACGGCGTCGTATTTTTAATGCTGTGCGGAGCGTAGCCTCGCTCGCGACACGTACTTGCTAGTGCACTTGTGCGTGCTGACTTGCAGGAACGAGGGAACGAGATAGCCTGCTAAACAAACGTAAATGGATATGGGGGGGGGGGGGGGGGGGGGAGTCTCTGACAGCTGCTGATAAGAACCAACAACAAATATGAATAATAAAAAAAATATGCCTGCGAATCACCACCATGGTTCCTGAGAAGAAAAGGCTTCCCGGCCCTTCAGCCAACCTTGCTAACTGACGTCTAAGAGGCAGGTATTTGTGGTGGTTCTGTGATGCCATTGAGCTCAAATGGCTACCCACCTTCCTCTTGAGGGCGCTCAGCTTTTCCACCACGCCATCCAGCAGAGACACCACAGAATCCACCACGGGGAAGTTGCTAAGTGTCTTCTCCAGCTCGGCCACCACCATGGTCACGTGACTCGTCTCCCGGTCGATGTTCTTCTGGGCGGCCCGGAACCGCTTGTTCAGGGTCTCGTAAGGTACCTGTAGGGGGCGTGAGCGGTCAGTCAGGAGCTGTTTTGCAAACAGTGCTCAAAGCCTTTCAGTTACACTGTCTTGAAAACATGCTCCATTTCATTAAAAAGCTGGATTCTAAAAAGAATCAGTCTTCATAAACTTTATAAACAGCATTAATAGAATTTTTGCTTGTTCTTTTTCCAACAGATGTTAGACAGACCCTCTCTTATTGCCTCCCTACTATTACAGACACTGTTTAGCGTCACTCTTGCACATCAGTTTAACCACAAAAATTATTTCCATTCAAACTGCAACCAGAATGAAAAGATTTGTGCATATCCGAGCTGCCACGGTATACGATTTCTCCCACGTCACAGAACACAGCTTATTGATATCACAGACAGCATATATTTAGCCAGGAGGCCATATTTATTTTTCTACACATCCAGCCACACATTCTTAATTTAATTGGGAATTTCCCAACCACAAGACAACTGTAAAATGAAAATTTACCAAAATACTCAAATACTCAAAATAGTTCCCTGTCACAATCCTATTTACAACAGAGGACACCTGTAACATGGGCTGCACGGTATCGTAAAAAAAAAAAAAAACATATAAGAAATATGCGATTAATACTGTGACATATATAAAACAAAAAAGGAGTTGAAAATGTACCCAGACCAAGCTATAGCTCAATAGAACGTATGCACCAATAGCATCTGTCAAATAAGTTGGTGCTTACACAAGTTGTGCCGACATAAAACACTGTGACAAATTGCTTGCTTTTCACAATATCGTATCTATGCAATACAAAATTTTCCATACAGCGGAAGACTGATGTCTTTTCGTGACCAGTTTCTTGTTCGCTTTTCTCCTCCTCACTCAATTTAGTAAATTTCTCACAAACACAACACTGTCTGCGAGACCGACAGCAAGACTCAGAATCTGTGCTGATCTCACGCAAAAGTAGCGCTAGTACGCTAGTGTAACAGACTAAATCTCGAAAAGGAGCGATCATTAAAATATAGTTTATATTCCTATGACTGAGCAAAAATGTTTTAATGAAATATATTGCCGGTCTCAGCACAGCTGACTATCGCAGACCTTGTGACATGACAACTGCATGTGCATTACATGCATTAATAATAGTGACATCACACATCGTGCAGGTGTACCTGTAATCATGTCACATTACCAAAAAAAAAAATTTTTTAAACCGATGAGGGCACAGGACATGCCATAGAGACACCCAATGCTCTGTTTAGCACAGCATGAGTTTGTCGCTCGTGCCAAACGCAACCCGACAAAATTCAGTCTTACTTAGGAAGACAGCAGCATTTAACATTTTCTCCCTCGTTGGTTATTTCCTGTTTTGAGGTGCTGGAAGGTTAAAACTTAAATATATGCATCTTTTCTAATGAAACAAAAACACTGAATATTAATCCTCCTATTAACAGCCTAAAATATGTCACATACAATCCATTCTCATGCAGGGTGGGACTGTAGTCGATTTACCTCTGTTTTAGTCAACTGGTCTCAAGCTGCATAATGAATATTACTAGTCTTGTGGTCTTAGGACAGAAAAAGGCAGGTATCCCTCTTGGGGTAATCAAAGGTCAAGGAACTACCACAAACATTTGAGACTAAGTGGAGCAGTAAGTTAGAGATGGATATAAAGACCGGAAATGCTTTGAATGGTCCCAGGGGAAGCATTCAGTCCATGGTGCAGACTACCAGAGCCAAAGGTAATATTAAGTAAGGATCCCTGACAGAGCAGCCGAGCTTGCTGGCTGAAATATGACAATACTGCCTGGAGATTAACGGTCTCTTCACACTATGACAAACCAAACCTGCAGTTTGCCCAAAGCCAAGTGTCAGACGTCGAGACCAAAGGAGGATTCGTGATCTGAATGAAATTAACCATGGGGCCTTTGGTGCAAGTCGAACTGGGCCCAGCACTCAGGTAACACCAACCCCACCAACAAGTGCTCTAAGAGCTGGGCTTTCAGAAGGTGCTGGAAGAGGCCTTTTTGCCATCGATGTCACAAGGGACCGAGTCAAGTACAGGCCGACTCCTACAGAGAACCTGTTTCAGTCGGCAAGAGAGCTGCGCTTTTGGGGCAAAGCCAGCGTGTTGGATGGCAACCAGAAGAAAAACACCTGGGAAAAACTACAAAGAAATGACTTCAAAAAAATAAACAGAATCAGCACCGTGGAACAGCACAGCCGAAACATGCATCATTATCTCCAGATAATCTGTGGCGTGATCTGAAAATTTCTTTCCTGCAGAGCGTAGGCAAACTATCATGGAGGAAAAAGACAAAGAAAAAAGAAAAATAAACAGGTAAAGTTCAAATAGATATACACACAAAGGATTGGAGCTGTAATTACTGGCAAAGACCTATAGACAAATCACCGATTCATGTGAAGCATTGAAAATGATTTCACGGGGAAAAAAAATGCGTCATAAACGTGCTAAATTTGCTGTGTGAATCGTGAAAGGTTTAGAGGTTCAGTCATATGCAAGACATGAGGTCTGGCTTCACAGGGATAATTTATGCAAGTTTGGGAAGCCGCACTCTGCTGTAACAGTGCAGCCCTGTTTGGGTGACCATCCCATCATTAAGGAGTCACCAGCAAACAAACAAGAAAATTAGGTCAAGTGCTTCTCTCGTCTAAAGTCTGACCACGACGGTGATTTCTGAAACGACGATGCAGATAGCCAGAAGCGATGCCATTAATTGAAGAGACGAGGAAAACTATCCTTCAGGAAATTTCCACACATTACAAAGGCCAACGGAACTTTGGTGTTTAACGAATTCTGCACACTAAGCGGTCAATAACACAACCCTGCTGCATCATTTGCCTCCCCCATATGCCTGACAGTGATTAACGCTGCGGGAAAGATTCGACAGGCTTTCTGCGTGTCTGGGGGGAGTTAGGACTTCAGGCTATGGTCTCTTACAGCACCCCCCCCCAAACATGCTTCAGTTTTGCTGCTGTTAAACCAAGCTGAACGGCACTGCTGCAGCCAAACCCGCACTGTGGCATGTCCAAAAACAGCCCCCACATCAAAGCTGAAGTGGGTCGCATTCCTGAAGCATTACAGGCTTTGTCACTCATGGAGGTCAGTCTGACACGCGTAGTCTGGCGAGGACCCACCCCCGTCCCCAAAAACAACAGCCAGCTACCATCGCTACAAAGATTTTAATAATAGAAACTATGTCGATAAATACCAGCCTAAACCAACAGAACGCCCTTTTCCTGATTCCAGCTTTGATAACTCGGGAGGGAAGCCCATTGGCCGGTCAAATTTAATCCGGCCAGCATTTGCAAAGCATGTTTCATTGTGAAAGAGCACAAATTACCCTGATCCAGGAAGGCCTGTAAAGATTTCAACCCATTAACATTAACTCAGATGGATGCACAAACTGACATGCTTTCACTCAAACTAGCCCATGTTATGCCAGAGGGGAAAAGGCTGAACAGAACACAACAGAACAATTCTGAGGCATCGCCTGTTTTAAGTTGACCCATTGACCGGAGCACACTGATTGGTCCTTGGGGATGCACATGACCCAAAATCTACAAGGAGGTGTTAAACACTCCTTTGATACTCAGCATGACCATCTAACAAAGTCTGGTAGCACACTGGCTAATTAGAAACTGAAGTGATACTCAAATAATGAAAATATCAATTATTTTTGTAGCTTGCTTATTAAACAAGCCAGTGCACAACTCCTACAGCACACAGAAGTGCATAATACTGTACCTGGCATGCATCAAGATTAGGACTAGAATGTGTCACATAAATTCTTATCCATTATGCCTTGTTCAACTTAAAAATAAATTCTTAATTTGCAGAGTACTTAAATAAGATACAACCTAATTTCTGGCAGCGAATAAAACAGAAAAAAATACTGCTTAACCATCTACAAAATAAACTACAGGTCTTCAGACACGTAATTAAAGCTCGTCATGATTAATGCTTTGAGTTTTACTTGGAAACTTCCTCTGGTAAAAAATAAATTAATTAAATAAAGTAATACACAAATACACAGTGACTATGAATCAAACGATGCCTGATTATAGTCTTAGATGATTCTGCAACTGATTCCGTCTAAACACTGATAGCAAATGGAAGCTGCGTAGTTTCCAAAAGGGTAATTGACATCAGTTAATAACACATTATGTCATAGGCGTCCCTTTCTCACATGCCATCAAACACATAATTTCAAATTATTTCATCAATATGCTGGAGGCAAGATACACTGTATTTTAAGCAAAAGACCTGAATATATGATATGTACCTATTTAACACTGACAGGTAATGCTGTATGTCAGGGATCTGTACACATCTACTTTTCATAAACAGGAAGTTTCAAATTCCCTTGGGCTTATAAGAGAGCATTATAAGAGAGCAACCGAGCATATAAACATATACTATCAAAGGCAAGAATTGTTTGAAAACATTGGAATGCTAATAAACTTGTGTAATAAGTCCCATAATATCCTGTGACGAAAACCAACTAAACAGAAGCCACATGTGCATTAGTATAACTTGAAAAATTCTCAATCTTAATTTACACCTTGGTAGAAATAATGTTTCATTACTGATATACAAGCTGCCATTTCTCTAAAAATGTCATGCTATACAATTATTTAAAGGTTATTGTACATTCCAACTCGAACACTCGTTAGTACCAGATTTTCACAGTTTTATTTCAACAAAACAGCAAAGAAAAATGTCACGAGGAGAATAACTCATCTTGTATGCAGCATGCATAAAAGCGTATATTAGTACCAACAACGACCATCAGCGACAGTTTGTGCATTTCCTGTTACTGCTTCTACACTGATAGAAAAGCAAAGCTAGATTCATCATCTATTCAGTGGACGTGTCACCCATCGCTTTTTAGATATTAGGGAGACGACGAGGACATGGGAGATCTGGTTACCTGCAGGTAAAACAAAGCAGGCTGAGTGAACTGTCATATTTATATGACACGCAGCTAGTTAGGTGCCTATGGACTAACCTTCTGCAGATGATCCAGCTATCTAACCAAAGTTTAGGGAATGCCAGTTGATCAGTTGACTTGGTAACACATTTATTAGAGCGCTGCAGCAGCTCTACCTGCGCAGCATATAAATATTAAAGGTACGTCAGATCTCAGAAATATTTTGATCGCTTGGTAGCCCGATCAAGTCGCTGTCTCGACCTAGTCTAGAAGAACAGTTTTATTTGCATGGAGCCTTCGACGATTACTAAAAGGCGCAGAGATTAATCTATCATACAACGTTTGTCTAATAGGGGTAGTGGTTGAATACGCCATACTCCTTTAACGTGCAAACAAACGGCCGACCTTTAAAGTTGGATATTCCTGGACCTTCAGTGCCATGGAGAGTTGTGCTGCTGATTCCTGCACCGCCATCTTCGTTTGGGCAAAAGTCTGTACGCTGTAAGTCTAGGCACATGGTTGCGTCATGCGTCACGTGATCAGACCCCGGAAGTTTACGAGTTTAGGCTTCGGGTGCCTCGCGTGCCACGTGATCAAACCCGGAAGAAGACACTGTTTTGACGAAAATATCCTTCATAGTCATTGTTATTACAATGAGGAGTTTTGCAGTATATTCAATTCCAAAACCCCATAATCTGTGCGGATGAGTTTGGTAACTGTAAACCTTACTTAGAGTTTAAGTATATCGTATGTTTGAGTTGACCGAAAAAACAGATGTCTGAACTACATTTACCATCAGGCCCCTGAGACTACAACTGGGTATTGATAAAAACAAATAGTTTATACAAAATACAATATACGCCCAGTTTTAACGAATATATGGGAATGATATTAAGCAATGTTTGACATTTGCAATGTTGTTGACAATGTTAACACGATTGTGTTGTTTTTAATACAAACTCAGGGAAGGACGGGTTCTTCAAACCGAGATGTCTTAAGTCAGTTTTGAACAGCCAGATTGTTTTTGTGCCAAATTACAGGCAGTGTCTCTCATCCAAACATACGCCTACAAAGACTATTAGTCAATTACTGCCCGTCCGTTACGTACAACTACGTGAATCCTCTGTTATTCTACGTTGGAGCCAGGATGCTGTCGTTCACCTACTAGTTGGTATCTTTCACGGAAGACGTTCAAAATGCCTCTAGTTGTAACATTTCGTGTTAGTGACTTGTGTTTTCTCGTTGCATTTTTAAACATAATAATAATAATTCAAAGATGACAATAATAATCACTACTTTACCCGTGAACTAGTTTTGGAAAAAAAATTCAGAGCAATTTATATTAGGTTTTTTACTGCTGCTGAACCCTTACATCACAGAAATTCGTGAAGTCATTACAGATACGACCGCAGCTTGTTTTGTTTTAGTAACCCAGTAATCGAAGTGAACTAAATCATTCGGTACGGGCTCACGCAATACCATTTTATGTCAGGCTGTTTAAAAGACTTCCCAGAGGAATTTGAAATGGAGGAATTTCCCCACAAAGTGAACCGGTAATGGGGTCGTGAATTTCCCGAAATGTACTAAAAGTTATAAGTAAGGCAGTCCCAGCCCCCAGAGACTGCATGGGAACTCTGCAGATGTGTCTTAGTAGTAATAGTAGTAATTATCTAGCCCTTATTAGGATACATTTCTGTTGTACGTGAGTAGGGAAGGGACTGTAGGTATTATGTGGATCTCATCATTTAATAGCAAGCCCACACAAATACATATATTTCCAGAAACATCTGCAGATTTGGCGCCTTATATCTTAGCGTACCATCAATACATTTATATTATACATCAAACAAATTAATAATTACTCTGTGTGGTGGGTCTGATTTTCAGCGTCAGGTTTTCTTTTCTTTATTTTATTTGTTTCATAGATCTGTTTGCCTTTGAGTTAATCTAGAAAATAAAAAGCCTAACCATACTACTGATTTTACATAGAAGGTGGAGGAGTTTGTTTTTGTTTACCAGTACATTTAAGATTATGTACTACATATATTACGTAGGCCCCCCTAATAACCAAACGGCTGTTCAATATGGTCAGCGAAGTAGATGGAGTTTTCCTTCAATTGGCCACTGGATGGCAGTGTTGTAAATACGCATTTCGTCAAATTAGCCAGTTGAGGTCAGTGTTTGCCATTATTTAAAAAAGTTTTTGTTGTATCTAACCAATTTCAGTTAGTATCGGTTTTATTCCAGTTTTATTGTAATATGAAAGAATATTATGTGAGTTTTAGATGGAGCTTCTACTGTAATGTAATAATTTCCTTTTTTGGTAATGGGAACTGAAAGACTTTAGCTCTGTGTTCCTGCAGTCACAGCTCCCACACACCGATCTGTTCTGGCTGGCTTCTGACATATTTCAGTGGAACATCCTCAGTACAAGATTAACAGCTTTGCTGACTTTGAATATCTGTACTAATACTAATGGTATAACTACTAATGATTTAAATTACAGGCATAATAGCTGTAGTTCTTATACTTATATATTTGCCATTTTCTTTTTTCTGAAGCTTTTTACGAGCCAGAGGAAGTTGTAAGTGCCTTAAGAAGCAGACATATACCATGGAATAAGTCTTATGGCTTCTGATCTGGGTATTGCTAATATGGAAGTACTATATAAAGCCAATTTAACATGCAGAAAATTGGCCTCAGGCAGATCATGCAACTATATACACTAATAGCGACCTCCTAAAGCTAATCACAAGAGTTAAAGATTAGCTTTAGGGTAAAAGGGTAAAAACCCAAGGTCCTGCTGCAGTGAAAGGAGTGGATTAAATGTGTGCGTGTAAATACTCACAGGGAGGAGGGTTTGGGTTCTGCAGCCAGGAGTCCTCAAGAATGCAGCCAGGATTTCGGGGTTGAAGTGTGGGCTGAAGGAGAGAATGAAGTCATTGTTTCAGATGAAACCCACAAGCCTGAGTGATGGGGGATTCATTTCAGCCAAAAGCTACTATTGTATTATGTTTAGGCTGCAGGTATTGAACATTCATCCCATCTTGATTCTATAGAATTTTTAATATCGAAGTATCAGCAGAATGTTGTCTGTTGCTGACTTAATCGACAGTTTGTGCCTTCTTGACGTTCCCAGGAGACCTGCCCAGAACGCTCTCCAGCATTTATATAAAATGTCCTCTTGGTTCCAATCTAAACTGCTCCCAGGCTAGCTCAGATTTAGGTGATCAGTGGTCATTGTTGACACACCACAGCACCCAGTACATAACAGCGAAATGTGTCCTCTGCATTTAACCCATATGTGACATTGTGACATAACAGGGGGCAGCTAATTCAGCACCTGGGGAGCAGTGCTTGGGGGCGGTACCTTGCTCAGGGTACCCCAGTGGTGCCGTAGTGCCTTGCTGGTCAGGGATTTGAACCAGCAATCTTTCAATTAAGTCTGCTTCCCTAACTATTAGACCACCACTGCCCCATTTAAAATTTTTATTTATTTTTATTATTATTATTTCTGGAAATTATGCATGATGATGTTTCAGTGATGATTTTTCAAAACACAGAAAGGTATTCGAAATTAGATACTTATTTCATATAGGAACTAAGTTAAATTCCTCTCAGGGAAATTTACCAAGCACTTCTTCCCCGCAGAGAGATAAATGGACTGGTGGATAAATGCCATAAGCAATCACAGCCTTCTATCACAATACAGGCAACGGAATCCAAATAACTACACGACTCATTGCCTGTTTTCTCCTTCTGTTTTTTTTTTCATTTCTCGCAAAACCACTGTATGTCATGTCGTGTAATACTCGTTGACCCAAATTTCACTTCAATCACTGCTACAGTATAACTGCTATTTCCAAATCATCGCACGGCATTCCACTGAATTTAAAATATGTTGAGTCTCATAATAGTTAAGGAATATCAACTGGTCTTATGTTCGACAAGATATGTGCTGTGGACTTTGCCAGGCTCTCGGCAATCTGATGTCTCGTTGGGGATAGCGGCATGATTCCGTTCCCTCTGCTCCATTAATTACACATCTTGTCAGCGCCGGGGGACCCCGGTGGCTACAGGACTGGAAATGCTGCTCTGTGAGGCCGGGGAGAGAATTTTATGAACCAGAGGTGGGCATCCACTCGCAGCACTGGTGCATGATGAGTGGAGGCAGCTGGATTAATCATGTGACCTCCACTGAGGAAGAGAGTAGGCAAAGGGAAGCCATATTTATGCAAAGTCCCTTCAGCAAATGTCATGCTTCATCTAACTAAGTAATCTGCTCTTGAAAAGGCTGCATTCTGCTGCACCTCTCGTTTCATTTCTTTTGGCTTCTTTGTTCACACCTGTCTTCTTTTATTTCATTTCCTGCAGTATTCAGGGGATTTTTTTTAAGGCAGCTTCACGTTCTGTTATGTCTCTCTCCACTCAGCCCTGAAGGACAGAGCAGCATCTGGAAACAGGTTTTGGAAAGAAAAAAAAACATTGTTCAGAGGTTTTGTTGTAGCTGGTTGTTTCTCTCAGTCTTGCATTGTGTCTGCTAGTCCCTATGTAGTGGCACTCTGCAAATGACTAGTTAAATGAGCAGTTGTGGTGACATTGGTCACATGTGGTGACATCAGATACAGTGAACGATGGCGCCTCCCCCCTGTGGTCACCTGACCGCCTTCACTGCAGCCTCTGAGGCGACACCTTTGGCCGTTGACAACCCAAATACTGCCCCAGAAATTCTACCAGTTTGCTGGCATTTGTCTAAACTGGAGGTCTTTTCTTGTTGAATGTAAGGTATGACTTGTTAAGCATCAAACCGCGTCAGTGAGGAGGATTGGGGGGGGTTAAATCAAGAGGCTATACAATCATATTTCCATGGTCGTGTGGAGGGTCAGGGGTGAAATGTGGGTTCTGTGAGATAATGTGGATAATCTGCCCCGAGTGAACTTTCCAACAAAGGTGGGGCACCCCCACAGCCGCCTGATCGCCCCCGCGGCCCGGTGCACCCCCACAGCCGCCTGATCGTCGCAGCTCAGGGCACCCCCGCAGTTCGGGACACCCCCGCAGCTCAGGGCACCCCCGCGGTTTGGGACACCCCCGCGGTTTGGGGCACCCCCGCGGTTTGGGGCACCCCCGCGGTTCGGGACACCCCTGCGGCTCAGGGCACCCCCGTGGTTTGGGACACCCCTTTATATCCATCAGAGAGAACATTTCTTTCTCCCATTCCAGGGCTTCTACAGAAGACTTGCGGACCTGCAAGGTCAACGGTAAGGTCAGAGTAACCTGCTGGGTCACGCCTTAACGATAAGTACATCCTCCAGGGGGTAATGGTTAACTTTACAAGCATGACTACACATTGCCCTTTTGGGATTAATATTAACCAGTCATACTATGTGCTTGTAATAGCCTGGAGGTCAGAAAAAGGAAAAGAGACAGAATATTAAAGAGATGAGAAGTAACAGCCATGTAAGAATCATGCACTGGGGGGGCTATGGACACGTAACAAAGGGCTATGGTCTGTCTCGTCCGGCACTTTCCGCCTCGGGCTGTGGCCCTGTCCAGCACGAACATTATCATCCTCCTTATCATTCCATGGTAGTTTCCCTACTCTGCCTTCCTGTCAAATCTGAAGTAAAGATAAATGGTGTTTCTTCTGTCCTTAAATGGATTTCCACATGCATTTTTACACCTTGGTTTGGGGCGGGAAATCTCCCTGAATCTCCTGGAGCGCAGGCGGCGTTACTGGTTGCGTGGCAGTCGCAGCCGTGAAGCAGGATTCTTCTGCAGGGATCCTGAACATGGATCCAAACGCTCACTGCCATCACTCTTCCTGTCTGTTACTGCCGCAGCTGTGTTTCCCTGGCTGTCACAGGCCACGATTCCCTTTGTCTGTGAGTGACGTTATAAAGCCAGTGCAACTCCTGTGACCCAAAGCCATACTCTGACAGCCCAAAGGTTTGCTACCATGAAAGTCCTGCAGAGAAACAGAGGACTGAAGTAGGCAGTAGGTAGGACGATGCCCTGTCTGTCACTGGGCTGCCTTGGCTGAGATAAGAAAAAACTGAACTAGAACAAGTGTCATAAACTTGGAAGTGGAAGTGAAACTGTGCCTGTATTATTGCGAGTTAGTAAACAGCCTCACCGTGCCCATTTATAACCCTCCTACACGTACCTCATGTCATCAAGGCAGAACTTTCCGTTAGCAATAATCATCAAATGCCAAAAGCCAGTTACCAGGGAACGATAGTAAAACGCTCAGTCGTGTATTAAATGTGGAATATACACACCTGTACATATGCACTTTAAATATGTAACTCATACATATTATATGTAAGAAAATGTAATGAAAATTGAAAACATTTTACCTAGCTCAAAGGACCTATTCTACCACTAGGGGGCGACATTTCAGCTATGAACTGCTAATTGATGATTACAATATACTGTAAAATAACTATAAAGCCTCCCTGAACGCCCCCCCCCCCTCCCCCAACACTCACTAAGATAACCAGGAGCAGCATATAGATATAGCATATAGAAGCACACAAAGTGTACACTGTAGCGTGTTTTCCAAGATCACCACAATTACGTGGTTTGCTTTGCAGGCGTTTCAGTATTTCAGTATCACTGCCATGAAATGACTAAACTGGCAGCCAAGTATTGTATGCAGTGGGGAAGTCTTCAAATGACTGTTCTCAGGAAACTTAAAAGCCGGATCAAAAAATGTATAAGAGAAAATTATGGGGTATTAGACTGAACTATGATAAATACTCATGTTTTGATTCATAATAAATGTATCCTTGGGTTATGTGTGGGTGTCTGTAAAAAAAAATAAAGCTTTTTGTTAGAATACAACACATGCAAGCAGTCATGTTTTGTTGTTATTCATTAACAAAATTCTATGAAATTAGTAGTTTAGATGAGAATATTAAATCATTGTCATGTCATTCTATTTCTGTCAGTGTAGTTAAACAGGACATAGGGACTAGCAGACACAATGAAAGACTGTCCCCATTATTCAAATCATTGAATAAAGTCTTTGAATGGGCCTTTGGTTGACCTGTAGTAAGACTACACGTCATGCTCTTCTTTTGATCCTGTTATGATAGAATGGGTGAGTGCATATAACTGGAAATGCTGATTTATTTACAGCAAGGTGGAAAAGTACCTTTAGATGTAAAGCAATACAAAACAACAAACTCTGCACATTTAGCTAGGGTTCAATTTTAAGGTTCAAATCAGGTTATCTACCTAAAACTACCTAACACAACATGCATGCAAAAATCATGTTAAAAGACATCCACGTCCTTCATGGGGACATGTGATCGCCAATGGGAGGCCGGCAGGGGGAGGGCACAGCTCAGGGATTGGACCACAGATGGAGTGCTTAACTGACAGACACGTGACCTGGCACAGTGCGGAGAAATGCAGGCAAACCGCAATGGTCTATAATTATACTCCATTTTGTACTGTTTGAAAATTAGAGAGATTTATGTGCTGCCAGTGAAGTTAAATAAGAATGAAACTGGGGGAGTCGACAAAACTGAATTACAAGTACAATGAAAGATCAGTAAGAATGAAAGAAACCAGGCAAACACATTTCATCAGCATTAAGCACATGGCACGGGTGCTGTCCGGAGCTGGGGCCCCGACCCCGTCACATGGCACGGGTGCTGTCCGGAGCTGGGGCCCCGACCCCGTCACATGGCACGGGTGCTGTCCGGAGCTGGGGCCCCGACCCCGTCACATGGCACGGGTGCTGTCCGGAGCTGGGGCTCCGACCCCGTCACATGACACGGGTGCTGTCCGGAGCTGGGGCCCCGACCCCGTCACATGACACGGGTGCTGTCGTCCTCATTCCATTACCCATTACAGGCCTTCGTACCTTTAATAGCCCGACATACACCAAACTGGGTTTCTGCTGCTGCCTACAGGGCAGGTAGCGTCCTTGTGGGTCCTGCATGTTTTTATATACATTCTCGGTCTGTCCTACTCTGCTATGGGCACAAAGGCTTTGCCCTGACAGGACTGGATTTGATCACGATGCCATGGTTGCTCAGTTGCTCTCCTGTGATGAATGAGGCTCAAACCAGGGTTTGACCTTTACTTAGTACTGCATGACAGGTAAAAAAAAAAAAGGAAAAAAAAGAAAAAAACGTGCTACAGTTCTGCCCCCACCATGCAGTGCATCAGCAAATCAAAATATGCCTTTTGTTGGTCTCTGCATGTTACCTCCTGTCAGCATACTGAGGTCTTTGGGGGGGGAGGAATTTCCATTTTTATGCAGAAGTAATGTTTACAAGACCATGTCCTCAGTCACATGGCTGAAATATCCCGCACTCCAGTGTGGGGAGCGTGCGATGCCTGCGGACGGATTTCAGCTGAGTCGCCTAATGCAGGATGGAGTTCTGTGGTTACACACAGAAGCGCAGTGAGAGCATGAGGTGTCACATCAAGGTCAGGGGTGCAGGTGTGCGGGGGTGTGGGGGTGTGGGCGTGCACTTTCATTATACCTTTTATTGTTAATCCCTGAAATTATCTGTCTGCTTTTTCTTCCCCAATTTTGGTTCATTCAACAGCATTTAGGCATTGCCTAATTTCCACATTTCCAGATTGACCCGACCCGGTCCTCCTACAAGCTACTGGCTAAACATCTACATCATGATGTTAGTCTTGGTCCTTTTATTGTGGTTATTAGTAATTATGGAATAATTCCAAATTCTCCGGTAACTTCTGTGAATAAAAATGTATTGATATAGCACTTTATGCATTTTAGTTCCTATAGATGGTGTAGCTTCTTACATTTGTATTTCTAACCAGATGTTCGCTATTAATAAATGTTAAATATTAATGAATAAGTATCAGCTGCTTTTCAGAGATTTGCATCAGCAGCAGCCAGAGGTGTGAGCGTGCGTTCGATGGCTGTTAACAGAGTAGGACGGCGCTGAGCATGCGAGACACGACACAGGCCCGGCGAGCCAGGCCATATCGGGCAAAAGCGGACGTAGACCCTGCTGCCGATGGAATTGATTGCAGTTTATACTGCAGATCAGAAATGATTCAGTGTCAAACTGCGCTTACATGCCATGCTGCAATTAAGACAAAGGGCATGAAAAGCTGAGGTCCACTGAATAAAAATTCTGTGCATTAGAACAATTACTGGAAATTAAATATGTCAGACTAATTGATAAAATTCAACTTGAAGGAATTTTTTACATTAAATTCCAGGACAATTAATTATCTATAAAGATAAATTAAACATTAAAAATGATGGTGACTACTCCGTCTTGCGTCATTTACTGCATTACATCCTTATCTTCTCAATGATTAGCCGTATGTAAACAAACTTAGTGAGAAACAGTGCCCCCTTCAGGCTGATGGTATCATTAATTAAAACACGGTCAATGTCTTAACACAGATGTTTTCAGTGTTTCTGTATTTTATGTTTAATTCGTTATCAACTGTTCTGTTGCCCTCTGATCATTATTATTATGACTACAACACCCCATAGACGTGAAAATGATTGTCCTCCTCATTGCTTTTGCCTACCCTTATTTTTATCTTTACCGTTACATGTCAGGGTCTCACGCACGAATCACCTTTTAAACATTAGACAAAAAAAAATTGATTAAGGTATCCTTCGGCTTCCCCCCTAGTTTCACGTTTACAGAGAATATGTAATGTTTTTATTTTTAAGCAGTTCAATAAGATAATTTTGCCCTTTTTACCTTCCCAAAAGAGAGATAACCCTTATACCTGTGTTTTGCCAGGAAACTATCCACTGCATGTGTTTTTGTAAAGATGCAAACAGTGTTACTCTCACATGGAATATAATTTATCATTTAAACTGAGGCTGGCCGTGCTTTTAATGACATCATTACATTTAAAATTTTGCCAGTATTAACAAAATGAAATGTCAGGATTTAATATCCTGCCAGTACTTCGGTTTATGGTGTCAGATTTAGTGCCTCCTAACATGAAAATAAAATGGTAACGAAATGTTTGAATTCCATCCATGATGCATCAAAGCCTGGTGCCTTATGTTGTATAAGACAGACCCGCCCCCACCATCAGGATAAGCGGTTAGAAGATGGATGGATGGATGAATGGATGGATGAATGGAATATAATGTTTGTAGCCGCTGTAAATGCTAGCATAGCTGTTAAAGGTGGGGGCTGTGGTGTGATTAGATAGCGCCTTTGCTGATTACCTCCAATATGGCTGCTCTCTTATTTTCAGAAATTCTAAGCTGTGTTTGTAGTTTCATTTAAATACACTTTAGATACACTTTCTATTTTGCTAGCTAACAACTGGGAACTGTATCATATTTCTAAATGACTTTACTTAAATACTCAGACTGTATATATAAAAGAAATGAGAAAGCAGTTTATTCTAAATATCTATTTTAAATATGCATTTTTTTTTTTAAATGCAGCCGCTCCTGATTTAAAATGACAGTATATAAGCGTATGTTGTTGGTGACTTGTTTGCTGAGGACTGGTTAGCATTATTGTGAGAGTTAATATCTCTCTGCCTATATTGCTGTGAATCAGTGTATAACGCATCTGATTGTGCATATTGGCTTATATATCGCTTTGTACTTTCAAAGGTCTCTGAGTCGATCAGAATGACAGGTAGGCTCCTCTCCTACCATGTCACACTGCTTCCTCCAGGGAAAACCTGCTGTCCAGCATTTTTCTCGTCGCTAGAAGGGTAGTACGACCCAGGTCCTCCCTCGGGGTAAGGGATTACCCCTCCCAAGGGGAACGATCCTGGCACGTCCCTGCCGGTCCTGCTCCGACCCTCCATGTGCCATCTGATTGGGTGGACGTCTTGGCGGGGGCCTCGCTCAGCCTGCCTCCCTCACGTCCGCCGAGGTTCCGCAATGAGGCAAAAAGCTCACTGTTATAAAGGGCTGAAAATAAACAGCATGAATACATGCCACAGTGTCCTGGTTAGCAAACAGGATGTGAAATGTACTAGTACTCGGGCGGGGGGGGGGAGGGGGGGGTCCTCAGTCTTAGACTGATCCAATATGACATGATTAAATATCAAGAGTGAGAGGGATTTTTAGAAATATTAAAAGAAATTAGGTTATTTCCTCAAAAGGCACACTACAAACGCCTAGAAACAGGTAACGATAGGGTGTGGTTCCTATTCCAAATCTTATTGATTTATAAGCATGAGCCTGATGTAAAGCATAAGCCATGGCCATCCCTGTCACTGCATGAGCCTGACGTGAAGCATTAGCCATGGCCATCCCTGTCACTGCA
>JAODJU010000014.1:18062038-18075526 GCA_026776725.1 Gnathonemus echidnorhynchus | reverse complement strand
CCCTGTCACTGCATGAGCCTGACGTGAAGCATTAGCCATGGCCATCCCTGTCACTGCATGAGCCTGACGTGAAGCATTAGCCATGGCCATCCCTGTCACTGCCTCTCAACCCAGCTGAATGCTCATGGGAAATTTGGGGACTGTGTCTAAGACAGGATTTTCTGCCACAAAACACCCAAATGATGGGATCTCTGGTGGTACGCTGTTCCTCCAGACACTGCTGGAATCTACAGTTCACGGAAGGTGGTTCAGATGGTCCAGGATAGCTAAAATCAAAGGCTTTGTTCAAAACTATACTGAACCTGTATAAAAGAATAGCCAGATCCAGGGCCCAGCTCATAGCTAACATAGGCGACACTGGCCCAGGGCGCCATTTGGTTAGGGGGCGCAAAAGAGCAAGTGGGAAAAAAATCAGAAGAAATGCCACTATACCACTGGTTATATTCTGTGACATTTCAGTTACTTACACTAGTTTTAAAATTTCAGTAATTTTCTTATGAAACATATGCCAGCTAGCTAGTTAGCAGCCAGATTCAATGTGCTACTGAAATGCTTTTAATATAAAAACAAAATTTGTTTTCTAGGGCTTGGTGCTGGGGGGGGCACTCTCAGCAGAATCTTGCCAGGGTGCCAGAATACCCAGGGTGGCCCTGGCCAGATCAAAGACAATTAGGAATATGTTTCAAAAATAAATGTCTCAGGAAAAATTGTATATAATCTGTGAGCAAACCGTCCCAGGGTATGTGAGAGTCCCCTGAGTCACTGTCTGGGTCAGCATCAGCCTCTCAACTACATCTAAGGGTTCATGAAGCTCTTTACAACAAAAGAGGAGACTGGTAGCCTGCTTAGGATCTGTGTAGGTGGGATAGTCAAGGCGAACAGGGTGATTTATTCAGTCGGAGGTTACATTTATCATCCTGTCATATATCCCTTTTTTATTACTTCAGAAAAATACTGGCCAGGTTCCAGAGGAACCTATTGAATTATTTAAAAGATGATTGCGACACCATATACAACGTGGCCTGCAGTGCTGGTTACATATCACAATGTAAGACATCACTGGATCCGAACGGGGTCGCATGAGGGCCCAGCAGAGCTCCGTATGAATCGCACGCCCTCAGCTTCAGCTGTGTGTAACTTATAATATCCAGGATTACTTTCCTTTGTTGTCCTAGTTAAATACCCCGATAAGATGTTCGTTCATTAGATGGAGATTAAAACAAGTTTCAGATATGGTGTCATTTTCAGTGTTATTTATATGTTATTTGAATGTATAGCAGAATGAACGGTTGCCACGCCAGCGTTCCTAGAGGCGCAGGTGTGTGTTAAATTGCATAATTAAGTCTGTCTGGCTAAAGCCTTCAGCTCCACATTCCACGGGATCCATGTGACGTCTGGAGTCTTTCTCATGGTGTCGATGTCTGGGATAAATGAGCAACGCCATGGCTTTTAATGACTGACAGGAATGCGATGAACCAACTGCCCTACTTAACAGTGCACTTTGCTGAGAATATTACACTTCTGGCAATGGCGATAGGTAGCAGTTGTCTTCTGACTCTGAGGCTTCAGGCATCTATATCTGAGGGGAATCTGGGGTCTTGGAGAAACTGGGGTCTTGGAAGTTTGGCCCGTGAATGAATGGAGCGGATGTGTGTCACATATCCCCCCCCCCCCAGCTGTGAACCCTGCCAGAGCACCCACCACACTGACAAGTCCACTCCTGATTTCCCGCTGTCAGTCTCCGTAAAAGTGCACGTCGGACACGCCCACTGGCATCGGCCCAGGGCGCTGCCAGCCCGACAGGATCCTGGGTAATGGAGGCCTGTCAGGCCACCTCTTTACCAGGAGGGTGCCTGGGGTCCGCAGTGACCCCGAAGAGCCGTTTACCAAGTCACACAGGCAGAAACAAACTGTCTTCTCCTACTTGGGCTATTTTTCACATTTTTCATTTGCCTCTGATGTTTTGATTTATGTGGGAACCTGCGGGAGCCGTCTGAAGATTTATCTGACTTTACGTGCACGTAAAAGCTCTTTTAATAAATGCCAGCCCTGTGCAGGCTGTGAAGATGGTTCCTACACCCCCGCACTCAGATCTTTCCTTGTCTGTATCACAGTTATGTTTCCACGCTTTGTAACTCTGAATTTATATAACGCTTAACCAGTTCTGAACTGTATCATGTTGGATTGAGTGACAGGTTACTTTTGTTTGCTCTGAACACTTTGTCTGTAGTAGAGCGTGTGAGGATGTGTTTATTGCTTCAGGAGCTGAACATCCTACCAAAAACCTACCTGCAAGCTTCCAGAACATAAGACTCAATAGTTCTTTATTGTCAATACATCCATGTACATTCCAATCCACAAGCTGAAAGACACATAAATACAAATACAAAGAATAACATCCACATTATGACACAACACAATACATACAATTAAAAAATCCTTTGAACCTTTTGAAGATGATGATATCTCCGTCACATTTCTTGATATCTCTGAGGGAAACTCTAGTTTAAGGACTCTGGTTTTCAAAGCCCTGCTTAATTCTCATCAGTTTTTTTCCTTTCCTCTGAGATGTATGCCACCCCCCCCCGCTTCCCGACATGTGCTTCAGGCTCATACTTTGCACAAGTGATTATGGAACATGGATGCATGGGAATCGAATTCTTGTCCTTGAGACTGACCATCCATCCATCTATCCATTTTCCGTAACTGCTCGTTCCAAGTTATAAAGTGCAATAGTGCAACTTAAGAAACATACATAATACGTACGATACGAAGTATGACTTCATTCGTAATTAAATTTGGGGGGAGTCGAAACTTGTTCCATGCACTGCCAAGTTAATGGTAAAATCTGTGGTATTAGCATCTATAAGGCAAAAAGCTATCTGAAGCAATCAGACAGAATGAAGCGTATTTCCCCAGTAGGCGTGCTACTGCACACGGCTACATAATTAAAATAGGGGGGGGGGGTTACCACAGGTGGAGCTCAGTAAGGGGCTTTGTCTGGGTCATGGAGGGGTCCAGGCGTCCCACAGCGCAACCATTTGCTGTTCTGAGCTGCCTGGGTCACCCAGTCCCTGCAGGTCCCTGTGAGTTAGGATGGAGCAGCTGAGGTGAACCACAAGCAGAAAACACTCTCAGTGCCCTGACTGATTTACATCTACTTTGTTTGTTATACAGAAGTATAATAATCATAAATAAACATAATAATCATCAAGGTTTCGGCATCAGAAATCTTGTTGTGCTTTCTTTTTGAGTAGCTGAAATATAATTGCACACATTCAAAGCTCTGAGCATCAACTTAATTAGCTGTTTGCTACATTCTCCTGATATTGGTTTCGCCTTAAATGATCCATAAAATAAAAAAATCAATAAAGTGAAACTGAGGCCACCGCAGAGGAAGGCTGCGTAGTACAAGCTGTCTTAGATTAATGGTTGAGGGACATGCAGTAATTTGTATAAATGTATTTCTGTGGTTCTAAATATCAGCCATTACGATTTTGATGTTTTTATGAATACACTTTAAATGTTACAGTATGTTCAGTACCTTAATAATGACATAAGCCAAGACCTGACCCTGTCTCTTATAGCGTTTTAGTTGCTGGGAGTTGTGGTATTGAATAGTTACGAGGATGCCATTTCTAAAATACTGTATAGTTTGTATATCTACAGGAGACTGTAACATTAGATTTTTTTAGTAGTGTATGTTTAACTACGCATTTATTAAAAATATGCTTCCTTACTATACTATATATAATGTCCTTCTTCCTCATTCATGTATATTATTCAATATGTTTTTTCTTTTTTGAATAGTGGCGTTAATTCTTGGAAGATTGTTCATATAGTTGTTTTGGGGGGTGGGGCTTATTAGACCCCTCCCACATGTCACATATGTAGTTCCATTATTTATGCGGTAAGTCCAAACAAAGGATCTGGTTGAGTTTCAGCTGTGAGGCTTTCTGATTGGATACCCCCCCCACCCCCCACCCACTCAGAGACTCCACCTAAGACCTTATCTTGTCATACCTCTTAACACAATGGAGCAAACGAAAGGAGCATTTAGGTTATAAAACAACCTTAAACAAATATGTACATATTCACCGTGATTCACCTGAAGGGTGTGTACCGCTGATGTTAAGAATCTCACTGGAACAGGCAGTAAGCCTGTGGAAGCAAGATTTACAGCCAGTGAAGGATGGAGCACTAGCTACACAGCCAGTGAGGGATGGAGCACTAGCTACACAGCCAGTGAGGGATGGAGCACTAGCTACACAGCCAGTGAGGGATGGAGCAGTAGCTTTAAGCTACACACTTTTTAAAATGTTTGTTTGTTTGCTAGACTGTAGCTAAATTATGTGTGCTGAGGAGCATCTGTAATTGAACTACTCCAAGCTGGAAACACAAGAGGTTTCACTGGTATATCAGAAGCTAATTAAACCCAAGCTCCCGTAATTCACTGTAAGAGACTCCTTACAGGAAAGCTGTTTATTTATCTCCTAATCACATATGCATCTTACATAGATAACAGCTTAAGTGATGCCTGTGTTCTGATGGTAAAAATGACACTGCTTCCAGAATATTCTAATGATACATTTATGTATTAACTGATTATCAGTCCACAGGGGGTACTGTTTTTTTCCACATCCCTGTCATTAAAACTGGGTAAGAAACACGCAATCCACAAAGGCGACACTAACTTAGCCACAAATGCATTAGAGTCCGTGGTATTCAGTAGTGTGTCTGTCCTCTGTGAGCCTGGGCACCGGCTGACCTTGCAAAACCAGCTTAGTCCACAATCTCTACACAGGTGGCATCTTAGTGCATCTTAGTGCCTACCCTCAGCCCGAGTCATGCTGCATAACACACTGTCCCCTGTGTTCCTGACCCCCTACCTCTCATTGTCACTCCGGGGCGTCTTCTGCTCTGTTTTCCTGTGCAGTCCTGTCCCCTCCCCCCGGCCGTCTCTCGCAGGCAGCCCGTGTAATGAGCTGAGACGTGGTTGGCCATCTTCCAAAGGCGGCCTCCCGCGATTGGCTGGCACTCGGCCCGCCCACGCCCCGATTGGTCAGCGGCCCCACTGCTGCATATTTTACTCAGACACTAGCACATTCTGGGTTTGAAAAAGCGAAGCCGGTGATGCAAGGTTTGTGATCGTTTTTTTGCGCCCCCCCCTCCTCTCCTTTGACCCCCCGCTTCCTGCCTGCTGTGTATGTATATGTGTGCGTGTTTATGCGTGAGTCTGTATGCGCGATCGCCGGAGCGCAGCTGGTCCGTGTGTGCAGTACTCACAGGGCAGGGAGGAGCCCGACTTGCCCCGCAGGGCAGGGAGGTGGGGTGGGGGGTGGAGAGGGCTTTGGGGTGGGGTGGCGCTCACGTTGGGGTCGTCCGCCGGCGGGGAGCTGCGCAGATAGCGGCGGGGGGAGCCATCCAGTGCCGTACAGAAAGCTCCGATGGAAGGTGTGGAGCGCGGCTCCGCTGCTGCCGTCCCCTGTTCGGTGCGATCGGCGCGGGACCCCTGCGGAGCGGTCCGCGGGGGGTTTTAGGGGTGGTGGGGGGTGACCCTTCAGGGGGATGGTATTAGGTTTTTATTAGTGCTCTTTATGTCCCCAGAGTGCAGCCAAGGGAAAGTAACGGGGTATATTTATGCAGCGTAGCATCTGACACCCCTGATCTCTTTGGTGTTTTTCTGCGTTTGAAGAGGCTTGCCCCCCACCAACGCTCCCCCGTCCTGACTCTGTTGTGTTTGGAAATAAGTTTCACGGCACAGTTTAATCAATTCAACAGTTTGGTGTGAGCGGAGTCCCCAAAGACATGCGCCAGCACGGGGCGCTGATCTAGCCCGCTCTCTGATTGTCTTCTGTAATTGTATAGGCGCAGTTTGCAGTGGATGGCTGCTATTTTTAAGCGGCCGGGTGTGCAGGGTACAGCCAAGCAGTGTGCACTTACTGTGTGGGTACAAGCCTGATCTCCGGGCAGCTTTGTGCCCTTCGCTGGGGGGGGGGGGTGCCGCCGTCGTCGTCCCAGCTGACACTAAACGCTGCTATTGTTTTGGCTTAAAGACCGCGTGTCTCCACTTTCTCACGTTAGTGCTGCAGTATTCGCGATATGCTGTAAAACTTAAAAATAAATGCATCCAACCGCAAGCATGAACTGTTTTTCCAGTGTGTAAGTGTGTAACAGTGTGAATGCTGTGAGCAGGACGGGGTTGCAGGGAGGCCGAGTGCAGACGCTTCAAAGGCGATTGCAGATCTGATGTTCTGGCTGTACTTTATTTCTTTATGAGGCTGAAGATGCGATAAACATGCTTAAGGTTTAAAGCTTCCGTCTGTTCGTGAAGTGGGGAAGTAACATGTTGTACTTGTATGCTTATTGCTTTGTTGTGCTTTTGAAAGTTATAATTATAACTAGTATAGGCTCATGGTTAGTACTGAGCCGATCCTGGGAAGCTAGGAACATTATTATTATTATTATTATTAATAATAATAATAATACGTTTACCAACGATGCTGGATATGTAATAGATTGTTATAGCAAATATAACAACAGTAATAAAAATAATACAAATTATTTTAATAATAATAATAATAATTATTATTATTATTATAAGAGTTATTGACTATAATTATTTGCTTGGGCTGTAAATAACATCGCGCTGCCCATTTGAATGACCGAGCAGGACTGCAGTACTGTTGAAGGCAGCTGCCGCGCGTCACTGGGGAGGAATGAGACGCCAGTCAGTGGCTCAGCCGCCGGCCTGACACTCTCTAGCGCCGGGGCTTGTGGTGACTCAGACTCGAATCTGTTACGGTCTCTCTGTCATATCACAGCTTGGTCTTTCTGCTGGAATGCCTTCTATCTCTCACTGTTCAGAATCGCAGAAAAGTGATCCGTAGTGGCTAAACCCACGCTGTTATAACTTAATTCCCTGTATCCAGCGATTCTATTTGTAACCGTCTTGATTGCTCATCTTGGGGAAGAATCAATATGTCCAGACTTTGGGGGGTCTGAGTGGGATTCCTTTGATATTTGACAGCTAGGCACACAGATACAATAAATAGATAGAAAATAGATGTCATGTTTGCGCTGGGAAATGTCTATTATTACAGCTGATCCTGAATGTTGAATGTGTACAGCTAGTGCCTGTTTCGCTCTTGAGTGTGCAAATGATTACCCAGCCATACAGGGCTCCTGCATTTCTGGTTTGGTTGGTTTCTGCCACAGCTACTTTGTGTGGCCAAAATACGGGAAATGGGAATTAATTTTGGTGGAGTTGATTTCTTCTGATGATAAATGACAGACGCATCAACCCCCCTTAATCAGTTGATCATGCTCTGGCCTATTAGAGTCCGTGATCTGAGTGTGGAGCCCTGTCGTTAACACTTCACCGTGTGCCGAGGGCTGTCAGGTGACCGGGGACCTCGTACCGAGCTCGTTGCCATGGAACCCGCAGTGGCCGCCCGTCCTCCCAGCGCCTGGCGTAACCGCGGCGAGGACCGGCAGCCCAACAAAAGAGGTGTCTCGCTCGTGCCAGAAGAAATGCGCTTGCGGTTGGCAGGGCTAATACACATCAGGTTCATTGGAGCTGCAGACAGAGTATCAGTGTCTCCTGTGTGCTGCGGAGAACGAGCTGACAATGGGGACTATAGTTATGTGGGGCGTGAAACAAGTCCCTGCTTGTGTGGTCTGTCGACGGCCTTTGTTGTCCTCGCAGTGATAACCTGGCCTGGCAGTGATGGATGAGGCAAGCTTCAGACGGGGCCTTTAACCTAGAAGACAGACGTGCTGGTTAGCTTCGTGCCTTCGGGAATAGAAGACACTTGTCTCAGTTTGCCTGTCATTTATAAGTAGTCACATGACTCATGTTTCTCAGAAAGAAATGAATATTATTTTATGTAAATCTTTAATTTGATTTTTGCTGGCTTTACGCTTCTCGGACAGGGTGTATATCAGACTTATGCCTGTCGGGCTCTTTTGCCTCGTTTCCACCAACATGGAGCCGGTTCCTGTACTGGTGCCTGGCTGGTTCTCGCTTGGTGCCATTCGAGAACCTGCCCAAGTTTCCACCGGTTTCAAAAAGGAACGGAACAGAAATGTTACGGAGGCGGAAGTGAATGTAAAGTAATGCTTAGTCTGTATTTAGTTTTTTGGAAATGCGTGGAACTAGTTCTGGACTGGGGCAAAGTTCGGCACCGGAACCAGCACCGCGTTGGTGGAAACGCAGCATCTGTAACCCTGACTGGGGAAGGAGGTTGGAGGATCGATGTCTGGATGGAAGGGATTGCTCACCTGGGGGGGGAGATCTTCTCTGCATGCCCTGAGAATACCAGGCATCTAGCGGGTGTACGAATGCCCTGTGTTTGCCAGGAACAAAGGAGTGAATGCATGCCTAGATTGACCTCAGAAGGAGTGGATGCTTTAGTGGGGTGAAGCCCGGTGGCGAAGCCATCATCGGTCGGCTTGAGGGCTTAGGCGGTGTGACGCCTGTCCTCCCCCGGGTGGGGCTGTCGGTAGGATATACCACCAAATATGAAATCTGCATAGATTGAAACTGGCGGGTTTCGGGGAAGGGGTGTGGGGGGCGTGTCGGGGGGCAAAGAGAGGGCAAATAAAGCAGCTTGAAAACCACAAACTGACAATCAGTCAGCAAACCTGGAAGGAAATGTACTGGTTCAGGTGGATGGTAGCTCTCCGCGACTCGCTGTCAGAGTCAGATTATCTGACGATGAAGGTTCTCCCTTGCATGGAGGCCATATAAAGAAACGTAAGAGCTGGGTACAAGTGCCGCTCACCGTCAGCAATCATCCACGCTCTGATTCAGTAGAACACCTATATTTCCCATCCGTCTTCCGTAACTGTTTACCCACTGCTGGGTTGCAGGTGAACCTTTGGCAGAGGATACCAGCCAATCACAAGGCATGCAGTCATTCATTCACCCTGCTGCATGTTACTGGGCTGTGGGAGGGACTTGGTGTTGAGGAACGTGGGGAGGACATGCAGACTTTCCACACCGAGCTGGGGGGCAGCATCAGAGGCCCATGGGCTGGGGGTGTGCGATCGGAAGGTTGTTGGTTGAAATCCCTACATCGGCCCGTGTGTGTTTACCATTGGGTCTTTAACTTGTAATTGTTGCCAGGAGTGTCTTGGCCCTGCTTTCTCAAAAATCTGTTGCTTTAGATAAAAGCATTTGCTGTGTAAATGGGTACAAGTCCACCTTATGCCTGTGTTACATTTTAATTTGTTTTAAAGTTCTAATTTGGATAAAACTGAAGAAACGTAGCAGACCTCCTACCTACCCAGAGTGGAGGGTACAGTCTCCGAGCCGTCCTCTAGCTAGGCGTCGTAGCTGCTGAGCTCTCTCTCTGCCTGCTCTTCCGGAGTTCAGAACACGCTGTCATTTTGATGTTGTTGTGCAATCGCCTAATGGCAAGATGTAATACATCTTACTCCTTGAACTTTAGAAAGCTATTATAACTCTGCCAGTATGTTACACTGACAAACACTGCTAAGTACAAGCATTAAGTTCAGTTCTTGAAGTGCTATTTGATGACATTTATGTTTTTCTTCCATATTTCCACAGTGACTAACTGTGTCTAGCAGTCGTATGTGATATCTGAGTCCTGTTAACACAGTGTCGTATACGGCATCGCCTTCCATGGGGAGGGACAGGCATGTGTGTGTCCTGTAATCTGTGACCTCGAGGCTACTGCACTCAGAGGTGTGATTTTTTTTGTGTACCCGGCTGAAAAGATATTAAGGATTTTGATAGAAATTGATAGAATATAAATTTCAGACAAAAATGTCAAAATAATATGGAGGAAGTATGTGTAAGGATATAGGCGTGGGGTGTCTGCACCTGAGATGAGGAGAACATGCATTGAAAGAGCTGACACTGGAGTATCAAGTTATTGGAGCATAAATAAGGGGGTAAGTTGCTAAGAGTAAATAATGTCACTGGAACTGGTGTGTGTGTGTGTGATTGGGGTGTGGGGGTGTGTGTGTGTGTGTGATTGGGGTGTGGGTGGATGTGTGTGTGATTGGGGTGTGGGGGTGTGTGTGTGTGATTGGGGTGTATGTGGGTATGTGTGTGATTGGGGTGTATGTGGGTGTGTGTGTGAGTGATTGGGGTGTGAGTGATTGGGGTGTGTGTGATTGGGGTGTGTGTGTGTGATTGGGGTGTGGGTGTGTGTGTGAGTGATTGGGGTGTGTGTGTGTGGCCTTCAAGGCAAAAGTCCCAGTGAGCAATGAGAATGCAGTGAGCCTTCACTGTAGAATGCAGTGAACCTGCTGTCCAGCCCCCCATTTCATTTTTCATCTCTTTTTCTTGCGCTTTTTAGTCTCGTGGCTTGTTAGTCATAGCAGGAACGCTGTCATTTACTGGCAGACTCGCTGTTCCCACCCACCTTCTCATCTCCGCGGGGGGTTAGACCCCATCTCCCACAGCAAACCGTTACACGGGGAATTTGTCTCTCCAGACATACGCGCATGTGAGGAAGCGATCGGCGTTAAAAGCCACGTGAGCAGTCCCTGGAGAACCTCCCGCTATGGTGTGCTTGTTATCAATAAAGCCGTCTGTTTGGCTCACTCTGAAACCCCCCCCCCCACCCCCACCAGAATCTGAAACCAACATGGTACTGAGGTGGGGGGGCAGAAGGATTAATTCTTATACACCTGAACTCGTATGGGGCTGGGGGTGTAACAACTATGGAAGTTGACTAGTACAGAAGATATAACAGAGGCACAAGTTGATTGGCTGAGGGTCATAGGTGTGCGCTGATTGGCTGAGGGTCATGGGTGCGTGTTGATTGGCTGCAGGTTGTTTGATCCAGGCTGGTTTCTACATCCACTGCATTGATTGCACAGCGGCCCTTATTAATTAATGATGCATGTTAATCAACATTGTCCATGTCTAAAGCTCTGTTAAAAACCCATTTTTATCCTTTGGCATTTAGTTCAGTATAGGAGCTGTCTAGTGTCATAATATTGTATGTTTTTGTCCTCTTTGCTTTTATGATTTGTTCAGCACTTTCTGTCAACCTTGGTTGTTTGAAATGTGCCGTAGAAATAGACTGAAATAAACTGAACTTGTGATCGTTCTGACTCCCTGTCACGTCGAACGAGTAGGGAAAAAACTGCAGAATTGGGGAATCCTGCTAATTTAGCGCAGCAGAAGAATGTTCCCCCCTTCCAGCTCGAATCTGGATGTGTCCGTGTGTGTGCAGAATAACCAATCACGCGTGGTTAACATGCCCACCTCCCTGCGGAAACACGGGCCCGCTCGGGTCGTACACAAACACCCTGCAGAAGCCATCTTTCTCCAGTAGGGGGTGCAAAGTGGGCCTGGATCTCATGGGGTGGATGCATGGACGGGCCCCTGTGAGACAGACGTCCGAAGGGGGAGGCGATTGCTCCGGCGAAGTGCTTTCCGGGTCGCCCGTCTCAGCCCGTGGGTTTCTGCTTGCAGGCTTTTGGACTGCAGGTGCTTCATTGTGTCCCTTGGTGGGCTTGTGGCACAGGGGTAACTCTGCAGGACAGGACTCTGTGCTCGTGTCCGAAAGGTCGCTGGTTCAGATCCCAGGGCTGGCAGAGTAAGCATGTCACTGATGGGACCCTGAATAGGGGCCTTTAACCCCAAAATCTCTAGCGATGCTGGATAATTACGCTAATCCTGTGCTCAGAGCCCCAGCTCCTGTGCATGTGTGTCTCATAGGGGAGGGGGGCGGGATATTCAAAAACTACATGATTCCTTTGTACTTATATTGCTGTCAAACAAATGGAAAATAAGCCATTATTATTATGATTATTCTGACTCGGATTATAACCTGTGACGATCGATTCCCGTGTGACAGTGAGCCTGTGTTTGTAGCATTGTGTGGGACGCAGATTTCTGTTTTGTTTGCTGGATTTCCACAATCCCCAGAATGGCTGACACCTTCATGTTACTCACCGTTGTCAGCATCTAAAGCTTTGGTCGACATGGATTGGTCCAGAAAGATCAGGTGTGAGCCGGTGTGACCAGCCAATGATCAGACGGGACCCTCAGCCCTATGTTTCATATCCGTGACAAACCAGTGATGCTTCTTAAGGTATTTAGATGGAATATCTTTGCACACTAGCAGAAAAAAATGTTTTTAAAGAGCAAAGTCAACAAAACTTCGAACCGTATCTCAAAAAATGTGCACTAAGTTATAAATCTTAAGAAATAAATTAAACTGGCTTTCAGGAAGTTTGGCATGTTTGTCCGCTTCTCCGTGGCACAATCTGCGGTTCTTTCTCACACTAATTGACTGAGCTGCAGTTCTTGTCGGCAAGTAATTCGTTACGTAACTATGAAACAAGTCACAACTATGTAGCCTGTTTTATTATGCAGGGGAAACATTGAGGCGTTCGAATCCTTGTGGTCTGGGGTGGGGGGTTGTTTTATTATGCAGGAGAAACATTGAGGCGTTCGAATCCTTGTGGTCTGGGGTGGGGGTTCACTGCCATGTGAGGGACAAGGGCCTGGTGGGGTTGGCGGGTGTCTGATGTGTAGTTGAGGGTGGTGCAGATGAGGAGGCGGAGCCAGGGCGATGGCAAGCCGTTTCGTGTTTTTATCTGTTTACATTTAAGCAGGATGATGAAAAAGGGGATTACTTACGTTAAATATTATTATGACAGAAACTCTGGGTTTTTTTAAGTTTCTATAATTTGTGTGACAGATTTTTTTCTGTTCTCTGAAAAAAGTACATTAGGGTAATTTGAGTACAGAAATAGAAAATGCTTCTTTATACCATGTTGAATGGTCCTAATATATTATGGTTAGAGATTAGCAGTTATTTTTTCCTTCAACCGTCAGGGGCATCCTGGCCCAGCAGCACAGGGAGAGCGCACAGGCCCAGCAGCACAGGGAGAGCGCACAGGCCCTGCAGCACAGGGAGAGCGCACAGGCCCTGCAGCACAGGGAGGGTCGACACAGGCTGAGCAGCACAGGGAGGGTCGACACAGGCTGAGCAGCACAGGGAGGGCGCACAGGCCCTGCAGCACAGGGAGAGCGCACAGGCCCAGCAGCACAGGGAGGGCGCACAGGCCCTGCAGCACAGGGAGGGCGGACTGGCCCTGCAGCACATTGGTGTGCGTGTGTGTGTGTGTGCGCGTGTACGTGTGCGTTTGCACGTCTGATTTTGTGTCTGCATTTGTGCAGATGTTTATTACATTGTGGGGAACAAATGTTCCCACAGTGTGATAAAAATCTGTTTTTTTTGATGCTGTGAAGATGATTTTTTTTAGTCCCCACAAGGGGAAACTTAATTCTATAAGATCTGTGACTACAATCATAGAACCAAAATGCTAAAAGTCTTATATTTTGTTTGGCTACTTATTGGTTAAGGTTAGGGCTGGGTTGGGGTTAAGGTCGTCATTGTTGCGATTAGGGTTATGCCTGTATTTTCACAGTGGCAAAGTGCGTCCTGCATCCTTCCAGTGTTAGATCACGCCACGCCCTCTCCCGCTAGCACT
>JAODJU010000014.1:18051088-18061938 GCA_026776725.1 Gnathonemus echidnorhynchus | reverse complement strand
CAGCCCTCGGTGTTTCGGAACTTGCCTTCCATTTGTCTGGGGGGGCGGAGAGTCTGTTCCAGAACAGCGGGGGATTGTTTGAGCGGGACCGGGTGGGGGGGGGGTGGTGGCGTCCTGCTCTGAGGTGCTGGCTCTGGCTTCTGCTGGTGGCTCCGCCTCCTGGCTGGCGATTGAGCGGGCAGCCCCCGCCAGGCGCTCACAGTGCCGCTAGGAACGGGAGCCCAGCCCTCTGATCCGCCGCCCCCCCTTTCATCTCTCCGGCTCCCCCCAGATGTTCTCCGCGGGCTCCTGTTTGGCTGTGAGGGGAATCCTTCCAGGGCCCCACGGGGGACGTCCCGGGGATTCCTCCCCGAAACGGGGGGGGGGGGGGGGGGGGATCCAGAAGCTGGCTGGTAACGTAAATCGGGTCACAGAGAGACCCGTGAAAAATGTATGGCGATCAGGGCCCAGTTTGCAGAACCAGCCCCACGATGGAGAGCAGTGCAGCTCCGCTGAAGCCCTTTTCCAGTGCAGCAGGTATCCAGCTGCTTTTTTATGGGACTGTAGCACCTTTAGTGAGGGGTGGGGGGGGCGTTGCCATGGCAACTGGATCACGATGGCTGGATGTGGCAAAGCCTGTATCAGTTGTCTGCGGCTGCATCGTCGCACTGTGACGGTCCTGCTGTTAGGGGGAGATCCCCTAGGGGGCGTCCACCCGCCCGGGTGGCACAGGAGACGTTCCGCCATGGGACTGTCCTCCTCTGCACGTGACCCAGGCCTGTGTTTCGTTGCTAAGCACCAATGCCATTCCTCTAGCTGGTAAATGGGGAAGTCCAGTTCCCAGCTGTGGAGGAACAGGGGGAAATCCCACCCAGTGACATGCTAGATATCGGCAGGAAGGCGGACACGTCGGTAAGCTTGGGCTGGGAACGTTACCACGGGCCCCCAGGACCCCCAGGACCCCCCCGGCGGCCACAGGAGACGCAGCTCTTCTGGGGCAGGTGCTGCATCGCAGGCAGGCCTTATGGTTGGCATAGCAACACCCGCTACTCAGCATCGAGATCGGAGGCGTCCGATCTGGACGAAGCCCGACGCTTCGGAGCGGCAGGAGGCTCCACCCCTGTTGCCATGGTGCCACCCACCCAGCCCCGGGGGGCATCAGCCCTGGTCTGCCAGTTGATGTCGCTGCAGTGCCTCTCCAAGCTACCTTGCGAAAAAACGCTTTATGTTTAGGTTGTATCAGACACACATGCAGCGTATCGGCTAATATGGGCTTCCACTGGAATCCGTAAGACGTGCGACCCTGGCCCCTAATTTGTAGGGCTTCGTTAATATTGCAGTTTATGCCGAACCACAAATGTATTATCATGGAGGAACAGAGATCTACAGGGTTCAGTGTGGCTCAGTGACATTTCAAAGGCGGCAGACTCACTCCCAAAAGGGGGACACAGTTGTTTTCTGATGCGTCTCCGCATAGCGTCAGTGGAGGCTTGTCCCAGTGAGCCCAGCCGCGTTTGCAGTTTGCTCTGTTTCGCTACGGCGCAGTGATTTCCACCTGGGCTCGGGATCATGCCTTGGTCACATTGCCCTTGCTGGACGTGGCCTTCCCAGCATGCCCCTGCTGGTTTGGGATCCCAGCAAGCCGTCAGGGGTGGGGGTGTGGGTGGAGTTACGGACCTCCTCTCCAGGAAGCGCTCGCTTCCTTCCAGGGTAAACACTGCCTCGGACGGCTGGAGCGCTCCGACGGATCCAGGCCCGGTGGCCTAGCGCTCAGCCAGAACAAACAGTCCAAAAGCCGGATCCATTTGCAAGACACGCGGTTACCAGTCACCTTTTTAATTATACGGTAAGAAAGGGCCGCCTTTCCCCCGGAAGCTGCCCGGCTCGCCGCGGTCTTTCCGAACGTGGACGTCGGCAGACCATCCAGCCGCGAGTGGCAGAGTGGATCTGGGCGAGTAGTAAAGTCTCATAGTCGCGTATTCATAGGGCTTTTCATGCTGATTATGGAAATCAGAATCTTCATTCCTTCTATCAGTTTGGAATGAGAATAACCGAATTGTCTATAACAACGGTCTTGTGCGGCCAACAGCCACAGATTTTCAGGGTAAATGACAGTGCTGAAGATCAGCTACTTGTATTATTAATGCGTATAAGTACAATATTCCTGTAATGTATATCTGTGTCAAACTAGCAAGAGAAAGCAAGTGTCCGACACCCAGAGACGTTTCCATTTAAGAAGCTCTTTTGTGTCTGTGTCATACCAGTTAATTTTAGCTTATTTCACACTGAAAAGAGCAGCAGACCTCTGGCTCTCTGAGCCGTTGACGGCCGGCGTGACTTTCTTGCTGTTTTCCCTCCCGGTTTTAATCGCCGCGCCGCTAAGTGTCTCTGTTTCCTCTCTGTTAGGGATCCAGACTGGAAAGGGGTAACTTCACCGCTGCCGTATGTGGAAATGACCAAGTCTCAGTGCTCGATTGTTCAGATGCGTGTTTTTTTCATTGCTGAATTTATATAAATGATTGAATATTTTTGCAGCCGGTTTATTTATGGGAACCCGTGCTGCTCGTATCCTCGCAGCTTGGCCTGTCGCCCTCGGGGTCCGATCCACGAGGGGGATTCATTTCACGCTGGTGCAGCTGGAAAACGGAGGTCAGGCTGGATGGGGGGGGGGATTCGGGGAACGTTCCTGGGTTAATTTCATTCACTTCTGGAATGAATAGAGTTTTTGTGCTGGGGGGGTGGGGGGTGGGGGTGCATTGAATAGAGCGGATCACCGTCTGTGTGGATCAGCTGTTCCAGCGGACGCTCAAGATTGGACGCAGAATATTGACATGATTGAGTGCCGCGCTGGAAATGCTGGGAGGTGGGTGGTAATGAATCAGGAAGCAGAGACCCAGGACCTCCAGGGGCGGGGGGTGCTTGGGGGTAGCAAAGGTACAGAATTAATTTAAATAGGAAATTCTCCCCAGTGTTTACCTGTCCATCTCTCTCTGATGGCTATCAGTGATGACAGGTCAAGCTCTGAATTGAAACTCCGCGATGCCATTGGCCCAGACCGAGGATCAGTGTTGGGCATTTCAGGGCCAGAAGCTACGAATCCAGACCAAGATTTTGTTTCTACCAATTAGTTGTACCAACTAGAGCATAAAGAGTCACAGTCACCGGGAACTCAAGTGGTTGGTAGAAACTAAATCTCGGTCCGGATTTGTAGCTTCTGGACCTGAAATACCCAACACTGCCGAGGATGTGCCAGGTGTTTGTCCCGGGAGGAGTGCCTGACGATCCTCCCCCCAAAGGCGCGTGAATCTCACCTCCCACCAACATCGTTGCCATCTTCTCGCCACCTGGAGTACTGGGTTTGACACTGGACAGGATTCTCACTGGTCGTCAGCAGATGCTCACTGCACAAAGTCAAAGGCAGTGACCCCGTTTAGGAGGGCCTCTGTTAAATCTGTCTCATTAGCAAACGTTTATCATCGCTATTTATAAACACGGGGGGGCTGGAATCGGTGTGAGTCATAAACTCTCTGAATAACAGTTGCATAGACTTTTTAACAGGGGCATCTTATGCGCTGGGTCATTCTGTGACACGTAGCTGTTAGGGTCGATTGCCGGATGGGAAATTCTGCAGCGGTCTGTCGTGGGGTCCGAACCAAAACTACTGATGTGTTGTATATTGAATCGCTGTGCCGTAATAGCCTTCCATCCATCCATACATCCACCCATCTTTAGCCACTTTTCCTAATCAGGTGTGGGGCCTGGAATCCATCCCAGTGAACATTTGGTACAAGGCTGGGTTACACCCTGGATGTGATGCCATCATGGCCTTTTATAAGGCACAGACACGTCTTTAATAAGATTAATAATTTTGGGATAACAGTGATATCCACTGTCATTAGAATCATTTCATTCATGCCCTTGCATCTGTATTGCATGTGCTGTTTTTGCAGTTGCCTGTCTATACTATACTAATGTCTATACTATACTATACTAATGTCTATACTATACTATACTATACTATACTAATATCCATAACTAATGTTCTGACATTTCGGATGCCTTTGGGCTGAGGAGCAGCTCACGCCGGGAGGGTTTGGGGAGGAGAACCGGCCATCAGGATCGTGCAAAGAATGTGAGGCTGCTGGACGTGCAGAACCACAGCAGCTGTGTGTGTGAAGCACATGAGCACATGTGAGCTTTTGTGACCCATCACATCTGTAATAATCATGAGTGAAAGGTGCCAGATGCACCCTTTCTGCCAGAACCAGGAAATGACTCGTACCGCCCAACACGACGGACAGTTAACTGCCCAATCAGAGGAGAGAAAAATCCCCCACTATTTAAACACACTTTACATGTTCTGAGTCACCTCAGACTTCAGGCCAGAGACCCCCTCCGAGTCCACAGACCCCGGCTCATTCAGGGGGGGATCCCCAAGTGTTCCAGGGTGGCTGCGAGATACAATTCCTTCAGCATATCCAGGGTCTTCCCCAGGGTCTCCCCCACTTGGGGCCACACCAGACAGCATCCTCATCAGATGCCCAGACCACCTCCATCACTCTGTTTTCAGCTCAGACAGTGGTAACGTCAACTTATTAAAATAACATGGAAACCTTTAGGACATGATGTACTTTCCGAAGGTTGGTAACACTTTCTATGAAAGCCATGTCTATAAGAATCTATGAACACATTCATTACACTTTATAATGCATTCATAAAGCATTGTAAACATGGATATAAATTTTTATGAAAAGGCATAACACATTATAACTATGTTTATTATGCATTATGAATGCTTCATCAAGCTTTCATCTATAATGCACTATAGATACCTACATACTGCAGTACAAATCATCCTTAATTCTTATACTGACAATTATAATGCATTATGAAGGTATCTATAGTGCATTATAGATGAGAGCTTCACTGGAGCTTATGAAGTATTATAATCAACACAATACTGCATTATGACTGTCAATAGAAGACGCTAGAATGCTTTATTAATTCTTATACAACCTACTTATATCTCTCATGTGCTTATAATGCATTATAGATGACAGTTTCAAGTAGCAGACCAGCTATGCTCCCAGAAGCAGTAAGCTGAGACAAGATGGCTGTCCATCACTGGGAGAAAGTGTGCACAAGAGCACAGGAAGTATGAGCAGGAGCTATTAGGGCCTGTGCTGGTCACTGCGCCACCATGAAGCCTAACAAATAAGTGAAATATCATGAATATGCATTCAAACCAAAGACTGGTTCCCAGTAAATGCCACTTGAACTTTAAAAAGTTTCTGAAACTTTGCTGAAGAGCAAGCCCAAATCATCAGCAAAAACTCGGGAGTCTAGCAATAATAGCTGTTCTGACTGTGTGTATGCTTGGGTTTTTAAACAGGCGAGCCAAGGACAGCTATGGTCCTGGCTGACACAGTTTTGCAGACAGCTTGACTGTGCCTCCAGCATTTTTGGGCAGTTTTCAGCTAATATAGGTCAATTAAATTAAAGTCAGGCTAAAAACGGCATGCTTTATCCTCTACAGCAGTGTTTCCCAACCCGGTCCGCATGGACTGACAGCCGGTCCACGTTTTTGCTCCCTCCGAGCTCCCTGCCAGACAGACCACACTTTTGTTCCCTCATAAAGCATTATAAACATGGCTATAAATATTTATAAAAAACATAGCACATTACAGCCATGTTTATTATGCATTATGAATGCTTTATGAAGCTCTTCTACTGTATAATGAGAGCGGGAGTTGGGAGGGAACAGAAACGTGGTTTGCCGCGGACCGGATTGGGAAACACTGCTCTGCAGGGAGGCTCTTCCTAGCTGTGTTACGAAGACCAAACATAGCTTCATGTTTCGTGGTTATAGTGTTTTACGTGTCACGACACTTAGTCAGACATGCGGTCACCTGCTGACACCAACGACGTCTGTCACACACACACATGCTAATTTAAATCAACACAGTGTTAGGGGGCTATACATAGCCGCTGTAGCGCCTGTTCTGGGTGAGCGGAGTTCAGCGGCGTGGCCTGATTTCCTCACCTGGTCTTTAGCCTTTAGTGCGATGGCCTGGCTGAGCCTTACTGGGAGACTCTGTGGCCTAACTGGGAGACACTCCACAGTTGCGTCCTGCAGTCACGCCCTGGGAGAGCCCTGTGTCCGGTTTGCTCTTCAGAGCTTGTGGCTCCCAGCTGATTGATAGTGAACGGCTCACATGCAGGACGAGTAGATCTGTGGTCAACCAGCGTTTTGGTCTCGTCTTGAAAACAAGACAGAAGCTATGTTTGAATGCCATTTGACGGCTGCCGGACAACTCATCTTTGACTCAATTCTTTTCAGGTCCAGTTATTAAAAAATAAATACATTTTATAGCCTGAGGACTCAGGAATAAACATCTTCCTATTTGGTCGTCAAATAAGATACATTTATCTGAGCCTTTTAATTGTAATATAAACAGACTAATAGCTTTATGCTTGCAGAATGAGTGTTATTTCATAGTCATTTTAAGTCAAATTCCAAAACTAAACATTGAGCAGTGTCACAAATCGGGTTAGATAAAGGAGACTAATGAATTATTGCTCAGAGGACTACGGGCCTCCAGAATCAGGCCCGAGTTAATGATTCCTGTGTTCAAACACGCCTGTGTGACAGAGATAACACTGAGCGGCTCTGTGGGCTGTGCACCTGTAGTCTCTGAAGAAAGGGCATCCCTGACAACTGGGTGAGCTTAAAATAGGCCCCCCAGCCGGGGATGGTGCGGGGGGGGCCCGCGGCCCGCCAGATAATCGCTCTGGCTATGAGAGTGTGCCAATGCCTGGTTTAACCTAGACTCTCCAGCACCTGAGCGTCCTCCGGAGTGTGATGCAGCCACACACCCCAACTAATGTCGGGTGTCTTCCGTGCGAGGTGATGGAAGGAGAGCCGCCTTTCAGTTCCCAGAATCTGGAACCTTCAGAACTGCTTCCCTTCGACACATCATGGCTCCAGCCCCCAGGATCCGAGGCTAACGCTGAGAGCGCCCTATCTGGCGTCCTGCAGCGACGGTGTGATTAACACGTGTTAATGTCCTTCTGAGCTCGGTCTTCATCGCCACAGCTACCTTTGTCTTCTCTATTCTGTGGTGTTGGGGCCGCCCTGACATGTCACAGGCCAAACGTCTGCTCTGGATTCATTTAAAGGGACAGTGATGTGTTTTGATATGCATGCAGCATGGTGGAGTAAGACTGCATTGTGTGACCCCCCTGGGTGCCCCCTCTCTCCTGCTTGGAGCCTCCTGAGATATGGTCTCAGGGGTGGATAAGTTACAGCTGGATAGATCATTTTTATGAAAGGAACGTAATTAATATTTTTCACCTATTAAGGGTCTTTAGTCTTCAGTGTAATCTTCCTTAGGAAATCTTAATGAGGTGTACTTCCATCATTTTATTTGAATGTTATTGCATTTTATCATTAGATGTCAAATTGTTCTTTTTGTCTTTGCAAGCAGCTCACCTGTTTGTGATCCGTTTAAGCACGGGCGGGCGGGGGTGGGGCAGCGTATCTCTTTAGTTGAGCTTGCCAGCCATCCTGTCTCTCTTTTGGCTTTTTATTTTTGGGTTTTGATGAAATGAAAGCGCATCCTGCTCAGTTTCCAGACAGTTCCAAGTCTTCAAGGTTTTCATTCCCTATGAAGTTAATTTCCATGGAACATCAAGAGAGGTGAACAGACGGCACAACATCCAGTCCGAAAGCAAACTGGAAACGTGTTAATGATTTTCTGAACTTAGCGCTGGGCTTTATGAAGTATACCAAAAACTCAAGGTTCTAGGGACAATATTCACAGTATTTACGGTATCAGCAGTATCTACATCTACAGTATTTACGGTATTCACAGTCACATGTTTAATGGATCCTTTATTTTATCATGAGCTCCTCATTAGGCTCTGTAACTCCTGGCCATCTGGCACATAATGCCTTATTGATCAGTTCAGTCCTCTTCTGACACACTTTACTGTGCCTGTGGGTTTCAATCAAAAACAATTGTGACTGTTGAGAACTCAGATCTCTTGCTCTTAGAGGGCTCAGATATAATGATAATGGTCTGGTATACCCGATTTTTTACTTACCTCCTTTAGTTCACTTCCAGTTATTTTTTTTCTGTAAACTGATTTATTGCATTGCTTTGAGTTCCATAGCATTTCACAGATACAGAACGTTCCCCCTCTACCGTGCTTAGGTTTGCATGAATTTTTACGAGATCACATTAAAACTATTTCCTCAGAAGCAGTGATTTGCTGTGGTGGGAATTTAAGACATTTTAGGCAACAGTGATATGGTACTACTGAAGACTGTCCTGTCAAAACAGGCAGATGAAAAATGAGAGAAATTTCCAAACAAATTTGTGCTCTGGTATTTTAATATCAGGGTTGAGCTGCTCTGGAATTTAGCGTGGCAGAGCCAGGTATGAGACAGTGAGGTTTGTTGCTTAATCTGATTGAACTGGCATTTAATCAAATGAAACCACTGGATTGTACCACTGGGTAGTTAAGGTCAGTCTGTAGAGGTGGACATTTCAGGTCCAGAAAGTAAAAATCCAAACCAGGATTTTATTTCAACCAACCAGTTGAGTATTATATGACTGCTACTCTTTATACTCAACTGGGTGGTTGAAACAAAATCCTGGTTTGGATTTTTACTTTCCAGACCTGAAATGTCCGCCTCTATCAGTCTATGAAGTCGTGTCATATCCTAAGCAAGTGGTTTGGCCTGAGTATGTTCAGTATATAGGTAACTACATTTGTCAGAGACCTTCAGGGAAGTTTATACTTTTTTATGTGTCTCAAATACTTTTGGATCAGATCAAGGGGGATGTGGACAGGGTTCCAATCTGATGCTCAGGTCACATGACCAGGGTGTGTGGAATATGGGAGGAGAGCCACAGAAGGCGGGGAATTAGGGTACCTCCCTACAAAGCCAACAAGCTGCTTATTTAATTAACGAACATTTACTGCTGAAATTATATGCCCAAGGATCCGCAAACATCTTATCTGCCTTTGTCGGCATGGCCATATTGATTGTCCATCTCAAAGATAGATATCACCAGAGCTACGTTTGTCCACCTGCTGGTTTCTGCATTTGCGCATCTCACAGGCAGGAGTGGCCGTCGTTGCCTGGGGCAGCCTCACTTGTCCGTTTTCCCTGAGCGAAGCCGTTCTTCCTTCCTCCTGTCCTTTCCTGAGCTCTCGAGCGGCTGGAGAGCCGTCCGCCTTTCCTCGCAGAGAGCCGGGGGGTTTCAGCGCGGAGGGGGAACTTGCTGATTGCAAAGCCGTTTCTTCAAGCAGACTCCCGGAAAAGTACAAACAACCTCACTCTTGTCCTTGATTGCTATTGAAATGACATATATGTACAAATTTAAATGCCCAGAGTGCCTTTATATTTGTGGCACTAGCTTGTCAGCTTGTCATTTTACAAGAGCGCATTGGCATTAAAATGCAGGTTATGGGAATACTGGGAACGACAACATTCTTGTAATGCGCCATTAGTAAAATTCTTGGTTAACACGATGTGTGTTTTTACGAGTCTTCCCTCCGAGCCTGTCATCATTAACATCTTCAGAAAGACTCGCCAAAACCTCATGGCTTCAGGACCTGAGGTGAATGTACAGTGCTTACATCAGACGCGGTTGCCTAGGTGAATGTGATGTAATCACAGTTTGGTCCCAGGCAGTGCGATTAGTAGAATACCAAAGATGACTGATGTGCTATAATGAGGAAAATCACAAAGGGCTTTGTTACGTGATTGATATGAAACCGTGATTTTTTTTCCTAGCAGCTGATGCCTGTCAGACTATGGTCACATATTATTAGCGACGGACATTGATGATTTACTTGGAAATGAGTCATCACCCGACTTCTTGAAGTTGACAGGCTTTTATAGAAACTCTTCTCAGTGTAGCCCATGGCTTGGATCTTAGTATTTCGCTAATGAGTCTGAGGTAGGTGTGGTCGAGGCAGGTTTGCTTGCTGATAGGTCAGGAACACCACATTCGCAGCCAATCAGTAAGAGTCCAGATCTATTATGCTGTATGTGGTCTTCATTTACACATCAGAAAGCGTTTTTCCTTGGCCGGGCCGCGGATAAGGCCTTTGTTCCTGTTGTGTTGCCCTGGATACCCTTCGCTTTGTTTGGCCTCAGTGAAGCACCTTCAAGCAGGCGTTCCTGACTCAGTCCGATAAAGAAAATGCAAAACCAGGCTACGGCCAGGTCCGTCCCGCCTGCGGGTTGGAACTCTGCATGGAGACCCTTAGATTAGAGTTAGATCCAAGGCTAAGAATGGAATAATGCTGGAATTCTGTGGGAGTTAAATGGAAAAGTGAGAGAGCAGCCTAATTTTCAGATTATGTATTAATATTTTACCAAATCGTCGTGGTGATTAGACCCGCCTCCCAAGTAGTGAGACAGCCAATCACATCAAAGTGGAGCTGCTTGTCAGTCAAGGTTATTAACGAATGGTGACATGAAGCAGCTGGCTGGTTGTCCTTGTTGCAGCTCCATGGAGACACTTCGTGTATAAATATTTCATTCCAAGCACGGTGATGTGCTTCCTTGGTGAGAGGGATGAAAACGAGCAGTAAGTCTCCATCCATGCTGTAGTCAGGCTGACTCAGAGCCTGTCTCAGGGATCACAGGGCACCCAGCAAAGGTATCCCCTTGATGGATGGGGAGCTAGCCAATCACAGGGCACCCAGCAAAGGTATCCCCTGGATGGATGGGGAGCTAGCCAATCACAGGGCACCCAGCAAAGGTATCCCCTGGATGGATGGGGAGCTAGCCAATCACAGGGCACCCAGCAAAGGTATCCCCTGGATGGATGGGGAGCTAGCCAATCACA
>JAODJU010000014.1:18024366-18035066 GCA_026776725.1 Gnathonemus echidnorhynchus | reverse complement strand
CTACACCCCCCCCCCCCCCCCCGCAGAGCTCGGACTGTCTTCCATTGTGTTTTTTTTACTTCTTGGCCGGGATTGAAGTGAACAGACTGTTTCCATGGCAGAGTCCCGTCGGAGCAGCTGATTTGGTAGCAGGCCCTACGCCGTACTGCCCCCCCCGCTGATTTGGTAGCAGGCCCTACGCCGTACTGCCCTCCCCGCTGATTTGGTAGCAGGCCCTACGCCGTACTGCCCTCCCCCGCTGATTTGGTAGCAGGCCCTACGCCGTACTGCCCTCCCCCGCTACCAGGGCTGTGCCGTGACCTTTTCACGTTGAGAGAGACGCTGAACGAAAGGAAAACGAAAGTAGCCTGAGTAATACTACAACTGCCCGGATTTTCCCAAAGATGCCATTAGCAAGTGCAAAAATATGTTTATAAACCCCCTATGAATGTAAATCTGATTTATTAACAAAGGTGATGGACTGATACGGTTTAAATGCTTTGACCATTATGTGTGTCTGTATGGAAAGTTAGGTTTGCCCTTGTAACCTGTGTCACAGTGATGGATTTAATGCAGCTCACATGGTACGTTTTCTGTTGGCCAGCCTGGCGCTTTTCCAAGGCCTTGGGGCATTAATGAATCACCAGGATCGCGCGCTTGAGCTGAAATCGAAGTGACTTTGCTATGGACGCATGAGTGTGGGATCTGTTTTTATTTGGTGAATTGCTTGTTACGATGGTCTCTAGCAGATTAGGGGGTGAGGTGACAATTGGAGACTGAAATGTCACCTCGTTAGAAGGATGGAGGATTTTATTTCCTGGCCGAGAGCGGCAGCATGTAAAAGAGGTACTATTGAGAAAGGTTTAATCATCACGATTGTCTCTATCTGTCCATCGCTGCCTGTCTCTCTCTCTCTACTCAGTCTTTCTCTCTTTCTTACTGTGTCTCACTATCACATGCATATTTTCCCTTGTATTTATCTATTTTTATTTCTCTTAATGATTTTAGCTCAAAGTAATCACAACATACTACTGTTCATTGTGTCAGGTTGTAATAAGGCCTGTATTATGCATCAGAGATGTGTGTTTGCTTCCATGTGACTCAGATGAGTTCAGGCGAATCACTGGTCTTATCACGACATCACAATCAGCTTTTACACAAAAACGAATGGGTCCGTAGCGGGACAATGCATGTCAAAATAAGAGTCAGGGGCCGACTGATCATCAGTGTTCTGTGTCTGATCCTTCTGAATCCTATACTGAAGAGTGCTGTGGTTGGCTTTGAAGGATCATCACAAGACCACATTTTATAGAGCTGCTGCATTTCAAAAGGGCACCTTTCCTAAGAAATTTGCGTTACATTTACTTTATTTGGCAGCCGCTTTTGTCTGAAGCGACTTGCAAATGAGGAAAATAGCACATTGCAAATATACGGCTGTCAAGGAATCATCTAGGTATAAGTGTGGCTGAGAAAGAGTTTCCATTGAATGCTCAGTTACCAGAGTATGTGGTATAGGAGCAAGAGCCACAGAGCAGCTTCCAAGAAAGCAAGAACATACTCCGACTATTGGTGGAGCCAGAGGTGCAAGAAGTCAACTCCGATATCTTCTGAGAAGACATTACATGTCATTTATGCAGAGCTTAAAAGTTTCAGGTTCCTGGCGTTTCTTAGGGTTAGATTTTCACCCAGGATCTCCACGGACGCTCCTGGATCCTTATGGGCTGGGTGGGCTGCCGCTCCAGTGAGCTGAGAGGTGCACTGGCGTGTTTCACTAGCCCTACCGAGCACGACCGGCGAGGGGACGCCTTTGTGGTGTCATGTGACACACGCTAACATGTAAGTCTTATGTTGTCCAGTGTGTCAGCTATCCCAGGAATCACAGGTGTCGCAAAACACATTCTCACTGCAGTATCACTTCAGAGACACCACACATAATCAGCCATCTAGTGCAGGGTAAAAGGGGTTGTCGTTTATGTAGTGAAATCAAATTGATTTTGGAATACTTCAAAGAATACCCTGTAGCTGAATGCTTTAATGCAAAAAAGTTACCAAAGCACAGCACTGTTAGAGCACCCCCAGTTGGAATTGCCACGGGGCGCTTCACTCTGTCTGTACCTGACATGTGCCTCTGGAGATACACTGGCATCCCACCCAGGGGGTGCCCTGATTCTGGGATAGGCTCAGGACCCCTGTGACCCCAATTAGCAGGTGGTTATGGGGGAGAGAGGGCCGCCCAGTGATTGCATTGGGTGCGGCCTGGTCTTTGCATGCAAACTGTGTCACAGTCTGGATTAGCAATGAGAAATTGGGTTGGTTCTGCCCAGAGATGGAAATTGGCACTAGTCCCACGGTGTATAGCTTCATTAACCTTTTAATCCAGGGCCCCTAGCAAAAGGCCCTCCCATGCCCCAAGATGCAACTAAGCTATTAATGTCATGACAGTCCTTCCCCAAAACAACATTCTTGTTGTGTTTTTTACACCCTTCTTTGATTCCAGAAAACATCCATAAGTACGGATCACTTAGACTCTCAAAGGGTTTCATACCTCAGCGGGTTTTAGTTTGTGTCCAGAAGGTTGTGGGTTTGGATCCCTTGGCTAGCAGACTAATCATATTATCACTGGGCCCATGAGTGAGGCCCTTAACCGCAGCCAGTTCCAGGGCTGCTGCTTGCTGTCTCACCCCTGCTCTCTAAGGAGCCCCCAAGCCTTCCTCACTAAAAAGGCTGATGTGTGGAGTTGATTATAGGGACGCGATTGTGATGCGGGTTTCTAAGGAGATTCCTGTGTCCAGCATCCACTACAAACAGCTTGTTCAGAAGAGTTGGTTCAGACTCCCTGTGTTCAGACTCTCTGCAACTTCACTAATGTTCACGTTCTTCAAAGACACAGGCAGTCCCCAGATTAAGGACGTCCGACTTATGGACAACTCGTACTTAGAAACAGACTGTCATAAAGCCTATTATATTATGCGAGTTAAATATACTGGTTTGTATTAAGAAATGCACACACTACTTTGTGTCGCTCATGAAAACATTGAGTGGCTTCAGTGGTTTATCAGCTCGAGGTACAGTACAGTACAGTAAATATATACTGTGCCAAATAAGAACTGTATGTACCTGTTCTGACTTACCTACAAATTCAACCTAGAGACCGACTTAGGGAACAGATCTTGTTTGTGTCTAGGGGACTGTCTACCAAATTTTTTTTTTTTTTTTGAGACTAAAAAGGACAGCGTCATAAAAAAGATGGATAACTCAACTTCAGCTGGATAAATGTATGGATGGATGTATTTGATTGAAAAAGTACCCCCATTTTTTATTAAGAAGCTTATATAATCCATCTTCCACACTGCTTATCCAGCGCGGCGTCACCGCCTAATCCAAAATCCTAGGGCACTTATGTGTGAATTTGGCTAATTCTGAAAGCGAGTCTGAGATCAAACTCCATACAATATGTGAGTAATGAATATATGAGAAACTGCAAAGTGCCTTTGGTGGGCGTTTGGGCACAGTGCGCAGTGGACTCAGCAAGGATACAACATGGTAAGTCATCCGGGGTTCTGGAAGCCTTCTGTTCTGGCGTTATCTCCTGTCATGGCATTCGTCCTGTTTGTGCCAGTCCGATGGAGGAGGACACGACTCTTTGTGGTTAATTTTGTTTTTATCTAGTTGCTTAGTGAATACTCCTTATCTGCAGTGACACTTTATACGGTGTTTACATTGGCCTGTTTTTTACCGTTGAATAGTTTGTTGAAGAACCTTTAAGTACCTTTTTTGTTAGGCACAAGCTACCGCTATAATAGCTAGCACAATTTAACCATTACTATATCTGCTAGTCTTTGCTTGTGATATACTTCTTCAGACAAGTCTAATCACATGGTGATGAATTCCTCAAATTGTTGCTACCTGTACAAACATCCACTCAACTGTCATTGCTATTAATTTTTGTTGCAAAATTTCTGATACTAAGGTAGCTGTTGTTTTTCTTTAAAAAACTTTAGTAGTTTATACATTGGAGTATTTCTACACTAGGTAAAGCCAAAGCTCACCTAATGGTCAACAGGTTGATTAATGCAAGCATTTTGAAATTAAGAGAAAAAAAAACAGTTTTTTGCTGATCTATAGGGTTGACTGAGCCTTAATTTCATGTTGGGGGTTAGCCCACTAAGGTTTCTGAGATCTTCCTTGCTTTGAAGGACCTGTTTCAGTCAACATGTTTATGACATGGAGTTCCAGGCAGCGTGACGCTCTGGTGAGGCGGCAAAGACATTGAATACAGAACATTTGCACACTAAGTGCTGACTCTCCCTGATGTACACCTTCAAAAATTTAAGAGAACCTGATTTAATATGTCCGTAACAGAATGCATTGTGAGCAGATTTAAGAATAACTTCTACGTAATTAAGGGATCTCTTTTGAGGGAGTGTTTAAGAGCCGGTGAATCAGCCCGGCTTGCTGGAGATTCTGGTTTCTGGTTCCACCTAGACCATTAATTACCCAATTGGATCGGCTCTTACGCTGAATACGGTCGAGCACGCGTTCCAGATACGTGATATTTCATTATTTAGGGCAGAGGTGCCGAGCGGGGAGTCGCGTAACCTCAGCTCATAAAAATGCTGTTTTCGGAATATTATTTGGATGGGAAGTTGCCTAGCCCAGTGTTTCCAATGCCCCTGATCCCCGAGATTTCCATTCCTGGATTACTAGGATCTGCCGTGCCTAGTTTGTAAGGGATCGGGGTACATCTAGAAGAAAACTGGTGTTTGTCGTTCGGCTGATAGGCAGGGCGGGCAGGTATAGCTGTGGGGCTGAGAGCTTCTTCTGAGACAGCCCTGCTGCTGGGGGGGGGGAGATCGGACACCAGTTGGCTCCTCCCCCGACTGCTGACTGGGGTGTGGCTTTTAAATAAACCTCACGCTACGGTGTGTTTATTCATGATACCAACGCGTCACCTAGCCAGAGCCCCGAGCGGACTTCCGACGAATCCGATCGGAACAAAGAACCTTACAATTACCGTAATTTTTCCTGCCTGTAACGGGGCAAAGCCGAATGATGCTTTAGGCTATCCGAGTGTAAACCGTCGGAAGGTAGAAGATGCTCACCTGTGTCAAGAAATCAAGTGCAGACAGACAAGATACAAACACATATTATCTTGTATTAAATTAGCTATAATTATGCAATTGCAAACCAATTCTGATGGGATATACTTCATTAAAATCTTTTCTTGTGCGTGAGATTAGCGCCAATATATGCAATCTGCCCCCCCAATCTCCCCCCCCCCCCTCATCCCAGCCTAGTTCCGGTCTCCTTCCATACTGGTCTGGAAAGAGCAATGTCTTCCTCTCATGAATCCTGCCTGTTTCCGCCTAGCCCTTTCAGACCGCCTTCTGTCAGAAAACAAAAGATCAATTTTGTGTTGCCTAAGCTCCACCCCCCCGCTTCCTTTCCTCTCCGAAGTCCGTCTCCTCCTCCCGCTCCTCCTGGCGCACACACGCACACACCCTCTCCCTGGCTCCCTCGTCCTCGTAAACATGGTGACACTTGCATTCGGTGTGTGTGTGTGCAAGAGTTAAGCAGGGAGGGTCTAGGAGAGAGAGGGAGGGGGGTTACAGAAACGAGAGTGAGTGAGAGTGAGAGAGAGGGAGAGAGAGAGGGGGCATGTGTGTGCCTTCGATTTAAGGTTAAGGGGAAAAAAAGCAGAAAAACTGAAGTAGCGGCCATATCCTGAGGATTTTTTTGTGGATGTCTCACTGAAGTGCCATATCTGGTTGGAGATTGAAGATTATCCAGATGGGAAGCTCTCATTTGCTGAACAAAGGCTTGCCTTTAGGTAAACAATTGTACTTTTGCTTTTGTGCACGCATCCAGTGTGTGGTGTTACGCAGGCATGTACTCAGATATGTGTATGTACAGTATGGTGTTCTTGCATCCCCTCCCCCCTCCTCTTTCACTTCTTCGCGTTATATGTCTCCCCCTCGCTCTCCGGCTCCTTTATTGTCTTTCACTTAAAGCGCTCCGGTCAGGGTTGGGGCTGAGCCGCAGCTTCTCCCCCAGCCCGTATTGTTCCCGGCCGCGATCGGAGAGTGTCGCCGGGGGAGGAGTGTGTCGTTGTCGCAGCCGGTCGCGGAGCGGGGGGCGCTGAGGGGGGGGGGGCGGTTGTCACCTACGACGGCGGATGACGGGCGCTTTGCGAAATGCTCGCAGGGTCAGATGAAAGCTTTTTTTAGGCGGGGTGTTGCAGCGATCGCACCCCCGCCCCAGTCCCAGCCCCAGCCTCGAAGTGTCGGCTCGGGGACGCCGTTTCTCTCCGGGTTCGGACCCGCACCGGGACGCAGGCGTTTTTCTGCGACTCGCTTCCTATTTTTCCGCCGTGCGGGAAGCAGAGACGTCTCCTTTCTAGAACAGTCTGCTGCGGGAGACTCCGAGCTCAGGAAGGACATGTGTGATCTTTCTTTTTTTCACCCTTCGGCGCTTAGTAGCGCTATTGTTTCTAATTCTGATGTCTAATATTTGGATTACATGTATCCAGTCTATTATTTATTTTAAGCCTGAATCCACACATCGCTACCCCGCATGCCGTGGAAGTTCACGCCAAAACCATTACATTTCACGTTTCACCCTTAATGAATGTACCCGGGAAAAATATGTCAAAAGATTTTTTTTTTAATTACGTTTAATTACGTTGGATCTAATCCATGGTATTATTTTTGTCAAAGCTTCTACGTGTGCCGATGGAGTAACTGAGATGCCAATACGAGGCCCACTCACTTATTCTGATGATCCTGTAGGACAATAACAAACAAACAAATAAAATATGCAGAATGAACAGTAGTGTGGAAGCACAATCCTCATTTCTACAAATCACTGACCATTTACTCATCCATTTAACATTTTTGACATTTTAATCGATTTATCACTATAAAACGAAAGGCTTCATTCTTACAGGCATCATGTTGTATTTTGAATGATTTTGCAGCCATATAGACTATAATTGGGGGGGGTTAATATTGAAAACTACAGACTGTAATAACCTAAGATAGTGGTGTTGGTGTACAGACAGGGGTACATGCTGACTGCGCTGGTCACCTCTGCTCTGCTTGTGATCGACTCCCATCTGCATCCTAAGACAGCAAACGCCGGAAGCGAATAAAATATGTGGCAGTTTCCCACAGCTGTTTATCACGTTATACTGATCTGCAGATGGTTCTGACACACTGATGTGTTTCGCACGTCTGCCGCGTTTCATAAGCGCTCATATTGCTCTATCGGTGGCTCGTCTGTGACCTCCGTGTCATGACTGCAGTCTGCTGGAGCCACTGCATCTCTTCTCCCCTCGTGCCCCAAATCAGTTCCTTCCCCAAATAGTCTAGTAAACTTCAGTAGAGCCACCTGCTGTCTAGGTGCCATGTCCAGGCTTTCCTCCATGGCCTTCATGGTGTGACATACTAGCAGAGGTTCAACGCACTGTGTGATTGATCCACAGGTTGTCAGTGATGCAAATCAGTCTACATCTCCAGAGTATGGAATCAGTCAGAGTATGGAATAGTCTTCCTGATAACGTAGTGCAAGTTGAATCCTTGGGTTCCTTTAAATCAGAGCTAGATAAGATTTTAACAACTCTGAGCTATTAGTTAAGTTCTCCCCAAGCGAGCTTGATGGGCCGAATGGCCTCCTCACATTTGTATAATTCTTATGTTCTTATGTTCCAAGTGCTTAGTGTTGCTGCAGGCTTATAGAAGCACGATATCTCTTCAAGACATTGTTGTGGTATATCTACTTCGGATGTTGCTTTAATAAAGCTCATAGAACTGTAATATTTCATCCAGACGTATTGTCATAGGTTTATGTGAAGCTGTGTTGTATAAGGGTCTTGGGTCTTGCTTTGTGATTAGCAGGCCTTTGCTCTACGAGGCTAGTTTGCACTGAGATGATTAGTTGCCACACTCTGACTGTGCCTCATCTGGAAATTAAAGCATTTCCCTCCAGCTCTCACCAATCTAAGCCCAAGGGCTAATTACGCATCACTTTGTTTGTTTCGGAGGTCTGAACACCCACGCAAAACTTCTGCAAGTAGTAATTAGGCATCTTGGGCCATCCAGCTCGACACGCCGATCACGGTGGGGTCGCTCAGCTTGCCCTTAACGTGCCGTGTTAAGTACTTTCCCGTCTCTCCCACGGCTTTCCATACTCATCGATGCTGCGTTACGAAGGACAGTAGAGCAGTGTCTTCCCAACGGTCTTTATGACCTTGAAATCGGAGGCTGTCACACCAACACAATCGGAGACCGTGTAGGCAGGTAATGGGTCTTAACACTCAGTCACGCGTCGCATGACTTGGTGTAGCGATCTAGTGTGAAAAATCCATTTCTTAATGTTTGGGGGGCTCCTATGAGCCAGACTAACGGAAGGACCTGCAGTACAGCTTAAGCCCCCCAGAGATGTGAACAATGGCTTCCCCATGCTCTTTAGACAGCTGTGCTGGACATTATTCAGAGGTTAAGTGGCTGGGAAATGTCTTTTTCCTGCCTGGTTTGGTTATTAGCTGAAATGTGTTGTGTGGTTGTAGATCTGGAAGGTACAAAATGTATTCTTAATTTGTTCATTTTGAGCGCTGGGGTAGTGCTTTAAACATATTACAGACTTGAGCAATATCTTACCTTTCTCCGACAGTTGCATTAACAATTAATAGTAATATCAGAGGTGTGTGTTTGCCTCTGTGGATGGCACATGCAGCGATTAACCATCTGATTTTCACTCTGGCCAGTAGCTGCATCCATCCACCCATCTTCTAACCACTTATCCTGGTTTGGGTTGTAGGAAGCGTAGGGCAGTCTGCATTCATACATAAATAGTGTATTTTTTTGTCTCTCTTCTGCCTTTTAAATCACCACAGTATCTAAAGGAGGATATTTTGTTGTCAAAGTGTAAAACAAGCTTTTATTTTTAGCATCATTAAGTTGAGGATGGTGATTGGATGCTGGGAGAGGGACTCAGAGGGTGATATGATGTTTCTGCACTCAGCAGAAGTCGGAGGCCCTTGGTGTACATATGATAGAGGTGTTTACTGCTGTGTGCTCTTCACGCTTTAGCTGCTGCTGGTTTGCTGCTGCTTGTCCGAGTTGTTTGTAAATTAACCATTATTAATGCAGAGGGACAGCTGAGTCATTAAATACCCTGAAAGTCAAGTGCATAAATTTGAACCCCCTGCAGCTCCCGCTACGGGTAACTTACCCAACCGTGACATATTCCCCGCTGCCCCCCCATGACCCGATGACTTCAGGGTTACTCCAGAACTGGGAGCAATGGTCACCATCCCCAGCAGAACCTCACTCCACCCATCTCCCAGCGTTCTGGAAAGGAACTGTACCTTCTCTCTCTAGTGTATTTAATTACTTTTCTTGGAACATAAAAACCATCCATCCATCCATCTTCTAACCTCTTTTCCTGGTCAGGGTTGTTGGGGGGGGGGCTGGATCCAATCCCAGGCCATACAGGAATATAAAATATAAATCCATCCACCCACTGTATCAGTTTTCAATAACCGCGTGTGTTTTCCATTTTCTACAACCGCTGATCTGATCATTAAAGCAAAAACTGGATTCTAGCTGCATATGGAATCCTGCACTTTAACGTCGCAGCGCCAAACAGTTATTTTGGGATGGAGATTTAAGCGCCTTACACTTTGAGCTAGCCCAGCGCCTGGCTGTGAGCCGTGTAATATCGAAAGATTCATCCCCTCTGAGACGGCTCCTGCCCAGCGATGCTCTAACGCGTTTCCCAGCCGGCCTGACCCACCCCCCCCCCACCCCCGTAGCGCGGGCCGTGTGTTCGGACACATCGTGCTAGCCGTGGAATTCTCGCGCCATGCTACGCGCCCCTACTTTGGCTGTTACACATTTTCCTCTTCGCAATATGAGCACAAAGCATTGGGCTCAGATTACACGCTGTTCTTTATTAGTCTTTATAAGTCGTATCGTCCTCTCTGCATTCCTCCCGTCACAATGGGCTCCGGTATCGCGGCAGTGAGTGTGCGCTCTCCATCTTAAAGGAAAAGGCAGTCCAGCGTAAGTCTGCAGATCCATCTTCCATCCATCCATCCATCCACCCACCTATTTATCTTCCAGCCTTTTCCATGCTGTGCTTTTATTAAAATTGACATAACAGTGTATTTGGTGACTTTGTCGTTTACACTGTGTGTGTTTTATTTTATGCTATTTTAAGTCCTGTTTAATACTGGGGTCACATGGCAGCACTGTCACCTCACACCTCTGGGACCCGGGTTCGAGTCTCCACCGTGGCTGCTAGTGTGTGGAGTTTGCATGTTCTCCCCGTGTCGTCATGGGATTTCCTTCAGGTACCCTGGTTTCACACCACAGTCCAATAAAACACGCTGAGGCTGATTAGAGTTTCCAAAGCCCGCATAGGTGTGAATGCTGTATGTGTCTTGTCATGACGTGACGCTTCATCCTGTTTTGTTCCCTGCCTTCTGTCCATTGTGTCCAGGATAGACTCTGGGCCCCCATGACCCTGCATAGGACAAGCAGGTATAGAAAATGGATGGATGCATATGAAATATTGTATATATTTTCTTAATTAGGAACTTTTAATACATGACAGATTTTCAGTTGACAAGCAGTGTGTCAGTGGCTGGTCATGTGGGTGTGGTCGCCTCGGGCTCAGTGCTGCTGATGTGGGGGGGGGGGGTGTCACTTTGGGGGGGA
>JAODJU010000014.1:17992486-18004871 GCA_026776725.1 Gnathonemus echidnorhynchus | reverse complement strand
AGTACACCTGCTCTATAATACACCTGCACTATACTGCACCTGCACTGTAATACACCTGTACTGTACTACACCTATACAGTAGTAAACCTGCACTGTAATTAGAGATGGACCAATTCTATCAGCCAACTATCGGTATTGGCTAATACAGCACCAATCAGCCATCGGTTGAAATTTACTGCCAATATTTTCCTTCAGAATGGTGACTCATATTGCTTTGGATACTGTGTATTAAACAGTTAGAGAAGTGTCTGCTGTGTGGAAGTATTTTAATATTAGAGAAAATGACGTTAGAAATGCATTTTACAGACATTGCTCTGATAAGATTTAATGAGGAGGATCTGTTCATAGACATTTCACCACCGCGAATTAGATTTGGTCAGCTTAAGGCGAGACAGGGATAGCATGAAGAGTCGCTGAAAAGCACAAATCCTGCAGTACTGCCGTAAGAGTTACATTCCAATCGATGTTTTCTTACCAAAAAATATATACCCTTTCATATTTTTGGAAGGTAATTTATTTTTTTAAATTTATTTGGGTGCAGTGTGCTTATTTAAGCAGATCCTCCCAAACAATTGATATCTGTATTGGGGTCAGGTTTTGAAAGAATCGGCTATCGGTATCGACCAGAAATTTCCTTATCGGTGCATCACTAACTGTAATACACCTCCATTGTACTACACCTATACTGTAGTACACCTGCACTGTACTACACCTATACTGTAGTACACCTGCACTGTACTATGCCTATACTGTAGTACACCGCGCTCATCTAGGGTCCAAACAACGTCCTGAAACACCCGCTTAGCATACAGCACTGGTCTAGCAGGAGGTATATGTGAACGATCAGTGAGATTGTGTGTCCGTCGGGATTAACCTGACGGAATGTTGCCAGGCCGGCGATTTCTTGAGGTGGCAGAGTGTCTTCTGCTGGGGTGGACTACAGAGATAAACCAGGAAGCTCCTTCCAGTGTCTCCTGCTACATCCTTCATTTTGGACCTTTAATATGCTCTGCCAGCATCTCTTATTGTAAACTGCGAAACACCGTATTGCTGATGGATTCCTTACATCAGTTTTACATATAGAGAGCCTGACCTCCAACCGAAGATGGGTATGTTTAGTAGGCGACTGTGAAATATTCAGTGGACGGTACAAGGTGGTGGTCGGGCATTTTGCTGGACCAGATATTGTGGCAAATATCAATAGAGGGGGGATTGTTCGGTCACTGGTCCTTGGGTTCGAATTGCGGGAGCAAAACCTTTGCAGTGGCATTCCTTTAAGATAGAGGGGATGCATAATTCTTAGGCTGTTAGAAGCGTTTGCACAGGACACCGTTTGATATTGTGTGTGGTGGGTGTAATCTGTGCTGGAACAAGCAGAGTGAAGCCTTTTTTGGTTTCTTTGATGTGCAGTGGGGGGCTGAGGTGGCCTGTTCTTGCAGGAGGTTTCTGAAACCATCTAACCTTCTCACATTTCCTTGACTTATGACTACCGAAACATCGGATTAGGTATTCTTTTGAGAATTTTATAATATTTATAATGGAGTTAGGAAAGGCCTCTTCCTCAGGACCAGCTCCATCATTCTCTTGCAGTTATTTTTGGTGTATGAGGTAACAACTCCCACTTAATTTGAGATGAGTAATGTGCATTAAGTTTGACACCAAGGCCTGAATATATCTTAGACGTGTTTAATTTTGTGACGAGTAATTTATCATTAGGATTATCTGACGCAGGTGCCCAGACTCGTCAGCCCTGCGGGATGAAATATATGGACTGTTGACTTTCCCCAGATGGTGCCACAGTTGGCATTCTAGAAAAGTCTAAAAAAGATGGGCTTTTAATACATTGGTGCCAGTCTACAGCTAGACTGGAATAGACTCCTAACAGTGCCTGGTGTAGGTGAGAAGAATAAGGATACTCAAAGAGGACAGTATGAGAGTTAAAGTAATATATGTTTTTATTTTTTTTATGAATGAATGATTGCAGTGGAACCTTACAGTCCATAGAAAATGTGCATCTTAAAATGACATTGGGGATCGCAGATATTGAGAGTGATACCTCTATCATTCTTTTCAGAGCTTCCTCACAGTGCTGATATCCTATACTTTAGTCCTGCAGGAGAAATCACTATGCTGGTTTTGACCTATTTCATATAAATCCGTCTTGCCCTGTAGCTACCATTCAGACAAAAACTGAGTGTCAGAGATGCATCATTGGATTTCGTGATCCAATACTATGGTGTCCAGGACAGCGTTGCTTCAGTAGTTTATCTAACACTTGTATGGAAGAGCTGTACATGCACGCTGGGTTCATTCCCATGCTAACGCCTGTCCCCCCCCCCCCCCCCCACCCCAGGACGCGTGGGGCAGGCCGTGGCTCTGAGGGCCAAAGCTTTCGGCTTCAACGTGATCTTCTACGACCCGTACCTGTCGGACGGGATGGAGCGCGCCCTGGGCTTGCAGCGCGTCAACACCCTACAGGACCTCCTCTTCCACAGCGACTGCGTCACTCTCCACTGCAGCCTCAACGAGCACAACCATCACCTTATCAACGACTTCACCATCAAACAGGTGCTGCTCCGTGCCTGTGGCCATATGCAGATGGGCGTCCAGAAGGCACTCATCCAAAGCCCTGCAGCTCAGCTTTACTTTGGGCCTCTGATTTAATGTCTCCATTACAGATGGGAGGGTGGGAGGGACTGGTGACATCATAGGTCGTTGTAGGTGTACAGTTGGCTTCCTGTGGGATGTCTCTTGTGTGGCATGTTGAGGGCCCCACTCTGTCCTACATGCTCTCCCAGGAAACCTTTCTTAGTTCTAAAACTTTGGCGGAGACCTTCTGATTCGATAATACAGAGATACCAATTGGAAAATGACATTGCAATTTTTTTTTAAAGATTTTTGCTGAAGAAAGGTTAACCTCACTTAAAATCAGTGTTGGGCATTTCAGGTCCAGAAGCTACAAATCCAGACCAAGATTTTGTTTCTACCAACCATTTGAGTCTCTGTGACTGTGACTTTTTATGCTCAACTAGTTGGTCTGGATTTGTAGCTTCTGGACCTGAAATGCCCAACACTGCTTACAATTGTTTGTTTCTTTTAACATGATTCCTCTTGATCTTCTCAGGTCTACATTTAACTAAAGTCTTTATTATCTATTATTCATTCTTACAATTAAGACCCTTTATTGAGCTCTGTTCTGCAAACAAACCTGCATACAAAAGACTGTTCCGTACAAACTCCAGTACCTACAACAGTTACAGCGTTTTAGCAATTATGGGATCAGATTAAATTTGTGAACTTGGCAGCGTGTGGCTCAGTGGGCTAAGCCTGTGTGCCTGTAATCAGAAGGTCGCCGGTTCAAACCCAGCCTCAGCATGTCTGCAGGTCCATGAGCAAGACCCTTAACCCCCAGCTCCCTGGGCGCTTCTACAGGTGGCTGCCCTTCATGGACAGCTTACTCTACAAAGAGCAGGATGAGGGAGGCGTAAAAAGACAATTTCCCCACAGAGATCAATATCAATAATTATTATAATGTTTCTATATATGTTTATAACTAAATGTTTTTAAAAAATAAACTAAAATAAATGGAAGTATTTACAGAAAACCCTGGGTTCCTTAAATCTGAGCTATTAGTTAAGTTCTCCCCAAACGAACTTGATGGGCCGAATGGCCTCCTCTTCTTTGTAAATTTCTTATGTTCTTATTAGTGCTGTGGAACATTGGGTTTGTTTTTCAGATGATCAGCATGCTCTAGTGTAAGAGTGTTTCTTTGGGAAAGAGGCGTGCAAAATTTAGTGGTATTAGCACAATATTTAGGTATTCTGTGGCGAATCCATACTGGTGTCAATCGCCTTCGGAGAAGCTAAAGTTTGCCCAAACTGAGGCAGTGCTGGAAACGTCTCTGTAGGCTAATTCAGGACAGCGCTGTGCCAGAATAGCGCATGTCACTTCCTGGACAAAATCGGGCCATGTGCAGCTGTGTACGTATAATAACAGTAACAACCATGTGACCAGCATAATTATAATAACCTACATCTAAAAATTTTTACTCATGCATTGATCCGAAAAATCGCCACTTCGAAGAAACGTAATTTGAATTCTGAATCCAACCCAAAGGAAACCCTTTGGTGGGAAAATTATTGTTGGACAAGAGCGGAATATTTAATTCTAAAAATAAAATACGAGTCTGGTTTTCCTAAGAAAGGTGAGAAAGCAATGGCCAGTTTAATATGGTCGATACAAACTGACTATGGTTTCATTTGATTTCTCATAGAGCTACAGTACATCTGCAACAATGTATTTAAATGTATTTTAATATATTTAAATATAAATATTTATTTTGGTTGTTGTTTACAGATCCGAATAATAATATACAACTTGCATGTCTCCAAATACATGATACTGTGGTATTTTTTGAAGTCTGTTTTTGCTTTTTAGCCCATCTCATTTGGATATTGCATGCGAATTTTAAATGAATGAATGTTAAATGTTTTAGTTTTCAGCAGCACAAAGATGAGTCATCGGTCTGGTTGCATTGTGATAAAGGCTTTGAAGGATAAAGGATAGCTGTATGACAGGACGCGGCTGTAATCAGTGTGGTACTCTACTGTGATGAAACTGTGGAAGAACAGAATAGATCTTCAGTCAGTATATGTACAGAGAATACCCACCAATCTGGCCACTTTGGCTGTTGCTGATGTGCCAGATCTAGTAGGGGATGTAGGTGAGATGTGACATGGAAAAACTTGGCTTAGGTTCTGAGTTCTGTTGAAAATTTGAAGCAGAACTTCTAGAAATCCATTCTGACTGCGGCCCTTTAAACTTTGAGATGATAGCTCTGTGTGAAGCCATCTCCAAACAGCTCAGCTCCTTTTCATGCCAGCTTGTTGTTTCAGAGTAAATTCTGAAGGCACGTGTCTCCTGTATTTTGCATCAATCCCACTTATCAAATTAATAATGACTTTACTAAGGAAATTGGACTCTTTGCTCTTTTCTTGGCTATACCCGACGAAGGCTGTGTTCTTTTGGTTTCCTGACAGCTATATGCGCAAAGAGTGTCCGTTACACTAAGAATCACCCAACTTTGGTCAGCTGGCTGGAGTGAGATTTTTAATTTCAGACGAGTCCGCACACACGCACACGCATTTGCATGTAAGCAACAATTTTATTAACTTATAGCCTGTAGGGTTTGCAAACTACCCCAACACCTATCATGTAGCTAATTTTAGGTTCATAATGGAATAATACAGATTTGCCGTAAGATTTCTTGTGTGAGCGTGAGTGTCATGCCAGATTTGTGAGAGTTGGCAACCCTGCGTACGCTAATGCACTTTGATGCCCGGCTGCCTTTTAACGTCATCTTTCGTTTTCTTGTCCTGTGGTCTTGCGCAGATGCGCCAGGGGGCCTTCCTGGTGAACACGGCTCGGGGGGGCCTAGTGGATGAGAAAGCCCTGGCCCAGGCCTTAAAGGAGGGCAGGATACGGGGGGCCGCCCTTGACGTACACGAAACGGAGCCTTTCAGGTGAGCCTCCCCCTCCCAGCGAGCCCCCCATCTCAGGGGTCTCTGGCACCAGCAAGCAGCAGTGCTCTGTTACTGATAAGAGTCCTGCAGAATCGGCATGCACTAAGCCTAACCCTAAGCCTAACCCTAAGCCTAACCTTAAGCCTAACCCTAACCCTAAGCCTAACCCTAACCCTAAGCCTAAGCCTAACCCTAACCCTAAGCCTAAGCCTAACCCTAAACCCACACTCACTCCTTTATCCTTCTTTATGCTACCTCTCGCGTGGCGGCCTGGCAGAGGCCAGGCGCACTCACGCTAACAGATGGGCGGACAGCTGCTCCCCATGTACGGTGGAGTTGTGCCCCCCCCAGGAAAAGGAAGGATTATTCTGCCCGAGGAAGACAATGCAGAATTCTCTGGGGTGTTTTATATAATTGCTGCCTTTGTTGCCTTCTCTGTTTAGCATTTTGGTTTCATTGTCCCTCGAAAAATGTTTATTCAATTAATTGCTTTGGAAGCTGCACACATATGCATTGAAGTAAGTAACTGCTACTAAACAGATTATTTCGGCATGTGACAATGCTTTCGTTTCCTTTTTTAAAATTGATATGACAAATGAAATGTGTCAGATTCGGTACTGGTGGAATGACGATATTCTTGCAGCAGCCTTTGATGACAGTGAAAATAGGGCGGGGCCTTGAACAGGATCATGTGACATGGTTGAGGCAATTCATTTTTACAGAACCTATTTTGAACACCTTCCTTTGTCACTGGGGAAGCCCGCTTGCTATTCACAGCCAGTCAGAACCAGCACAATGTCACATATTTAGGCTGAACTGGTATATATACCTCCTCCCAGTTCCCCCAGCTCTCTGTCAAAGATACATACTGACTTTGTCCTTAGGTTTAAACAGGATATTTCAGGAGGTCACTGTATTTGTCACATGAACTGTATATGAGGTGGATGATTGCTGTCATTGATTATAAGAGCTGTCAATGTCATTCGACGAGTGGCAGTGAAGTCAACCTGATTTCTAAAACCAGTTTGTATTTTTTCATAGCATAAATTCAATCAACTACTCTTGACCACATAGATTGTGAGGGATCTTGCTCTTTTTTTAATATCTACCATATAATAAGATACAATGTGCTGTATACATATAGAGTTATAGAGTTATATTACAGAAATCCTTTTTCTTGATGGGTCTTGTGTTCCATCTCTCAGTTTCAACCAAGGCCCGCTGAAAGACGCCCCCAACCTCATCTGCACGCCCCACGCTGCCTGGTACAGCGAGCAGGCCTCCATCGAGATGCGGGAAGAGGCTGCCAGGGAGATCCGCAGGGCAATCACAGGTGAGGGACACCCTGGCGCCCCCTTGAGGAGGACTCCCTGAACTGCGCCTTTCGGGTGTGTCCCTGACTGATTAAGCTGTGGTGCTGTTAGGACCATCATAAGCATGACTGGCATGATAAGTGGAAGCAAACCAGCTCTTTGTGAGGAGCTCTTCAGACTCAGTAAGATATTCATGAAGCACCGGAGAGAGGTACAGTCACCGTCCCCCACCCCTGAGCGCTGTCCCTGAATCACCCCCCACATCAGTCTCACCAATCGCATGCCGGCTCTGCCGATGAACTGGGTCACCGCTTACTTCCAGACCTATCTGCCGATCCGTGAGAGAGACGGCTCAGCCTTCCCAAGGAAACTCCGTACATCCAGAGCTTGGAAGAGGCTTAGGAGTGCGGGAATAAAATCAAAATTACCCCCAAACATTTGTCAGTAAGGCCCTCAAGAAACAGGACGTCATTAAATATATGCTTTGCAGATCAGATTTAAAGTACATTTGACGGCCTGCTGATCACAGGCAGACTGGCCGTTCAGATCCAGATTAGGCTTCTTGGGAAGTAGGATTCTTAACTGCTATTTTAAGAGAATTATAAGTGATATTATCTGACAGATAGCAATGAATTTATAATGCCTAACGTGCCAATTACATGCAGATCCTTCTACCCCAGATTACTTAGAATGGAATCAACCAATGAAATGGCTACAAAGATTTCCATTATTTAGTCACAGTATTTCATTATTTTCATGTCAGTCGTTATTCATCTGTGAACTGAATTGGCCAAGGTTCATGCCCAGTGAAATTGCAAAATGTAGTTGAATATTCACGCTTCCTGTAGTGAGGAACACATGAGTGTGAGTTATATAATTCAGGCACCAGTGTGGTTAGTGTTCATGTTCAGTGTTCAGTGTTCAATGTCATGGACTAATGAGGTGTAAATGCCACAGTTTTAGTTAGACTGGGACAGTCAGCTGGAATAGAGTAGATAGTTTTATTTTTTGATGTTTTTTGAGTTTTTTCTGTGGTGCCCACAATGTAATACATACATGACCACCACCCCCCCCCCCCACACACACACACACACACACACACACACAGGTTTGTAATTAAATCTTTGTGGGGACTCTTCATTCATTTCCGGGGAAAAAACCCAACATGATGGCCTACCCAGCCCTAACCTTAGCCATAAGTAACTAAACAAAATACAGTGGTACCTCAGAACTCGAAATGAATCCGTTAAGAACTCTGGACCGAATCCTAAAAAGTCTGAGTTCTGATCGAATTTCCCCCGTAAGAAATAATGGAAAACCAATTAATTGTTCCTGGCCCCAAAAAATTACACCAAAACTTGTTTTTTTAGCATTTAAACGTAAAATGAACTGGACAAAACAAGAAAAGCACATATTGTACTAAACACATCTAAGCACATTTATCAAAACAGTAATTTTTAAAGTAAAAAAAAAAATGTGTCCTGCCCTGATCGTCCGCTCCTTCCATGTGCCACGCCCCCTCGTTAACCCTGTGTGTAATCCCCGTGTGATCACCTGTTTCTGGTTGTTGTCATTAGTCCTCTGTATTTCGTCCGCATTTCAGTTTGTTTTCCCAGTCCGGTCATTGTATTGTCCGTCTGCGTTTTGCCTGCCTTACCTGTAATTAAACCCCATATTCCCAATACCCTGACGTCTGCGCCTTTGTCTCCGTTCCGTCCCCGCTGGGCACGACAATATTATTATAATTAAATGTATTAATGGTTTATTATTAATATTAAAATAATTAAATGTATTTTAATTTTAAATGTATTTTATTATATAATAATAATTACTGTTACTGTCTATCATTGTCTAAATGTATTTTTACTGTTTAAATAAGTATTCAGCTAGTGTAAACATGCACTATGCTATCACAGCTAATATGAGGCTGAGACTGAAGCGTTACCCTTTCTTTCCACTGAGAGATGTGCCGCGTGACTCATTTCCCCGCGCGTACAAGTTATCTTAGGTCGGCGTTCACGGTTTGACTTCTGAGATTCAGATCAAGTTCTAGGTCAGTTTTTTTCCAAATTGGTTGGTTTGACTTTTAAAAAATTCGAGTTCTAATGAGTTCGAGAACTGAGGTACCACTGTACAAGACTTTTGGCATTTTTAGTTTTTTGACTGCATTCACAGATCTTTCTGAGGACCTGAAAAATGGTCCCCACAATGTCAAAATAACAGATTTTTAATCACACTGTTGGGGACATTTGGTCCCCACAGAGTAATATGAACTTAATCCACATGCACACACACACACACACATGCACACACACCCCTAGGGTATTAGACGATTCCAGGGTTCTGCTTGAAAAGCTGCCGGATGATAATGTAATAAATGCATCAATCTAAGAACATACTTGTTAGAGAGCTTTGGAGGGACTGAATCCAAATGACCGCCAGCTGCTCTCTTTGCCCGGCCTTGGCGATGCGAGACGCTCTGATTGGTGGATTTCATGCTGACACTGTCTGGTAGCCATCAGCCCAGCTTCATTCATCATGAAGAAGTCATTCTCCAGCAGAAGCCAGAGCCAGTTCACACTTTAAGGACTTCTGGGAATTAGCTTAAGTAACGGCGTAGCCCCCTTCGCTGTCATTAACCCCGTCAAGAAGCTGCTGCAGGTCCAGGGTCCTTGGTGTGGAGTCAGAAGAGCACAGGGTTGCAGTAATAAAGTGTCACTCTCCCACACAGCTGCTCTGCGGTTCCGACCCAGTCCGGCTGTTCCCTGTGGCACTGGTGCATAGGGGCCATGCTATCAGCATCGCACGATGATTGAGGCCAACAGTGTAGACGCAGACCTACGGGCGTGTTGCTATGGACAACGTTTCACTTGGAATTTCATTCAGGCCCCTTCTAAGACGTTCTGTGTACTGATGGCCACCATGAGAGACTTTGACTCTAGTCCCAGGACTGGCAGCGGCCTTCCCACAATGACCCTCTGTAACTGCTACTGCTTGCGAGTTCACCTTCCTGTGTTGGGGAGTTTCCTTACCTCACAGAAACTACTTTTTATATTGTGGGGAGCGACAGCATTAATACAATAAGTCCACCAGTCCATTCATATAGCGCCCGTTGTTTTCATCTGTATGTACTACTGAGTTCCCGTCTGGCCCAAGCACACCCTTCCATCACCCCGTTTGAGTTCCTTCTCATTCCGATTGACCTCAAGGATGATCTCAGAGGATAATGGATTTTCATCCTAAAGGACCTCAATTTCCTTTTTTTCTCGCCGGATGATATAGTCATCACCAGCTCCTCTAGATCTGAACATCGTTTGCATCACAAGATGCTTTACAAGCGTCTCGGCCAAAATAGACTCGTCATAGACCCTCTACTCTCTGGCAGGCTGCTGTCGATTAACTTCCTCGGTCATCATGTTATAAAAACAGAGTGACTCGCACTGCCACAAACGGCTAAGGGCCTTGAGCATGTCAAGTGAAAGGACCAAGACCTGCAGACTCTCTTTCCCGGGTAGCTGTCGGCGCAGCCCACCTAAATTTGGGTCAGCCAGACGTGGCTGCTAACCAAGCCGCTGACCCGGAGGTGCAGACTGCCCAGATGGTGGTCACAGGCCCCTGGCCGTCAGCATGAAGCTGGGCAGCGTAAGCGTCTCCACAGGTCAGCCTTAGCCAGTTGTGTCCATCGGCTGGAAGTAGCTTCCAGTGCCAGTTTCTGCAGATTCTGCGGGAGCCTGGGGGACACAGGGGGACACAAGGGGGACACAAGGGCATCAGTCACATAATCGACACACCTGTATAGCTTCATGTTTACGTCCTTTCCAAGATTCCTGGTGTTATGGATCAGTTATAATCAGTTATAATGGAGTAATGCCACATCTTTTTTTGTTATTGAGACAGCTGTGTATTGATAGTGTTTTCTGTTCATTCTGAACAGCATCCACTGTATGTGCTTTTCTACACACATGCAGACACACACACAGAAGCACACACACACACACAGAAGTGTACTGTACAGACGTACACACAGACACGTACAGACGCACACACACAGACGCACGCACACATACACACACACACAGATGCACACACAGACACTCACAAACACATGTACAGACACGCGCACACACACACACACATTACATTCCACTGGTTAAAATAAATACCTCTGCCTAGCAGCGACTGTTACCCCAGATTTGAATGGTGGTTTCTGCTGACGATGATGGGAGACGTGCGAGTGTGAAGCGTGAAGGCAAACAGGAGAGATGGTGCAGCAGAGAGAAACAGCTTCCACTAGGCCGAACAAATAAATTAGCGCTTTTTGGGGATTTGGGCGGCGTGCAACACATAGCATATGATCTGAGGCGTGGCTGGGATTTTCCATCTGTGGTCTGACTGGTCTCATACAGTGAGGTTTCAAATACACTTATTACTTGTTACCAATTAATAATGTACTGATTAATTGACAATCTGGAGGAAAAATGTAAAGGGATGTCTTTGCTTTCTAGGGTGATGGGCTTCAGTCTTAGGAAGCGTTTTAATAACAGTGAGTAACGTTCATGGTATGTCATTTGGGCTTGACACGGGTATTCCCAATCCGATCCAGGGCGCATTCCAGACAGTCTGAAAAACTGCGTCAACAAAGACTACCTAACCCAAGCTACACACTGGGCCAGCATGGATCCTGCCGTTATTCATCCAGAGCTCAACGGAGCGTACAGGTAAACAGGACCATACACGTCTCTACTCCCATGCAGACTGTATATAAAAGTTCCCCAGTCCATTGATCTCAAAGTAATGGCCAGTGGGATGTTATTTGATGAATATTGTAGCTCAGTTACATTGAACAACCTCTTGATTTCCTCTTCTGATAAGTATTCAAGTTGAAAAGCAGAGGTGGACATTTCAGGTCCAGAAAGTAAAAATCCAGACCAAGATTTTGTTTCAACCAGCCAGCTGAGTACTCTGTGACTGTGACTGTTTATGCCCAACTGATTGGTTGAAACAAAATCCTGGCTTGGATTTTTACTTTCTGGGCCTGAAATGTCCACCTCTGTTGAAAAGTGGAATAATCTCGAAGTAGGTCTTCTCTGCTGTGCACAGAAGTGGATCTCCTTCTCACACAGATTGATGGCTATCATGATTTATTCTGCCCATCACTGACCTTATGCCATAAGCCTACTTCAGGCAGGTCATTTGGTGCGATTAGAAACTCACACTTTGCTGGTGACAATAGCATACAGGCTTCGGACTGATGTTCATGCAGAAAAGCTAGCAGCGGCTTCAAAGCCAGATGTAAGTCTGTTCTGCTTTCTCCTGTTGTCTGCCCACAGGTACCCCCCAGGAGTGGTGAGCCTGGCCTCTGGTGGCCTCCCCCCAGCAGTGGAAGGAATCGTGCCCAGTGCTATGCCTATTTCCCACGGCCTCCCCACCGTAGCCCACCCCCCACACGCCCCCTCCCCTGGCCAGACTGGCAAACCGGAGGTGGAAAGAGAGCAGCATCCCAGTGACCAGTTGTAGCCCCACCCCTCTCCGCCTTTCCCCGCCCCCTCT
>JAODJU010000014.1:17982251-17992386 GCA_026776725.1 Gnathonemus echidnorhynchus | reverse complement strand
CCCTTTGTCCAATCATGGAACACTCCCCCTCCCTTCTGTGGCCCATAGCTGGAGATGGGTTACCAAAAGCACCAGTAAAAGTGTGGATTTGCAGGAGTCTGTTGCAGTTCTAAAGCTGGTCCAGTAACAATTGGTGGCATTTTTTTTTTCTTTTTAAACTATTTGTGCAGGAGATGAATAACATGGATTTTAAAAGAAAAGAAGATAAAAATCCCTGAGTATAAATTGTAGTTTGTCCCTGTACAGTGGGCTGATTTTACTGTTTCTGTGTCCTTATGGGTTTTCTCATTAATCAAGAGTAGTCAATTATATCATGAATGTAACCTGTCTGTGTACAGTTTTTAGAACATTTAAAGGGTCTGTTTGTTTAGCAGTTAAAAACAACAAAAACGCAGATACAAGGGGAAGCATTCAGTCACCTGAAGACAACTAAATATATATTTGTTCTTATATATTTAAACAAGCCCGAAAAAAAGAGGCAGTTTTGAGGCAAACCTTCTCAGGAAATTATTTTTTCCCACTTCTTTTCCTTTATAAGCCACATAGTGCATTGTTTTGTACTCGCTTGTCTTTTTTTAGAGTAATTTAGTACCAAACTGCAGAAAAAGAATCACTATTATTTTAAGAGTTGATTTTAAGAGGCAACGATACCCTCTGTTTTAAGGTTCCAAAAACACAAGACTTTTCCCAGAGGCAAAAGGTTCCCCACACACACGCCCGACCACCTGCCTGCATTCGCCCGTTTCATTGTAACTTCATTGGTGATCATACGTCCGCAAAGCAGAGCCTGACTGGCCCAGTAGTACCATCTCATTGCCTACAGTGGTTCTTCCTGGTCAAGTAGTAGGCTAGCAATATATTTTGGGTTGAACTACAACGAAAAAAAATTAACAAATGTTTGTGACTGTATCCATTTGTATGAATTATTTTAAAAAGAAATAAAAATCTGAGTTAAAGGCCCACTTCTGTGTTCTTGTATGTCCAAGCCGCTTGCAATTTGTCAAACTCTATAACGTGAATGCAGCCACACTGAATAGAGTAAATGGCAGTACATTTACTCTATTCAGTGGGGAAAGCGAGCGTGTTCACTGACTTCACGTTCACTGTTCACAGTTTAATGTTATCAGATTGTTGTTGGCTCACACGTGTGCAGAAATCACAGGAATTTTCACGTATTGACCAATCCGTCAGTTGGTTACTGGCCTTAAAATGTGGCTGTGTAACCGGTGCTTGTTGAGCGGAGATTAGGTGAAAAAGTTTGGTGAGCCAAGACAGCTGGGATTTCTGAAAAATGTATTAAAAGTAGCCCCAGCTTATAGTGGTTCAGTGTGTTAGTTGTGAGCATGGTGCAGATTAACATAGAGCGGGGGTGTCAAACTCCAGTCCTGGGGGGCCGGAGCCCTGCACATCTTTGTTCCCCTCATTTAACACACCTGATTCAACTCCTTGTGCTAATTACCACACAGCTCTTGAGCTGAATCATTTGTGGTGGAACAGGAAAAGAGCTAAGCTACACAGGGCTCCGGCCCCCCAGGACAGGATTCTGACACCCCTGACAGAGTCTTAGGGTGGGTGCAGACTAACATGGGTCTAGAGTGTTAGTATGGTGCAGATTAACATCACTGTCACTCTCCAAACCCAGCAATACCTTTACTGACCCGTCTGCAATAGAAAAGTGAAGCCAGCTGGAAGCATGCAGTAACTGTTCTCTCTTTACAGTAGGACTCGGGTACGGGCCCGGTTCCCGTGTGCAAGTGGAAAAGCACCAAGGGACGAAAATGAGTTCAGAGTGTCCTGGTGGTGGAGGTGATTATAATCAGAGTCTCCTGAGACCCAAACGTCTTTATGAGTAGAGATTAATGTAATCAGAGAGTCTCAGGATGGGTGTAGACTGATATTAGTACAGTGCCAGTATAGTGCCGATTAGCATTATCTGAAGTTAAATTAAATATAGATATTGTTGAACCTAATATAGATTTGCCCAGAGGTAGTCAGACTGGATATAGATATACTATAAAAATTATGGATAAGCTATTGGTCACTCCCCCCTGTTAAATGCTCAATGGTTTATTCTTGGAAAATGGATGTCATTTTCCCTTAGGGGAAACGGTAGGAATTGTCCAACTTGCCTCAACTAGGTTTTTAGGTACCGGAACTGGTCTGTTTTTTTTAAGGTTAAAAAGACGTGGTCTGCTGGTCTGTGTCGTTAAAAACCTTTGAATGAATTTTACTTGTAGGTAATACAGCCCTAATCATCACTTTTTACCTTCCGAAGGAGGCTGGAGTCTCCAAAGGGCTGTATTTATGCTGACATAATGATTATATAAAATACAACCAAATTTTGAATATGTATTACAAATGCAAACACAGATAGTCAGAGAAATGGGACATGAGCAGGGAACGTTTACACCCCAAAGACAATGGTGAAAATAAGGTAAATGTGTCTTATTCTGTTGTCTGAATATTCAGGGTCATTAGCTTTCTCATGTCCTTTTTTTTCAAGCTATGATGCCTGTGATGTTATTGATTGCAAATTTTCGATTTTTGAAGGTGACACCAAATTGCACTACATTGCCAAGTGATGTTGGTTATCTGAAGCTGTCTGTCCTGTCTGTGCAAGCATGTGCCCATTAATCACTTTGGCCCTATCAAATTATCAGATTTTCTCCAAGAGAAGCAAAGGCCCTTTGTCCCCATTGAATACTGCAAGTCTTGTAGGGTTGTTATCATATAAGCTAACACTGGGTGGCAGTATAGAACCAGATTCAAAAAGACTGCAGTACAATCCCTTTAAATATTACTTTAAATATTGTGAGCTTTCACAAAAGAAAAGCAGTTAATTTTATGATAAGAATTGTACAGGTGAAGTTATCAACTCACTGTACTATTGAAAAGGAAAGGCTGGCAAATCATTCCAGGCTGGTCTCTTCAGTTGCTAAAATCCAGTGTCTGTCCAGAGTCTGCTTAGTGTATTTTGTTAGAGCTGTGAAGGACGGCCAGGTCAAACAGGAACTGAGGGGTCTGCAAGGAGCCCTGCTTTTGCTCCACGCTGATCATCTACATTCCCCGAGTGGTAATGATGGTCAGCCGAGGGGGCCATGAGGAGCCCCAGATAACGTTATATTATTCACTGTCGGAATGTCCAATTAGGATCCACGTTCTGGCAGTCTGGGTGGTCTCCAGAAAATGAGGAATTGTCCAGAAGAATTTGCAGGGCTTCCTTTATGCAAACCAAGCTCATCAGCATCAGTTATCTGTCAGTGGCGTCAGCAGAACATTCTGATTGGCCATCAAGGGCCAGTTTTGTTTTTGGAGGGCTCCTGCATTCTATGGCTCTGGGGCGGAAGCAGGGGTGGCCACATATTTCCTTGGGGGGGGCGTGGCCACCCCCGGGCCCTCCTTGGATCCACTCCTGTTTACTATATTGTTCATTATGTTCAACCATAGTTACAACACACAACAGGTCTGCTGTATGTACCTTACCCAAATGCATTATTGTTATTAAAACTGCATAAAAATGTGGTAAATGTATAGCTCAAGGAGATCTTAGTGCAGCAATCTTACCCCCCTGAACTGGCACGGATTCAACACACATTATAATACATTATATATGCTAATAAATGCTTGTCACTCTTCATTGTTTATGAAATTTCAGACTAACATCTGGGAGCCATATATGACTCCATGTTTAACAGCATAGTATGAAAGGCTAGAGCTTTAAGGACATAATCGGCTTAATGAAATGATTAAACTGTGGGAGTGGCCTTGCAGGCAAATTGGCTTTTGGCAGGAACTCTGTGAGTTTCAGTAGCTCACAGACCTGAGGATTGCATTGCATGTTACTTATCTTATTACGGAAGCCACAGAAATCTGCTCTTGCCCCCCCAACCCCAAGCTTCCATGCATGAGGAAACATTACATCTGAACCCTACCCTTTACTCCCAGGTTGCATAATGGGGATGTGAAGTCAGACGGTTCCTGGAGTGATTAGGGGTTTAAGGGCCTCAATCGAGAGCCCGATAGTAAAATCCCCTTGCAAACATAGGATTTGAACCAGTAACCTTCTGATCACAACCATAGCCGTCTAACTTACTGAGCCACCCATCATCCCAAAGCAAACCACTGATAATCTCTTGTCAGTGAGATTACCACCAAAACGCCAGCCCAGGCAACCCTGTTCTGTGCCAGCATTTGACTCCTGGACCCCACAATTTGATTCTGTGATTTTATTGTTGGCTTGAAATTGGCACTTTTCGTCCTCTTAGTCCCTGCCTCACACTGCCTCTCTGTGGACCGTCAGACCCCTTGACGGTCCCTGCCTCACACTGCCTCTCTATGGACCATCAGACCCTTTGACGTTCCCTGCCTCACACTGCCTCTCTGTGGACCGTCAGACCCTTTGACGTTCCCTGCCTCACACTGTGGAGTGTGCTGTTCCTCGTAGATTTTAATTCTTTTTTTGTTGGAATCCTTGTAGCCATAATTTCATTTTTATTTTCATTGTCCTCTTTTCCCTTTTTGTGTCTCTCCCTCGTTAGCACACTAAGTCGTTTTAGGTAACAGCATTAGACAAATTAATCGCAGGAATTGAAATATCATTGTCCAATGGCTGCATGTTAAATCAATTATTGACTGAACTCCTGTTTTCATTTTATAAATGTCTGATTGGCTGCAGGAGAAATTTAGACTTCGGTGACCTCCATCCCCCCCCCTCCCCCGCTAAAGAAAAACAGGTTCAATGAGGTTGCCAATTGTCATACTTGGATCCTCTGTGGCCCCACGAGGACAACATTGTGTCGATGACATCAGCTGCGATACTTCGAGGAATGCATGCAAATAGGTCCCAAACGGCCCAACTCCACTGACAGCACATGTCTCACTGAGTGGACAGATTTACACGGCCACCTGTATGACACACGGTCACCCTCCCAGCCAGCCTCTGAAGCTCACACTCGCTTAACTAGTGATGTTTCGGGAAGGTCGCGAATGTGCAAAGCCTCATGCTTAAAGAGAATAATCCAGGTTTTTCATGTCCTCGCTGGCAATACTTCCTTGGCCGAGCCAGAGCGCCTGGTTTTATCAAACCCGTAAAAGCTCCTGATTTTTTAAGCAAACGCAAACATTGGACCATGTCAGTAGTGGAAGCAGCACCCTGCACTCCAGGCTGCCAAAAGGCGGAAATTAATCTGCTGGGGAAAATCTTTGTAAAGTAACAGACCATCCCAGGGGCAAATGATCCCACAAGAGCCGTAAAGAACCACAAACACATCCGCCATTGTGACCTATATTCTGAAGTAAAGGGGAGCGTGTTCATTTTCTTTGGCCTTTTTCTGTCATAAATGCATCCTAGTTTGGGTGCTTGACCCTTTGATTAAATTTGATTGCCTGACACTTGGATTAAAAACAGCCTACAATTTTTACATAGTTCTATAGCTCAGTGTGTTCTGGCCCATTTCTGGATAAAGGGCTGGCCTGCGGACACTATAACAGCACCTTTCCTGGGATTTTAACGCCAACTTTCCACATCGTAGTTAAAGCCATATTCGTAACCAATGTGCCTCACTCTATTCTGAAAATATGCCAGAGTTTTACTTATTCGGTAAGTGCTGGTGTTTAATGTCAGTCTTTCATTCAGGAAAATCACATATGAGTGAGACATAGTGGCCATAGGAAGTTAGAGGAAGTACCCAGTAAAGTGTAACATCCCAGGAATAGAACTGCTGTTGAACCTCATCTAAACTGACATCTTGCAGGTCACATTTAAATGGTTTCAAGCTGTAAGTTGTGAAAGAAATATGTAAATGTGTCTGCAGAAAATATTGATAGATTGAAGGTTATTTCATTGTTTTTGTTTCTTTCTGCCTTTGCATTTCATCTGTGAGCAGGACGACCAGATAATCCATGTCAGGGTGGACACTTTGAGCTTTACAAACTGCTTTAATACTTAAAGGCTCCTGTGCTTAGACAAATAGGTCAGTTCTTCTTGTGCTTTGACTGGTTTGCTGCTTAAAAGACTCACCCAGCTGTTTCACAATAACATTAATAACAAATGCATGATTATAGGAGACTGACCAATCAGCACACAGGTAGAACTCAGTGCTTAGATGAAATCCAGGTTCTTTTAATTGAAATGGTAGTTCACAAATCCTGTCCTAGCCCAAAGGTCACCCTAAGAGTGAAGTCTGCAATATGCAATGCCAGCAGAAAATGGCTTGAGTTTTGTGAGCGAATACTAAAGCCAGAAACCCCACTAAATGGGCAATATCCAAACTGAAAAGGAGGGAAGGGACAGTGGTCACCAGTTCCCATCAACAGGCAGACTTTCGAAAACATTGACGACCATCATCGTAATTTTCGCACTTTCATTGAAGTTGACTTCAGCGCCCAGTTTACAGCAGCAGTATGGGCATGAAAGGGAGCCCCGACCCAGGATGGCATTAGTCCTGGTGCCCCGGTCATCTAGCAGAACAGAGGAGGTGCTGCCCGCTTCATCAGCTACATCTTCTGAAAGGCTTCCCTGATAAGATCTCTCCCTTTAACAGAACTCCAGCTCCATCATTACATCATCAAAATGTGAGATGTTACAAACCCATGTGGACGATGGGTGTTCTCCAGCACCTAGGGCAGTGGAACAAAAGCTGTGGGACGCATTTCCATTCAGTGTCCAAGACTTGTGGTCTTCGTGTTCCACTCTAATCACACTTACAACATGTACTCACACCAGGTTATTCACCTTCGTTGGTTGGCTTTGGAAGCAAGTGGTTTCCTGATGGTTATATTACAGTTTGTATGGATGATGGACCTTAGACATGCTGAATCACTTCTATGATTATCACTGAGGCCTTACCAGTGTGGTGTTTAGCAGCTATCCTGCTAAGCGTCCATCTATCTCATTTGCCAGATGCTGTCATGATATTTCCTTGACACATGAACTCATTTAGCAGTTTCTATTACTGATGCATCAGCAATGACTCTTTGGAACAGACTTCTGTTGCACTGCAGCTTCAAAGTGCAGATCCTCAGAAGGTTGTTTCTGTTATTTCTTTATACCCCCAGTAGTTCTGAACTAAAACATGCAGTAAAAAACTGGGAGCAACAGTTAAGGTTTTTAAACAAACTTGTGCTCTGTGGCTTGTATTTTATAAATTTTTCCCTTTTAAATATAATCAATAAGCTAATGTAGTACAACTGTAAAGACTATTGATTTCCTGGATGGAGATGGTTCTGCTTACCAACTGAATTACATCTTCTCAAGTTATTTGCCTGCCTTGGCTGCATTGTTAAAAATGCCATTTAGTTCAAATGGAGAGAGAACCTTTTTGTTTATAAGAGTAAAATATGAAATGGACATAAAACACATTTGTTATAGCCAGTGTTTTGCTCTTCCATCATCAGCATATGTTCCTGACTAAGCGTGGTTAGCTGAAAAAAGCTGGTTTTAGAAATAAATGCTGTTAAAGAATAACAGACACTTGATTCTTTTTCCAGTGTGTCTGTTTGTAGTGATCTCAACTACTCTGGCCAAGACTGGAAATACTGGTGTGGCAGGGAACCAGCTTACACTGCAACTGGCCTTAATTAGTAAATGTGGTAATTCGGCACATCAGCGTCTACATGCAGACAACACGAGTCACGCATAACATTAAACCTCTGCTGTTGCTTTTTCTGTTTTTGTTTGTATTTTGAAAACTTCTGTCAATATTTGCCACCTAAGTGTTCATTGTTAATATAGTGGTAGACATAACCCGTAAACAACATAGTGCTGTCAATGTAAACAGCTATGGCAGTATTCACAAGGAAGCCTGGCTTTTCTTGAAAAAAGAAAATAAAATGGTACGTTATTCACTTTTTGTACAAGGCCGAGTACAGGCACATTGGAACGCTTCTTTTCACACATCTTGTCTTCCTCTTCTTTGAGACACACACACACACACACACACACATAGGTGAGAGCGATGCTTGGGTTCTGGGTGCAGGGTCAGCCATTTATCCGGCGTTTCTGGGGCATTTTTCAAGAGGTTCGCCGAAGGGCTCAAAAGCAACATGACAATTCTGCCAGTGGTGGGATTCAAACTGGTGACCATCTGATCACCTATCTCAATAAGTCACCCACTGCTTGAGCAAAACCATATAAGGGGCGCCAAGCTAGGAACCACATACCTCTTCCTCTACAGTCAAAGGCTCTTTCACTGAGATATACATCTAACATTTCCAAAGTACACAACCAACCTCACCTCTGCTGTAATACAAACCCAGAACCTCTGGATTCAAAGTCCAGCATGCCAGTGCATTGCACCAGAAACCAGGCTGGATTTACTGTAGACACAAGAGGCCAGTGAACAAAGAGAGTAAGTATTACAGTATTTTAGCTGTGACACATAACAGACTGGTGACACCATGACATGGTGAGGAGTTTCTGTACATCTGTGCTGAATTTACACCTCCACCCCCCACCAGTCTCATCTTCCCAGAATTCTCAGCTCACATTTTGTCACAATTTCACCAAGCTTTCAGAGTACTTATGGTATTCAAAAGTATTTCATCATCGTGATGCTAAGTTAACTGTCTATGAGGATCACACAGGCTACCACACATAAATATTTACAACAGTATTGATGCATAACTGATGTATCATAATATTACACAAGTGAATCAAAGGAACTATGACCAGTTGTTACTCTCGATTGTTTTGATAAGCCATAAAAGGTGAAATATTAACGACCGAGCAATACTGAATGAAACGTTTGTTGTTTGCTGGGCCTCCACCCCTGACTGAATGTTATTATTATTGGGGAGGACTGTGGGATGGACACCCCCAAGGGAGGGCAGAGATGCAGGACAGCAGGACTAGATAAAATGAAGGATATAAAAGACTGAAATGCAGAAACATAAGACAAGGCAAAGCAAATAGGCACAGGAACCCTTGATCAACCAAAACATCAGCAAATGTTCAAAAATGAACAAAATCCATCCATCCACCCATCCATCCATCCATCGATTTTCCAACCCGCTTATCCTTCTGGAGCCGATCCCAGAAGCTACGGGCACGAGGCAGGGAACAACCCAGGACAGGGGCCCAGCCCATCGCAGATGAACAGAATCAAGCCCAAAAATCAGTATGTACACAAGAACCTGAACACACAAACCTCGTCCTCGGGGGAGCGGCCCTCCGAAATGCCCTAGATACCCCTGAACCCTAACAAGTGGTCAGTCCAGTTAGTAAAAACCCATTTTCATTATTGATGTGTCACCATGGTAACACAACTCACCCTTCTGCTGTTACTCTACCTCCCACCAGCTAACAGCACTGGCTTGGGTGCAAAATAACACGAGTCTCCACATGGAATTTTTTAGTTTATCCGGATACAAAAACATCCCCCCATCTCTGACTTGAAAATCCAAGATGGAACAGTCACAGAAGAGTATTTGTTTCTTCAAAGACAAAAGTCTTTATCGTCGATTCTGCCATATGAACAGGACACACAAAAGGACCCCACCCCCCACCCCCCGAGCCTTAAACAGGAACTGTAGGACAAGTGGTTTCAGGAAATGAATGGATGGACTTGACAGTTGTCCAGTGTAACCTGAGGTAGTGAGTGGTGGAGGGCCTCTCTGGGGGGGGGCCTCTCTGGGGGGGGGCCTCGAGCTCCTCACCAATCAAATAAAAGCTACTCATGTTGGTCTCTTAGCCAGATTTGAACCCTTAACCTTGGTCTCTTAGCCAGATTTGAACCCTTAACCTTGGTCTCTTAGCCAGACCACCTTCCTAGAAATCACTGGTCCATCTGTAGAACCGATTCTCTTTTTGCCCAAACTGAAGTGACTGAGTTCTGCTTTGTTCATCTCTCCCTATTTTTTAAAACCTCATAACCCAAATAAAGACCCTGTATCACTAATATGACATGGATCTGTTCATTTATCTGTTGTAAAGCTGTTATTCATTCATTTTCCATGATCTCTTAAGTAGTGCAGGGTCATGGTGCGCTGTCTAGAGGCAGAGGACACCAAGGCTGGGAGGCCATGAGGCAGTGGACACCGAGGCTGGGAGGCCATGAGCCGGGGCGCTGTAAAGGGGGGGTAAACGATGACGATTCTCGGGGCCCATGACTGAGAGGGGGCCCAGAGAAGCCCCCAA
>JAODJU010000014.1:17956013-17969394 GCA_026776725.1 Gnathonemus echidnorhynchus | reverse complement strand
CAATACAATGACCGGACTGGGGAAACAAACTGAAACGCGGACGAAATACAGAGGACTAATGACAACAACCAGAAACAACTGATCACATGGGGATTCCACACGGGGTTAACGAGGGGGCGCGGCACACGGAAGGAGCAGACGATCGGGGCAGGACACATTTTTTTTAACTTTACACAGTGATGTTTCAGCTCCTGATCACCGCGTCTAGTTGATGTATAACCTAATGCGCAGAGGAGTCTCCAGTGAGATCTGCTGAGCTCACAGAGAGACCCGGAAAACAGGACTTGAGGTTAGGTGGTGGAGTCAGTAGACAAGAAGTTAAGTCATCCCCTGCCTATAGTCCTTGAATGTAATCAAGTCTCTATTGTCTGTTCAGAAATACCTTCCCCTGAAACACCTTAAAATCACCTTACCATCACCTTAACATCACCTTAACACCACCTTAACACCACCACATGGATTTGGATTTGGATGCTACCACAGGTATTTCAAGACCCCATTTAGGGTTTTAGCCCCCCTGAAAAATAATAATTCTAAAATAATTATTTGGCAAACTTTATCTTGGGACCCCCCCCCCACCCCAGACCAATTTAATCATCCCCCCACCCCAAACTCAGTGGTGTCCTGTATTTCTGAGCCCCCTTAGGGTCAAATATTAGAATTGCCTATGATGCTACATACTTATCTTGCAAGGCAGGAATCTTCTGAGGGTGCACAAAGTCCAGAAATGTATTAGTGGTCAAAATAATGAACCGTTTAAGTGAGGGCTGGATCTGGCAGGGGTTGTCGTCAGAGTTGTAAGCCATTTGCAAGCTGTTGCAGATAGAGAGTTACAAATGAAGTGGACAGGAGAGTGACAAATCATCTCGCCTGAGAGTGTGCAAACTACCTCCAACCATGCAGCAAACAAGTCCAAGTCAAAGAGAAGTTCAGTCAACACCTTAAGCATCAACATCACTCCATGTGCTGCTCAGCTATGGTGTTTATTGGAGATAACATTTGCTGGCCGATCTTCAGACAAACATGGATGTCATGCACTGCTCTTCTTATTGTGTTATATATACTGATGCCAGCTTGAAAGATCTACACAGTCATGTTAATATTTATACATGAGAAATAATCTTTAGAAGGTTTTGTTGAGAAAATGCATGGTGTGTTAATTAAGTGTGTATAATGTGTTGATAGAATGAGTCATTGACTATGTCAGTATTGGTGTTTGACAGTGAGTGGTTTCAGTTCTCCCTTGTAGCCTGCATTTCTGACACAGTTTGTAAAAACATGGGGTAACACTTTACTTGAGGGGGCACAAATAACTTAGTTACTCATTTATTATTCACGTACAAATCATGATCTAACATAGTTCCCACATGAACTACATGAACCGCCATGATTGAATGAAGATGAATGAACATGTATCAGTCCGTAACGAACACTATTATAGCTCAGTGTGACTTCTAAAAATAAAAAAAATGCATATTGTCTTTTTCGACATTGGCCTAGTGTCAATCACAGTTGAACTTTGAACTGAATTTTGCTTGAAGTCATACACTGGCAGTTGGTAGCACGCTTGAAGCGGTGAAGGGCTTTTCTCTAAGGCGCAGTGGAGATATGATCACTCTGTGGTCACAGGATACGAACCAGTGCCATTCCTGGAAGATCACTACCCTACTGAACTAGACACTGTACCTGTACTGCACCCTGCACCATCTCACTTACAATGTGCTGCAATACTACTGAGTTATACTCTCTGAATTATCCATCATTAATAGGTGCCAATATAGAGTTTAGTAGGTTTCTCCAGTGACCTTGCAGTTAATTGCTGCCCTCCGTGATAAGCCTGTATGATTTGTCATGGTTTCAGTCATAAGTTATCCGGCTCAGCACAAAATCCTGCTTTGTGCCGGTTGTATTTTCTAGGTCAGGGGTCACCAACTCCGGTCCTGGAGAGCTACTATCCTGTAAGTTTTCCATCCTACCTGGCTTCTGATGAGCCACACCTGCTCCTGGTATTTACCTGAGAACTAGTGTGGCTAGTGTAGCCCTCCAGGACTGGAGTTGGTGACCCCTGTTCTAGGTTCTGGTTGACAGAGCTATAGACCAATAAAGACCTGGGACCCTTCTTCCTAGTTACGGGTAAACAGAGCCATGTTTGTAGTCTCCAAGCGGCTTCACTGAGAGCAAAATGTCAGCATGGAAAAAAAATACTTCCATCTTGCAAACATAATAGAAACATAATTACAACACAGACACTATAGAATCCATCAATACACAATTGGGTAAGTCCTTAATCTCCCCTGTTAATTACACTAGTCTGACAGATGGGACTTTAAACAGGTTAAAATTTTAGCTCTCTAGGTATGTTTAATGCTATTTTTAGTGATTTATCAATTTAGTGTTATCAAGTTAAACTTTGGAGTTAGCTTCAAGTCTAACAAGTTCAAGTTAGCTCGAGTCTCTGATTCAGAGGCAAAATCTGTCCTGTGTTTCCCCTCTTCAGAATTTGGCAGGTGTCCTTGGTGTTTTAACCTTTAGCTATGCACACGGAATTCCACAGATCACTATATAACTAAAGTGAATCCATAACAGTTGCCCACATTACTCTGCTTAACTTCCCTTTGCTACCATAACCTTTCTATAGTAACTAGTTAACTAAGTCCAGTGCTAGTATCTGCAGTTTTCCTCACAGAGATGTGTTGAAAGCTCAAATTTTATTCTTCAGACTTAAAAGCACTGAAATATTAAAAAGTTCTAAGAAAGCGCTGCTTCATTTAACCATCTATCCAGACAGCTTATAAAAATGACAATAAAATAGAAATGATTAAATGTCACAGTTATGGAAAGAAATCGCCGTCTGGGCAAGTCAGCAAAATGAAGCCTTTCTGTGACGCTAAGAGGCCAGAACCCTCAATTTTACTGGCAATAGTCTCTCACAAAGCTCTCTTTGCAGTCGTACAGTTAGCTTGGTGCTCCACTGGACCTCTCCCTACAGACAAAGGCGGCAACATCTGCTACCATCTATCTATCCATGGAAGCCTTTATTATGGGGGTCAAGGCTGGGGTACACCCTGGCTGGGATGCCAGTCATAGATTTAATGTGATTTTTACATTTAGCATAAAAATGTGTGTTCATCAAAAGTCACAGACCATTCAGTTGTGTTTCACTGACATTCACGTGCATAATATGATGTCATTCACAGTGCATTTGGTGGGGTTAAGGCAGAGGTGGATCATTCAGGCCTAGGAAGTAAAAATCTGGACCAAGATTTTGTTTCACCCAAGCAGTTGAGCACTCTGTGACTGTTACTCTTTATACGCAACTGGTTAGTTGAAACATAATCTTGGCCTGGATTTTTACTTTCTGGACCTGAACTATCTACTGCTGGTTTAAGGACATCATGGCTCAGCAAGATCAAGTGTAATCACAGTATCTCTATGATTTTAAGACTGTCAAACTGGTCATAATAGTGACTCAATGGGGTTAAGGGCATTATGATGATTTAGTGGTGAGGCTTCTTGCATTTTATTCAGGGTATATTTTATGGAATGAGCTCAGGGTTACAGCAACCCCAGTTACACAAGTGACTACTGACAACGGATGGACCTATGTATAAGTTAGCAACATTAACTGCCTCAAGAAAAGCTTTGGCGCATGGACAGCTGGAAATAGGTGGAAGCTAGTAGGTAGAAAAATTTGGGAGGCACTCCAATGAATTTAAGCGGTCATTACAAACGCCACTTCTGAATTACTGTTTTATGGTGCATGAAGACCATTGCGCATTTAAACTTGTGGAAAGTGTGAATTAGCCTGTTGATAATAGTAACAGACACAGAAAACCATGAAATGTCAACAGGAAGGTCACTGCTTTGCTTGTAGGTGTTCTGTTATTTTTTGCAAACATGAGAATCGGCTGAAACAATGCAGGCTTTCACAGAGCTGAAAGTGACCAGCAAGCTAGAATGAGTCCCGCAAACATTAGCAAACAGACACTGCAAAAAAACAGCCATGTGTACCTGCAGCGCTGCAATATGTCGGCTCACCGAGTTGTTGCTCTGGGCAAATAATGAGGACAGAGTTAATCAAACAGGGGCAGTCACTTGTAACTGTTGTCTAAACCCCTGAAATCAGAGCGTCTCTTCTGTCCTCTTTGTGAGAATTTGAATGCAAGGTTAATGCTGTACCTAAGTGTTAGAGTACAGTAGTGCTTAATGGAATTTACTCTCTGAGTAATGGAATTGATTCCACATGGCCAATTTATGCAACGTCTCACTCATACATTAAACCTAGCGTTGTCTCCGGCTGCTGTGAAGATCAGAGAGTGCTGTCCACCTTGGCGGGCAGACTTTTCATCACTGAATACACACATAGCTGGTAGATTGGGGAGGTTACAGGAAGTTAAATGATCAGGCTGACAGATTTTGCTTCACAGCCGCTATCTACTGTGTTTGATAAGTAGAGGTGGGGGGTTCACAGAGGGTGGCGGACCACTGATGTGTACCTTGTTTGTATGGGCAGCTTTGAAACCCAGTGATTTAATGTTTTCTATGACTAGATAAATACTGTTTTTCCATCCTATTGCCTTTTGGGTTATTTTTTATTTCTCTGGGGGGGGGGGGGTGTTTCTATGGAACAAATGGTGACACTTGAGGGGGTAAAAATAATGCAACAGCACACTCTTACTTAATGTAACTGGTACTTACTTAATTACTTAATCACCAGAAACTATGTGTTAGTTATCTACAAATCCCATGTTAGTTCATCATTAATCAATCATGATGGTTCATGTATTTCATGTAGTAACTATATTTGTTCATGATTTGTTCTTAAGTAGTTAATTAGTTGATAAGTTACTTAAGTAAAGTGTTACCGAACAAATTATATCTCGATGTATCAGTAAACTTTCCTCAAAAGAAAAACTCTTCTAAAAATACTTTTAAGTGCTTTTTTATAATCTCACTTCCATCTTCACAAATCCATATAATTCAGTATTTTCTAGGGCAGTGTTTCTCAACCCAGTCCTCAGGGACCCCCAGACAAAATGTGGACTGTCTGGCAGGAGACTGGGAGGGAGCAAAAACGTGGACTGCTGTGGGTCCCCAAGGACTAGGCTTGGAAACACTGCTCAAGGTGTCTGAGTGTTAACTGATTTCTATGTAACTGGTTAGTCACATTTTCTTCCTTCCAAGTCTGTCTTCAATCCCACCATTCTGACGACACTGAAGTACCAGTGCGCCTGTGGCTCATGGACTTACTTAACTCCAGGGCATAGTAGGACCTTGTTTCCAGGTACGTCATTGCATGGTATTCTGTGTATCTTTTTCTTACTCTTTCTCTTGTGTCCTGGATGGGAGTGTTTTCACCATGTTGCACTTCCTGGACCAGCGATTTCAGAGTAACTTTTGGCTGTTCCCCGCATTGTCCTCGTCTGTCCTACGACACACTGCCCTGAATACGGCTTTGCAAATAAAACTTGTGCTTCCGCAACTGGATCCCCTCTTGTCATTACGTTATACATCCGTATTGGCATAAATTGACTTGTACGGTTCAGAAGGCGGACATTATTTTTGTACTGTAACTCAAAGTTATAGTAGGCCTTGAATCTTCCTAGAGCCGTGTCAGTTAAAGCCAGGGGAAGTGGGCCTAGAGGACACACAAGGTAAAGCCAGAGGGCGCAGAAAGTAAGAAGGGGGTTATATAAATGAATTATAAGCCCGGAGGACCCAGAGTGTAAACTTAGAACATAACGTAAGTCTAGAATAGCAAAAATGGCTGAGAGACAGATGTGAGGCTGGAAGACACACAAAGACAGGCTGAGAGACACAAAGAGAGTAACGGCTGGGGGACATGCAGGAAGATGAGGGAGAGACATTACAGGCTGGAGACACGTCTGTGACTGTGAGACAGATGCTGTATAGGCTGGGAGACGTGCAGGAAGATGAGGGAGAGACATTACAGACAGGAGACACGTCTGTGACTGTGAGACAGACACTGTAAATAAAAGATGTATTCAGTCATGGTTAACTACCAGAACAGATCAGTTGTCAGTGGTCTGCTGATCAGTAGACTAACACAACCATTCTAGCTGTCGGTGTTTATAACAGGTAACTGCTGCACATTTTTCACCAAAACACAATGGTGTACATTAACTTCACTCAATAAAAAGATTAATATAACACTGCCGATCACCGCTTACAAAACAGTGATTTACTGTTCATTTTCTTGAAAAAGGTACATTTTAAACTTTCTCAAACGAGACTTTCTGAAAAGCTTGTGTATTCTGGGTTGTGATGGCAACCTTTAAATTTGGAATCAGCTTTAAATCAACAGCGATCCAGTGTCTGGTCTTTGGCTGTGTTACTCATGGAACGTTTGAATGCCAAACTAATGTTTGCCCGATGTCAGCTGCAAAGCACAGACTGAAAATCGATAAGCTATCATCATCACATGAAATGAGTAAAAGAGAAGAATGTTTTTGGTTCAGCATTTGCTTGATTTGGATTTTCCGTTTTAAGATTGTTATATCTGTCAGGGTTAACAGCGTTATACAGGAAACTAGAAAAGGAAGACTTATTTTTCACACACTATCATGTTAGCTTAACATTTATATAAGCACATGTGCAATCAGCCTCAAATCTATGTATTTATACTCATGATATTTAGGAAAAATAATATTGAAATGTTGCACACAACGCTAAAGAATATTTCATTGCTACGCAATGGATTATGCTAATGATAATCTCTGTGTCCTTCAGTGTTTCATTTCAAGGGCCTCAGCAGTCATAACAATTATTTTCCAAGTGTGTTGGAATGGCTAAGTTTGTATGAGAACTAGAATGATCTGAACCAGATTTCGTAGATGATCAGTCTGCTATGTTTATGCTAACTGAAGGAAACTCCAGTAACTCAACGGCATACGGGATGACATTTTCAATCATTAGCTTTTAAATGTTCAATGTATCCAGATGTGAGGACCTTATACTGATCATTAAATTTTAAAAAAATATATTGGCCAAGACTATATTTTATTACTGACATAAATTATGCAAATGTATTTTTAAGGCTGACACGTGATCTTGAAGGAAGAACACAACATCACATCACATGGAATGATGCCTGTTAGGACTTTGACCTCATTCTGGACACAAACACAACGCCTCCTGAAGTGAAAATCAGTGTCTCAGTGTCACTTCCAAGGCCACATGGAGAAGCCATGATCCATGTAGCCATTTAATGTGACACATGATTCCAAGAATTTAGTAACATCTGGAAAGCTGCATTGTTTGAAAAATAGAGTGGTTGAGAAGGAAACGCAACAGAATAAATTTAGATGGCATGAGGCTGAAATCCATCATAAAAAGACTGACTTTTTCCAGTTCTTTATCCAAGTATTTTTTGGCCTTGACCTTTGCTCATGACTTCCACTGCCGGGGCCAGATAAAACCACAACAACTGATTCTGCCAGACAGGGTTCACTGGAGACCCATAATGGAGGGTCTTTGCCGTTTTATGTTTTCTTGCATGGTCACGATGCTTTTCAGACACAACACAGTCTGTCTCCATCACATCCATGTGTCTCGAAAAGAAGACAAGTGCCATTTGTCATTGTGCGAGCCTCGGCCAAGTGTGACACACACAGAGTTTGGATTCCAGGGGAGGCTGACTCTCCAGGCGTCAGCATGAGCCCTGGACCGTGTGCATTCAGGTAAGCACCTGTGCTGACGGGTCCCCATGCAGCCTTCACTGCCTTGTGGTTTAGCTCATGTCACTTTGGACTGATTTCAAATGAAAGTATTTACACCCTCTCATACGTCCCATTGGTTTCCGAATCCCACGTGTCACATTTTTTTAGTTTCCTCCATAAATTTTGCCAGTTTTTGGAATCGCAGTGTTACGTGCCTCCTGAGACCCCAAGGGTTTGACTAAGCGTGTAAATGGTAACAGGCTTTACTCCCATTGCAGGGGCTGCACCACCGAAAGTTTAATAGCGAATTTAAAATAGCAAGAATCCGTCTTCTAGCCCCTGATCCTAGTCACGGGCGGCCTGGAGCTTAGCACCCTGGAGGGGGACACACACAGCCTTATTAGACAATCAGAGGTGCCAATTAGCCTAACTGTAGAGGTGCCTGGAGGAAAGACACACAACACAGGATGTAAGCACTCCATAGAGGGGGGGGTCTGTATCCTCATCCATGGACTGGGGAGGGGGTGGTGCAGTGCCCCCATGATAACATGCATGGTTCCCCTGTGACCCTCCATGCTACTTGAGTCTGAAATAAACACATTATTATTATGGTTTACATGTATATATGCGCGCTAAAGTTTTGTGCACTGGGCTTATGCAAAACACAAATGTAAGCACATGGGTGTGACATGGGTGTGACATGGGTGTAACATGGGTGTGACATGGGTGTGCAGGGTGGTCGGCGCACTTCTGCTGGGGAAAAGCAGTTAGCAACAGAAATGAAATCAAGCTTGTGGAAGCAAGACACTATACAAGAAAAAAAGGGTGAGTTAAAAATTTGTAAAAACTGTAAAATGTAACTGTAAAACATTGTATAAATAAGCATCTTTTCGGTTTTCAAAATTGTATTTTGCTTCTTAATGTTGACAATCTAATGTAATTAATATTTGGAAGACAGTTAGGTCAATTACACCTGTATTGTGTGTGTTTGTGTGTGTGTGCGTGTGTGTGAGAGAGAGCGGTATACCTTACCGTATGGGGACACAATTAAAAATACAAAAACTCTTTTTATTTTGTTTGGTTACTTATGGTTATGGTTAGGGCTGGGTGGGAGTTAAGGTTGTCATAGTTAGCGTTAGCATTTTCCCCATAGAAATTAATGAGCGGTCCCCATAAAGATATGTTTACCTGATGTGTGTGTGTATGTATAGCAGTAGACCCCTATTAAAAATTATCCAAAAAATAAAAATTCCTGGCCTCTTATTAAAACCGTAAATATTATTATGTGGGTGCTGCACATAGAAAGTGACCCCCCCATTTCTGTAGCCCCCGGTTTATAGTGAGAGTCAGCTGTAATTGTCTCCCTCTGGGCTGCACCCTCTAATTTGTACTTTCCTAGAATTGCCTAACTGTTCCACTTAATTCCCCAATCAGCAATACCAAGGTGGGGAGTATAAATGTATTAATTTGTGTTTGCATTTGACGACAACAGCCTTTAAAGCATCTGGGACCAGTTTGTCAGAGACACAGTTTACTGTATAAATCACTTGGTTTTAATCCCATAGGACACATGTGAGGATATCCATCCATCCATCCATTTTCCATACTACTGACCAGGTACAGTGTCATGGTTAAAGTGAATATAGCTCTTTTAACTTTGGTAATTATAGCAGCTATGCCCCTGTAATTGTAACAATAAGATTTTAATTATTCAACTTTGGGATGTGAAAAGTATTTGTTTCTGTGTGTATATGTATTTTTTGTATGTATATGATATTTTTTGCATTTGTAAAACCATTTCTAATGTATAGCAGGAGGGCTGGAAAAAGTATTTATAATATGTCTTTAACCTGGATTAGTCTTAAGAGAATCTGATCTCTGAGTGATCAGAGATTTCCGTAGATGGTGCGTTTCTGTAAAAAGCTTAGCTTTCTCAGATAATGAGGAGAACAGTCTGTCTGTTCACATAAAAAAAAAAAACATCTATTTGTTTTGTTACATCCTTTAGTGTTTTAGGTTAATATAAGTGAATGAAGTCATTTCTTAATCACAACAAATAAATTACCTTTGGCCAATAATATAATGTACAAGAATGATGGCAACCTTGCAGCTACATTGTTCATTGTGCATGATCACAGCTGCCATCAAGTAAAAAGTCATTTGTCTTTAGAACTTTCCTGCAGTTTTAAAAGTGTTTGAAATGGTACACATTTTCAAATCACTGTGACCTTAACTAAATTGTGCAGGAAGAAATATTGTGTTCTGAGAACTGAGTCTAAGTCCAGACCTCAACCCATTGTGGCAAGACCAGAAATTGGTAGTTATTACAAGTACAGACATGTCGATGTAGTTTAGGAAGAGCTAAGATCCCTAATAAACTCCATAGATTTTAATGCACATATGCCAGTTAATCCAGTTACATTCAGTAACACCAAATCACCAGCAAAGTCTGGCATAGGATTGATGCAGTTTAAAAAAATAATTTAATTCCAATCTTCACCTGCCCGAAAGCAGTACTGGATCAAATATAGCTCAATGTAAATTGTACAAAGTAGCTAAATACACAATGTGCAAAGCTGTCTTTATGTTTGAAACCCACCAAGGTTTTGAATGGGGGACCTTGTCATTGCAGTTTTACAGTCACTGAATTGAACCAGTGGGAGAAGTTAGAGCCCTTAGTAAGCATCCAGGCTTCATTTGCTTGCCTTCACCCCCGTATCTGTAGCCAGGCATTTGTACCCCTAATTTACTTAATGCCAAATAATTACCCAGCCATTCGGTTTCTTTGATGCCCCATTAATTTTTCAAGTGTTTGTAACGTGGAGAGGATTTCAAACATGCATCATTTGGAGACTGTTTTAGGTCTGCTGCAGGAGACTGGGCTCACTGCAGATGCACACAAACAAACAACAAAATGAGTGGAAACAAAGGAATAGCCCCTTCAGTTTGGAATGGTTACTAAAATGCAGAGGTGGAAAGTTTAGTTCCAGAAACTACAAATCCAGACCAAGATTTTGCTTCAACCAACCAATTGACTATAAAGAGTCACGATTAGAGAATAACACAACTGGATGGTTGAAGCAAGATCTTGGTCTGGATTTCTACTTACTGAACTATCCACCTCTGCTGAAATGCATGCCTGTCCCTCACCCATATCTATAACTCACAATCAACACTAATTATCGGAGCTTATGTTCTCCACTGGAAACTCAGCCAAGAAAGCGTTAACAATAACAGATGCTTTATTGATCCCATAGGGAAATTGTCTTTACTACTTGCTCTTAGTAGAGTAAACTGTCCACAAAGGGCCACCACCTGTTGGGGCACCCGAGAAGCTGGGGGGTTAAGGGCCTTGCTCAAAGACCCACAGACATGCTGAGGCTGGGTTTGAACTGGCAACCTTCTGATTACAGGGACACAGGCTTAGCCCACTGAGCCACACGCGGCCCCATGCTGTGTTACTGGTGGTGACAGTGGAAAAGGCCATTCCACATTGTTAAGAGTATGGTACTACTGCAAACTGCCTCGATTCCTAAAAGCGCAGTTAGTTATATTCTTCTTGCACCCAACAGTATCCCACAATTCCGGGGCCCGCAGTGTGTGTGATCCTTCGTAGGTGGGATGGGGGCAGTGACGGACTAACTGATAAGTGCATCTTAGTTTAGCATTTTCAGCAGAGAACCTTGCCAGCAGTGCAAGGCCCAAAGGGTGCACAAGAAACAAAGTGGTCCTTTTTTCATCCCTTTCTTCTGCTAATAGTTTCAAGACACTTCCTGTCTGAGAATGCCCAGGAAAGCACAATGACCGAAAACGACTCTTTTCCCTAATTTTACATTTTGCTTAGTCATTTCTTTTATTGAGTCATGAAGATAAGCAGACTAAGCAATATCTTCTCTTTTAAATGCCAAATTTTATATCACTGAACACCTCTGACAGTGGATAATACGAAAGATACTAGGATCAATCACTGTGCGAAATTTGGTCTGTCTCCAGGGACTCTGTTAAGATTAACTTTTATCTGGTCTCAGCTCAGTTATTCCTGTGCTGGAAAGTACATCACATCTCCTCAGTAGGCTTGAGCGAAGGATCTATTTAAAGCTTCTTGTTTACAGGGCTTACAAACCTTTCCTATTAGTATATTGACAATTATGAGCCAAAATGTTATGAGGACATCATTCTCAGGAGGTGACTTCACATTGTTTTCTCTGCTTTTTCTGTTTTCTCCCCTTGCTGGTCTCTTGTAAACTAACATCTAACCCTCACAGTAACTAACCGAAACCATCTGCTATTGGTCCTCCACCCTTAATTGGCTTCAATAGCAGCATATTTTACTGGTTGCCCCTATGCTAACACTTAACAATGTTGTGCCCTCATTTTCATACTATCCACGGCTCTGTATTCTTTTCTTAAGCAGGGTCTTACTCCATGATTGCAGCTGATGGTAAGGCTATTATTATCATTATCATGTCATAATTACATCAAAGTGGCTTCAGCTCAGCAGTGATAGAACTAATATGGACCTCTGGTAAGCAATTTTGTAATCATTGCACTGCAGAGGAATATATGCACATGCCAGTTATAAAATCTCCTAAATCCTGTTGCCAAAAATGACCCAATTTCAATTTGTTTCCTTTATTGTACTTTTTCTGCAGTATTAAAAGTATGTATAGTTAAAAATGACAATTATACACAGTGAATGTTTGATATAATTCTGCCTCTCCCTGTAGAACACAGTTGATTGGTTCCTTTTTGAGACTGGATTCCAATTAACTTCTTGAGACAAACTAAGTAGGATTAGAAATTGCAACTTTTGTGTGTGAATATTTATCTTGCTGCAGACTACATTCATTCATCCGTGATCAGTATATGATATTTCTTGTCCTTTGTATTCTAATACAGAATCCAAATAAAACAATGTCTCTGAAAGTATTCATACAACAGCCAAATGACTCACAATTATTTCATTATTGCTATAACACAGTCTGCTCATATTGCCTGGGAGATTAGATTTTCATACCTAATTCGAATTGCTCAATGTCTACAGCATAATATTTTTATGCATAAAAAACATTCATTCTAAAGGACAATCAGGTCTACAGCTGAGTTGAACATGTTTTTCTTACTGTGTTAACATTTTCAAAGCTCCAGTGTTATATATAGATAATTAAAAGTATAGATAAAAATTGTTAAACCCAATTAAGGTTCTACATTACTTTATATCTATGCACTAATGCTGCTGTGAACATTCATAACATCCCATATAAGTAACACTATAGATTAATTTCTGCTCGTCTCAACCAATCCCTGATTCGATGCTGTCTACAATAATTAATCTCACAGGTATGATCTCTAATTGCAGCATACAGTATCAGGATAAATGTATATCTATCTGTACATTATATGTTATATATTAAACACCTTAATCCAAAGTAATTTATACCGTATAGTCTAAATATTTCACATTTGTTAGTTCCATAATATAAATGAGTATAAAAGGTACCATTCCTGTCTGGCGTGGTGTAACGCTCCGATATCTCTTGTTCCCTTGTTCATCCTGAGCCACGCTCAGTATATGATGCCATAGCTGTATCTGCCGGAGCTTACATACTGCACTCACCTAACTGTTAGTCTCTCCTACTTTGACTAATCGCATATTTTATTTCCCCTACTCCTCCTGGGGGGTGCTGCCTGGAGACCTCAAT